>PVJD01001802.1:0-239524 GCA_004026545.1 Mormoops blainvillei | reverse complement strand
GTGTCATATAGTGCAAAAATTCATTCTAAGAGGAGAAGTGGTAGAAATATGCATACATACACACATACCTATTTCTGTAGGTTGGTAAAGATATGAATTGTTATGTATATAGTGATTAGATAAATATAATGTTTATGAGAAAGGCAAGAGCAAGGGTGGCAAGGTCAGGGTTGGCAAGAGCAAGAGAGAGACACTATACATAGAACTTAGTTTTTCACACTTCTTTATAAATAAGACAAATACTGTGATTTAATAAATATATACTTAGATATTTAATAGTTAAGTACAGTTGTTAAGGCACCTAGACATTATGAAAGTTTTTCCCACTGAAATCTCATCAGGTCAAGCTGAGAGTGGTTCTGCCCAGTGCTGTGCCCCAGGTCACCAATGGGAACACACACCCAAGGGGGCAGCACAAGCCAGCGGTGAGAATGGATGAGAAATATGAGAAAGTGATCATAATGGTACTGAATCATCACTGAGTGCTCAGTATGTAACAGGTAAACACTGCATTTCAAACAACCTCCAGAGGAAAATTGTTCTACTATCCCTAAGTTAGGGCAGAGGAACGTGTCAAAAAGGAACGTTTGGCACACTAGTAACTCTATGAACCTTTTCAGTGTTCTGCGAATTAGTGGGCTGGTTTTTAAAGAAAATTTGAAGTGTGAACAAATTTTCTGACATCCAAATGTACCCCCACCAGACACACACACTTGGGTGGGAGTGTGTCAGGGGTGAAAGCTGCAGGAGAGGCATGAATAATGCTGAAACATTCTTTGACTGCCACCTTCTGTCTAGTGGGAATGGGCTCTGGCCTGTTCCCCAAAAAAAGAAAATTGCTTTGGGATCCTGGGCCCTTACCTGCCTGAGTCAGATACCGGGCTCCTGGAGAAGCCTAGGGTGAGTAAAATGATAAGCCTGGTGAGACTGTGGCCTAATGGGGAAGTTGCTGTGCCTGGCCTGGAGGGACACACAAAGAAGACATCTAGAGCCGCAGAAATTTCAGAGACAGAAGCAAACACAGAAAAACATTGAGAGACACCTTGATATTGCAAAGAAACAGAAAAAAAAAATGCGAAGAACTCAGGGACCCACAATGAAGAGACAGAGATAGACCCAGAATGAGACACGAAGGGATTCAGAAACACTGAGGCACACACAAGGCCAAGGGTCTGTGGGAGGATTCTTCAACAGGAAGAGCCCTGACTCCTACTGTGTCATGGGCCCCAGGCAATCCTCTAGTCCCATCTGAACACCTACTTCAGAAGGTCCTGAGCACTTAAATTCCTAATCCTTTCTGGGATTTACTAGCACAAATAAGTTTACATCAGGAATTTTCCAAGGCTTGGCAAAGTGCTGTGTCTGCTTTTGGAGTTCCAGCTCTCCAGCTTCCTACTCTCCTTTACCACTTCTCTTTTTCTCAGTGAGGATGTTTGCCTATTTTCCTTTGTATATAGAATGTATATCCATAAAACTTCTGTAGCACTTGTGTAGGAGAAAACAAAACTTACTGTGGTTTTCCTTCTACCTGGCTCTCTTCCATGGAGGCTAATATAGTTGAAGGGCCTAGAAATCTTTCCTGGGATTTACTGAACAAGCCTGGCTGATAAAGAACAGAATCTGTTCTAACCCAGTGTGGACAGCCTATGGCCTCATCCACCCAGGAAAGTCAGGTTAGCTCACCACTTATCAGCTGAACTGTTATGGGAGAAACTCCCAGAAATGTGGTTCTTTTCCCCAACACAGTAAAGAATTCTGGATCAGCGAGTCTATTGTCAAGTAAGCAGGGTTTATTGGTGATAGGTCCTCATGGAACAGAATGGGTTTTGTGCAGTTTGGGGAGAAAGGTAAGAGCAAGGGTGGCAAGGTCAAGTTGGCAAGAGCAAGAGAGAGATCCTTTGTTCTGAGGACTTATATAGTTAGCGGGATGGGGAAGGGTGAAGAAGTTACATATTGATTGACAGGTACAGGTGGTGCTAGTTTTCCAGAATGGGGGAGTGAATACCCCAAGGTGTTAATGGGCTTCTTCCTTTAGGCACTATGGACCCTTTCTGACCTTTTAGGCCTTGGGATGAAAGCACAGTGTCTTGTAACTGCTCAAGGCCAGACAGGTTCACGGGATTCGGGCAGACAAAAGAATATTCACAGAGCCGTTGGGATGTCTGACATGCCTTTATTCAAGGGTGGGTGATCCATGCACACTGCAAGCTGCATGTCCCTGTGTGTCACACTGCATGTCACATTGCATGTCACCTGTCCCCCCAGTGGGAAGTCCCTAACTCCCTTATATACTAAATACGGACAAAACCCACAGGAAGCCAGAATATTGTATAACATAGTGTGATTCTGGGCATGCAAGCCCACTCAATGTTAAGGGAACCATTTATCAGACCCAGTCTCAAGACTATGAAACTACTTGTCTTAGTTCCCCAGACATCTGGGTGAGGAAGACAGACTGCCTCCACTGCCTACACACAGTGTCAAAGGCTTTCTTTCCCATATAATGGAAAAGATACATAGAATTTCAAGGACTGCTGAGTTGGTGAGTGGGACATGTAAACCTCCTATATCCTGCCTTAGTTTGCTATGTATCCTACCTAACAGAACCATGACTACTTCTTTGCTGACACTTAGCAAGCTCCTGGAGGATGCAGGTGAGTTAACAGCAAAGGGACTAATGAAGGTAGGAAACATTGTCCTCCCATGGGAAGCCACCATTCTCCTGCATTCTCCTCTTACCTCCCCACCCTATCTCACCCCCAGGCACTTTCGGATTTCTTCAAACGAACGCGGGCATTGTCTATAACCCAGAGGCGTAGGTTATGGATCATGACCACCTGGATTAAAATTCTGGTCTGAATGTCTTTGGACTGGAAAGGTCAAGTCTGCCTCAGTCCAGCTGGCGCTGTGTGACTTCTTAACTTTGTGCAGGAAAGATTTCACAACACACGTCCAGGTGATTTCAAGAGTGTGTTTATTAAAGCTGGGGACAGTGAGAGTTTCAGAGAAAGAAAATTAGAAGTTCATGCCTGAGATAAGGCATGGATATGATCCAGAGAGAGAGAGTCTTGCTGGCATCCTTTGTCTTGAGGCCTTTTATCCCTTTTTTGCAGGTAGGAACCCCAAGGGAGGTTTCTGAGGAAGGTTTCAGCAAAATGTTCATCTGCTTTCTAAGTGAGTTTTTTTAATATGTTGATGTGCCAAAATGAGTATATAGGGGGACCAGATAATATTCTGGTCAGCTTTTCCTCTATCTTGGATTTGTTTGGTTCTAATTTGTTTTTTTTGTTATTTAGTCCCCTGACTTCCTTCATCCTTAGGTTTGGCTGGCACTAATGCCACTAACTGTCTCTGTTATCTATCTCCCTGGCCAGGGTGATTTATGCTGTTTACTCTATTGCTTGGGATGAGAGGTGTAAACTATTTGCTCTCAAGTGTCCTTGATTAGAGAAGATAAGATCTTGCTATTTACTTGCTGGCTGTAAAGTTCTTAGCTTGTTTGTCCCTATTCGTCTTACCATCTGCCTCAGTTTCCCTTTTTCCACTTGTAAAAAAATTCTCCTAACACCTAACTATCCTGCCTCATTACCACTTACTAACTGCTCTCCATGCTTCAGCTCCCCCAAATACCATATTTTGCCCTGTACAGTGAGCTCTCATATATAATGGGCACCCACATTTTTGTGTGCATTATCCATGGGATTATTATGCCCATTATTATACCCACGTATAATGCACATCCTTATTTTTCCCTCAAAAATTTTGGCAAAAAAAAAAGGTGCACATTATACATGGCAAAATATGGTACGACATAAAATGTCAGTAGCATCAACTTCATGGTGCTGTTGTGAGGGCTCAGTGAGTTAATATTGCAAAGTGAGATACTGTAAGACCTGAGACTTTGGAGTCAAACTAGTCTTGGAGAATTCACCTAATCTCTCCAAACTTCAGTTTCTCATCTGTAAAATGGACATAATTGAAACCAGAAAAGCTGGCATTCATGTTGCCTATTACTACAAGAGCCAATAAGCAGAGACAGGGATTGAATCTTTATGAGAACTTTATTCAGATAGTCAGTGATCTGAGAAGAAGGCAAGTTATGTACCCTAAGAGACCATCTTACATTCCATTTCAAACTGACCCTTTTTATAAGGAGAAGAAAAGTGTAGGTAAGGGGTTTGGAATTCAAGGAAAAGTTTAATCAGATAAAAAGGCTGCATAATTCCTTCATCTGTGTCCAGTGTGGTGGTCTTTATCTGTGTTCTGGGCTTAGATACCATCTTGATTACTTGCAGTCCCCCTGAACCACAAAGGTAGAACTGCTTATGGTCTCCTGGAGACAAGGTGGGTAATACCTTCAGTTCCTGGGAACAATAGCTTTTTACATACATTGATTACTGAGCTTATTAGTTATTACCTAAAACTAAAATTTTCCAGCTCTTGAGTTCCCCATCATTATGACATTAAGCATATAGGTAATGTCTAATTAAGTGTGTGAGAGACCCTGAATGTCCTGGGAAGAGAAACTTAGTAATTGTGTCTTTGGAGGTCCTGTAACCTCAGTTCTGTCTCCTCACCACTTAGCTCTGTTAGTGTAGGTAGCTAGATATTAGTAAAGGAAGGGAGAAAAGGAAATAAGACATTATTAAGCATAATCACCTAGAGAGCATAAGTCTGCTCGCTTCCCTAGGAAGTTACTGCTTCATACACTTTGCAGGGACCACCAGTCCATTTTTCTGCAGATCACTGGGGTGAAGGAGAGAACAATAAAGGGGAAGGTAAGTACATGTGCCAAGATAATGATCACAGAGGCCTGTCAGTCTAGCCTGGGAAAAGAATCAGATTTGATAAGAGACACAACCCCAAAACATCTAGGAAATAGATTGGTTAGGAGGTGAACCCATCAGAAGCTCGCAAAAGCTTGGGAAGCTGATTATTTTGAAGTGCCTAGTTCTTTCCAAGCCCAAGATAATATATCCTGGGCCTAACAAAGGCACATGCTTACCCCATTTATTTGCACATTCTCTTCATAGCCGCCATGTGGCCCCAGCAGCCACCTCGGGCTCACAGCAGACTGTGTGGGCTTTGCATGTGGACCTAGGCACAGTACCAACTGAAGCACAGCCAGGAACACAGACCAAGTCAGCCAGATTGGGAGAAAGGCTGGACTGGACTAGCCTTGGCATGGCACAAATCTCTGGACACTGACCCTATTTCTGGGCTTGGTGAAGGCAAGATTGAATTTTTTCATGGCAGGATGGATGAAGATGGAACATTGGGAACCCAGGGGCACGCCTTCAATTTTGCATCTGGTACCACAAATAAATCATATCACCAGACCTCATCCTCCCTCATGGGTATCAAAAAATGTTTTTCTTGTGAAACCACAAGGAGCCCACTTCCACCACCAACAGCCCTATGTCTTCCTCTTTATCTCCAGAAATACCAGCCTGCCCAGCCAATGGCTTCTGATTCTCAGAACAAGCCCTGTACCACTCCCATAAAACACCCTGCATACATTTCTCAAATTAGCAGTCCAATTTGCTCTTTCAGATCCTCCTCCTCCTGTCATTCTAGAAGAGTCCTTAACTATGCTAATGGTGCTTGGTTGATTTTCTTGCACAATGTACACATAATAAAATGAGTAGGCAGCACCCAGTGCAGTTTAACGGCACCACATTTACTGGGACAGGTGAAGCCTCCCATGTACATTCTGCCTCACTCTCTTTCCTTCCTTCCTGAGGTAACCCCAGTCTATGCAATTTTTAAATTGTTATCTTGCTGCACTTTCATTTGAGGATGAAAAAAAGGATGCATAATAGATTATAAATTTCTAAGTATATTATGGTAGGTAGTCATGTTCCAGACCTATAACTTCGTTAGAGAAAGGTTTTAAGTGACCCCTATCCATTGTTCCTATGCATCTAGGTTGAAACACCTTTGAAATACACCCTTGAAGGAGGCATGTAATCTTGTTAACTATCCTGTAATCCAATTCCCAAACGGGTTAATTTTAAGAAACAGCAGAGTTGGGAGAAGATATTAAAACCAAGTAGAAGTTACTTTTTGTAAGAGGACATTTACATTTGTAAGGGAAATCTTCATTTGTAAGTGGAGAAGACCCTGAATTTAAATCTGCCTAACAATCTTACCCTTGTTCTCTGCACTTTTCCCAGTAAACTCCCATAACTCACTCTTTACCCTCAACCACAATCTTCTTTTGTTTTTAGTTAAAAATGGATGGTGTTAAGGTGATGGCTTCCACCATTTCAGTGAGTTAGTCAGTGTTCTTGGGTCTCTTCTGTGTAAACAGGGGGTGTACATGTTATGAAACTTCATTTTGTTTTTCCCCACAGAATCCATCTCAGTTCGATTGTTTGGCCAGCCAAAACAAACTTCAATGTTAGAGGAAATTTTTTCTTCCCTAATATATTGTTTCTTGGGTTATTATTTATTTATTTGTTTGTTTATTTATTTATTTATTTATAACAGTTCTGGTGGGGCTGTTGGAGTCCTAGGTATTCCTCTTAAAGGGACCATGCACAGACTTACTCAGGTTCACTCCCTCTGAGCTCAAGCACAGAGGCAGCAGAATGAAAGATGCCAGGGACATATGTGAAAAAACAGAATTTTCTGGCTTCAGGGTGAGATCCGGACAGTAGCTCTCCCAGACAGAAGTACTGGCAGAGGTCATTGTTTCTTTGCTGAGCCTTCCCCCCTGCAGGCACAGGTGGATGCCATTTCTGAGTATCCACCAACCTGCCTTACACTATTTGCCCAGTTCTGGTGATCCTCTAAGACCCTACTCTGTCCAACTTACAGGCCCAACCAAGTTGCTTCCAGTGGTGTTTCCATACAAACAGCCTGTCTTGGCTCATGCTGAAGACTTTTAAAAAATCTCTCGAAGGCCCACAAACCCCCCAAACAAGTAGCACACGGCCTCACAATATTTCATAACTCTTGGTAAGCAGCCCCAAGCCCAGCACTTAGCAACAGCCAGTCTTAGTTCAAAGCTTGGCCTCTCCTGGCTATCTCCAAGCCAAGCACAAGTGGCAACCACCCACAGATTGCTTAGTAGCTCATGGTAGGTGGCTCTGGGAAGGGAATAGGCAGCAGCTGGCCTTGAATTGCACCTCCAAGGAGGCCCCAGGGCCATGGCAATTTCAGACCATACTGGTGTACCACACAGCCACCTCCATGAGCGATACACTCAAGGGCTGGACTCAAGAAGGCACCAAGCCACACTGAATCAGGTTCTACTGTGTGGCATGGGCCCCTGTACAACAGATTCTCTGCAGAACTTGAGGTGGGTGCCCTCAGCAATTGACCTGGGGAAACTACCCCTCTTATTGATGTGCCAACAGCAATCAAGACTTAACTACTATAGGAAGGTGCACAGAACTCACATGGGCAATGCAACTGGAACACCCCACTCAGGTGACAAGGGATGCTATGCTGCTGGGCTCCACAGTACACCTACTACTTAAGACCACTCTATCAAGACCAGGAGATGTAGCAGCTCTACCTAATACATAGAAACAAATACAGGGAAACAAACAAAATGAGGAGACAAAGAAACATGTCCCAAATAAAACAATAGGACAAAACTCCAGAAAAAAAACTAAATAAAATGGAAACAAGAAATCTATCAGATGCATAGTTCAAAACACTGGTTATAAGAATAGATCAACTTGGTGAGAACTTCAACAGAGAGATAGAAAACATAATAATAAAAATAAAAAACATTTTTAAAAAACCCAGAGCTCTGATGAGTGTGGCTCAGCTTGTTGGGTGTTGTTCCACAAAGCAAACGATTGCTGGTTGGATTCCTAGTTGGGGCACATGCCTGGGTTGCAGGTTTGGTCCCCAGCTGGGGTGTGTACAAGAGGCAATCAATTGATGTTCCTCTCTCACATCAATGTTTCTCACCCTGTTTCTCTCCCTCCCTTCATCTCTCTCTAAAAATAAAAAATAATAATAATATTTTTTAAAAAGGACCAGAGATGAATATAATAACTGAAATGAAATACAATAGAAGGAATAAACAGTAGATTACATGAAGCAGAAGGCTGAGCCAACAATTTTAAAGATAAGGTAAAAGAAAATACCCAATCAGAATAGCAAAAAGAAATTTAAAAAAAATTTTAAGTATATTTTATTGATTATGCTGTTAGAGTTGTCCCAATTTTTTTCCCTTTTCCCTCTCTTCCCAGTACACCCCATCCCTCCAGCAATCTCCCCACCCCTTAGTGCATGTCCATGGGTCACGTGTATAAGTTCTTTGCTCCTCCCTTTCTTATATTATTCTTAACATCCTCCTGTCTATTTTGTTCCTACCAATTATGCTTCTTAATCCCTGCACCATTTCCTCCTTTTTCCCCCTTCACCCTCCCAGCTGAGAATCCTCAAATGATCCCTTTACCTGTGATTCTGTTCCTGACCTGGTTGTTTGCTGAGTTTGTGTTCATTTTTGTTTTTGTTTTTATTCTTTATATTCAGTTGTTGATAGTTGTGAGTTTACTGTCACTTTAATGTTTGTAATCTTCTGTTTCTTAAATAAGTCCCTGTAACATTTCATGTAATGATGGCTTGGTGATGAATTCCTTTAGCTTTACCTTGTCTGGGAAGCACTTTATCTGCCCTCCATTCTAAATGATAGCTTTGCTGGATAGAGTAATCTTGGTTGTGGGTTCTTGCTTTCCATCACTTTGAATACTTCTTGTCAATACTTCTTACACCCCCTTCTTGCCTGCGAAGTTTCTTTTAAGAAATCCACTGATAGCCTTATGGGAACTCCTTTGTAGATAACTCTCTGCTTTTCTCATGCTGCTTGTAAGATTCTCTCATTTTTAGTCCTTGACACTTGAATTATGATGTGTGTTGGTGTGGTCCTCTTTGGGTCCAGCTTGATTGGGACTCTCTGTGCTTCCTGTACTTACATGTCTATTTCCTTCACCAAATTAGGGAAGTTTTCTCTCATTATTTTTTCAAATAGATTTCCAATTTCTTGCACTTTCTCCTCTTTCTGGTATCCCTATGATGCAAATGTTGGACCTCTTGAAGTTTTCCAGAGGCTGCTTATACTACCCTCATTTTCCTGGATTCTTTTTTCTTATATATATATATGCTTCCTTATGTTCCAGATCATTGATTTGATTCTCAGCTTCATCCACTCTACTGCTGTTTCCCTATAAATTGTTCCTTATTTCAATTAGTGAATCCTCAGTTTCTGACTGGATATTTTTTATGCTGTTGAGGTCCTCACTAATTCCTTTCTAGCATCCTTATAACCAGTGTTTTGAACTCTGCATCAGACAGATTGCTTATCTCCATTTCATTTAGCTTTTTTTCTGAAGTTTTGAACTGTTCTTCCATTTGGGCCATGTTTCTTTGTCTCCTCATATCGGCAGCCTCCCTGTGTTTGTCACTATATATTAGGTAGAGCTGCTTTGACTCCATGTCTTAGTAGTGTGCCCTAATGTAGTGGGAGTCCTGTAGGGTCCAGTAGTACAGCCTCCCCTATCACCCAAGCTGGGTATTCAAGGTGCGCCCTTCCTGTGGGCTGAGTACCCCCTCCTCTTGTAGTTGAGCCTTGGTTGCCATTGGTAGGCCAATGGGAGGGTTTACCCAGGCCAGTCACCTGCAAATATTGCCTGTGACCACTTACCATCAACTTCTGCCCTCCATGGAGTTTCAGTGTGCAGGGGCAGTGTGGTCGTGCAGTGTTCTGAAGTGATCTGTAGCTCTCCATTGAATGTGCTAGCCCTGGGGTTTCCAGGTGGTATAGGCCAAGGTCAGCCCCCATCTGTGTTTTGCTGTGGGCCATCCTTCCTGAGCTCTAAAGCAATCTGAGATGGCTACTACTTGTGCTGGGTTTGGAGATTCCCAGGTGAAGCCAAGCTGTGAAACTAATCTGGCTGCTGCTAGTGCCCAGCCTAGAGCTCACTGAGGCCAGCTGTTGCTTGTTTAATAGAATTTAGGAAGTTGTGAAGCATGAGTTGAAGACCAGCTATTCATATGGAAAAGCAGCTTGAGTAGACAGGTAAATTGGGTTGGGCAGAGTCTCTGGGGATCTTCATGGTGGGTTAAACAGTGTTAGCCAGGTTGTTGGAGTCTATAATAAGGTACCAGCCTGCCAACTCTGTGGCTCTGTGGGGTGGTTGGGGGGGGGGCGGTGGGTGTTGCACTCAGAAAAGGGACAGTGGTCTCTGCTCATCCCATTGCCAGACACTTCAGACTCTCCCAGTATGCCAGTGGTGCCTTTCAAGCTGTCACCCCAGTGCTAGAGTGAGGGAGTGAGTCAGAGTAAGTGAGCCCGTGTGTGATTTCTTTAAGAGGAACAGCTTGGGGCTCCAGAAATTTTTTCCACCAACTCAATCTGCACTGGTTTTTGTAGCCAGCAGTTTTGGGGACTGACCTTCATGGCACTGGAACCCTGGGCTGGGGGAACTGGTGTAGGGCTGGGACTCCTTGCTCCCAAGATATCCCTCCTGAATTTTTACCCACTACACGTGGGCGAGAGACCAGCCCTTTCTGCCCCCATGCCCCCCACCGACACCAGGCTGGATGGATGTGGTTTCTTTTCATAGTTGTCAGACTTCCATTCAACTCAATTTCTGATAGTTTCAAGTGATGGTTGTTCTATATTTTAGTTGTAATTTTGATGTGGTTGTGTGAAGAAATGAGCCATGTCTGCTTATGCTGCTATTTTGAGAAAAAAAAATTTTTTAAATGAGGATTTAAAGACCTCTGGGACAACATCAAGCATACCAACGTTCATATCAGGTGGTTGCTGGAAGAAAAGTATAGAGAGCATGAAATTGAAAACCTATTTGAAAAAAATGATGTCAGATAACTTCCCTAATTTGGCAAAAGAAATACACACACAAGTCCAGGAAGTGCAGAACATCTAAAACAAGATGAACCCAAAGAGGCCCACACAGAGATACATCATAATTAAAATGGAAAGGTTAAAGACAAAAAGAGAATCTTAAAAGCAGCAAAAGCAAAGCAGTGGTCACTGTTTCAAAGGAGGGGTCTGAAAAGAGGCATTTCAAAGGTGTGTTGACCTGAATACATGGGAACAACGGATAGAGCTTGCTTTAAAAACTCTTTAGTAAATATAATGGGATAGGTTGAACCAGAGGCTCCTGGAACACAGAGGAGACCCCAGGTCAGGGTAACCCCCAATCCTGAAAAGAGACAGAAGGGCAGGAAGGGTGCTGAGGCAGCACATTAAAAATACCACACCTTCCCCAAGGCAGGGAGGGTACCAAGGGACCAAAAGGCACACTGCTCAAGGCACATTGCATAACAAAGGCAGCTACAACAAGCAGCCCTTGCCTTCCCAAAGGGAGGGGCTGTGCAAGGAGACTACTGCTAGGGACAAACTAAAAAAAGACAGTGTTGCTATAGAAAGGTGCACTGGCAGTCAAGCCACACTTGACAGAGCTGGTAGGGGACGGGGGTGAAGCTCATACAGCACCTGTGAGCTGTAGGGGCTGACATGCTACCCAGGGTGACTGGAGACTTCTGCCCATGCCCAGAAAAAGGGGCAAAGACAAACATGGCCATTGGTCAGAAAGCTGGACACTCCCATTGGCTTCCTGCACCTATGGTATTTTGGGAGGGCTCCTTTTAAAGCAAAGGCACAGAAAGGCTCAGGTTCTCACTCTCTCTTGGTGTGGGGGCTCTTGGTACAGGTTCCCTCACTAGCACTCTTGGAGCTTGGTGCAAGCTCTCTTTCTGGGATTTTGGCATTTGGACATTCTAGTTCTGTGGCTCTGCTACCTGCATGGATGGGAGTGCTCATGGGTCCAGGCAGATGCCAGGCCCACCAGGGTCTTAGATCCTGCATGGATGGAAGCCACTCCTAGAGACAGGGTCCCATGTTGGGATATGTGCCTCCCTGTGCCCCTGCCTCAGTAACACTATGATCCAGTGTAGCAGGACACATGGTTCCTGGACTGCTACATAGAGACTAAGAACAGCTCACCCCAGATCCTGAAAGAGATGGATGCTGCAAGAAGATTGCAACTCTGAAACCCACAAGTGTACATTCCAGAGAGAATGGAGATCTATTTCCATGACCAGCTAAAGGGCAGATAAGGAAATGGGGAACTTCTGGGCATGGTTTTGGCTTGCAGTCTTTTGGGGAGCAAGAGAAGTTCTGAGTCTCATGGGAGAGAAGGGCTCAGAGCAGGAGTGCTGTCAGCACCCCCAAAGTTGGAACCCTGTTAATAAAAACCTGTTTCCTCCAACACAAATCATTGGGTCATATATAAGGGCAACACGTGGCCAAATCTCAGTCTGCATGGTTACATAAAGAAGTTTTATTCCTGAGTGACTACCCACCATGACCTGACCAGTTAGAAATTTATGATTTATTGCAGCACCCCCTTTTTGTACACACCAGTAAAATTAATATTTTGACAAGAAATTAATTTTGAAGGTTTTTAAATTGTATGCTTGCTGGCATTTTTAAATTTCCAATTGTTTTGCTTGTCATTCTAAATAGACTTTGACACAGGGGAGCAGAGTGGAGCCTGTGACCCACAAAGCTTCTGTAGCCACAGCCCCCATTGAGTCCATGGGAAGAGTCCGTGTCTGTGCTCAGTCCTCCACCAGCCTGGGACTATTTTGGCTGCACTGTCCTCCATGCTCTCTGAGCCCTCCCACCACAGGGCCATGAGGCCATGCCTGGGCTGAGTTCCAAGGGTCCTGATCACTGCTGCCAGAGCTGCTGCTGATGACCATGGGGCCCAGCAAAGTGCAGGCCAAAGGGATGTGCAGGCCAAGGAGATGGTGTTAGGTGAGGTGGACATGGTGCTGTTCTGTTCTAACTGCCCCCCATCGGCAACTACAGCAGCTACACCACCAGCCTATGAGGACACTTCTCACCAGCCGTGGCCATGCTCAGTACAAGGACAAAATTGTTCTGGCTGAACAACAGTTGGAGCTGTCTTCCAGAGTCTTGTGCCATTGAATGGTTAGATAAATCTTGCACTGATGTTGATAACCTTGAAGCATCTTTAGTTTTCATGAATTAATTAAACTGAACCTGCATAAATGGAGCAGATCCAATTGTTCTATGTAACCTTCCTCCTGTCGCATAAGGAAAGCTAGAATCAGCCTAGTAGTTGAAGATATTATTTTAGCTTAACCAGCAGACAAAGAAACCCCTTGCGTAACTCTGGGAAAGGAGCTGAAATACAAACTTCATGGATATTCTATTCTTCTGGACATTGGAACAGTGTTACCAGAAAGGGGACTGGCCTAGAGTGGGTCTGCCTCTGGTCTGTCTCTTGAGTTCATGCCAGAAAGATTTTATAACATGAGTTCAGGTGATTTTGAGAGGACATTTATTAAAGCTGGGGACAGTGAAACAAGAAAGAACTTAGGATAGAAGAAGCAACAGAAGAGAGCCTAGGCGGGGCCGCTCTGGCTTTCTAGAAAAGTTATGGAAAAGAAGTGAGCCAGGTGAGTGTTGCTGCCAGCTCAGTGGGAAGTCAGAGGAAAGGGGTCCTTGGCCTTGGGGACAGGTTTAGGGGTTAGCCTAGCTGAGGTGCCACTGCCCATTGCTCCCCTGGTCACAAGTCTCATAGAGTCCTTTAAAGTTTAGGAAATGCATAACTGTGGGGGAAGAAATGCGGAAAGGGAAAGGTGCAGGCATGCTCCTTGAAGGGAGAGCTTATACATATTCTGGGACCTTTGTTTTGAGGATTTTTAAAGGCTGAAAGTTTAGAGGAAGTCTCAGGGAAGGATCTCAAGAGAATATTTATCAACTTTTCCAGGTGTGACCTTTTCAGGGTCATGGTTTCTACTGATTGGTCAGTACCAGGGCAGGGGAGTGCGGTTATTAGAGTCATTGCAGCAGGTCCTGACATCACTGGTCTAACTTTGCTGCTTTCCTGGGCCTGGAGCTGAAATATAACTGAGGTGAGGCCTAGATGTTATCTTTAGGGAGGAAGAGTCAGGGTGGTCTAAACCACATGACCAGAAATGTGAAAGATCAGGGGGATCGAAAGAGCATAATCAGTGATAAGCCAGGGGAGAAAAGGCTACCCTGGGGGTGAGCTTTGGTGCCAGTTTTGCCTGTTGCTAGGTTACTGGGGCTTTCCACCCTGGTGACTTTCTGTACCTGGCTGTAAATTGCTCAGCCAGTTTGTTCAGCTGCCTGTCTCAGTTTCCTCATTCCACTTGCCAAGGAAGTTTTCTAGCTTACTATCCTACCTAAATAGGATCAAAAAAGGACTTGAGGAACCCTCCCAAAGCCAGGGCTTATGATCTAGCCTGGCACCTTGTACATCTGTGCTGCTACTACATACAGACTTAGGAGAGTCTCTATCTTTTAAACTGTTAGTTGTCATGTCCTGGCTGGTGCTGTTAATATACAACTGAGGCTGGAGGCCATAAAATTGAAGATGAAAATGATAGGCTGCTACCAACAAACTTTTCTCTTACAATAAATTTTTTAAAGAAAATAAATAAACTTTGACGGAAACATTTTTTTTTTCATTTTAATATTATTTTAATCAAGTGATGTAGCTGTTTGAAACAGGAAACTTTAAGACAGTTGAATAGAGCAAAGTGAAGGATTACTCTATTAGGATAGCCTCTGTGAATAAAATTCTTATGTGAATAAGATTCTTATTTGAATCTGTGGTAGGCAGTAGGACAGACATGAGTACAGCAAGGACAATGGGCCAGGAAAGAATGTCATCAGGGTAGAAAGCCTTGGATACCTAGACATAAGCAAAACTGGAAAAACAAGGGCCTCATCCTGGAAGTAACCTTTTCTCCCCTAGCATATCACTGGTCATTCGGTTTAGACCCCCTGACCCCCCATATCACTGCTCATGTGTCTTGGACCCTCCCCTGACCTTTCCCCCACTGGCATGTCACTAGTTATGCAATAGACCCCCTTCAAAGAGGAACAAGTTGCCAAAGAGTGGCCCCATGAGAGTCCCATGCAGGCCCTTGTACAACCACTCCCTGAAGCATTAACCCCTACAGATAACATCTAGGCCTCAACTGTGTTTCAGCTCTAGGCCCAGAAAAGCGGCAAAACCAGACAAGCAACGCCAAGGCTGACATCAAGACCAGCTGCATTGACTCATGACCCCCTGTCCTGGCACCAACCAATTAGTGAAGACCATGACCCTGAAAGGACACATCTGAAAAGCTGATAAATATTTCATTGAGGTCCTCCCCTGGGACCTCCCCTAGAATCCCTGCCCTTACAAGGTCTTAGGATGGAGGACCCAGCATACTCTCCCTTGGCAGGCTCTCCCTCTCCAGAACATGCCAGTGCCTTTCCATCCCCTCCACTTCCCCCCCAAGTGTATTATCTTTACCTTTCTCTTTGTAACTTGTTTCCTGAGCCCAATTCTTCTACCATTGACTTCTACATTTGTAACTTCCTAAATAAACTTTCTCTTATAGTTTGTCTGTTGGTTCTGAGTTTTTTCTTAGCCAGAACTCAAGTACTGAGGTTGCTGAACCAAGATCAGTCTGACTCTACTGATCTAACACCTGATGTTTCACCACTGACAAATCAATTAGAAATTTGGCACCAGAATGTGAACACTGTTCTAAGCCAAGATGTTCTCTTTAGTGTTTAGAAGACCTGAACATGTTTTCCTTCAAATTAAAAGTATGGAAGAAGAACCCTTTTCACAAAGATGACACCCAAAGTGAAGAAGGAAGCACCTGCCCCTCTCAAAGCTGAATCCAAGGCAAAGGCTTTGAAGGCAGAGAAAGCAATACTAAAAGGCATCCACAGCCACACAAAAAAGATCTGCATGTCACCCACCTTCCGGAGCTCTAAGGCACTGTGGCTCCATAGGCAGCTTAAATATCCTCAGAAGAGCAGCCCCCAGAGAAACAAGCTTGACCACTATGCAATCATCGTTACCCCTGACTATCAAGTCAGCCATTAAGAAAACAGAAGACAATAATATGCCTGTGTTCATTGTGGATGTCAAGGCCAACAAGCCCCAGATCAAACAGACTGTGAAGAAGCACTATGACATTGACATGGCCGGTGTCAACACCTTGATCAGGACTGATGGAGAGAAGAAGGCATATGTTCAACTGACTCCAGACTATGATGCTTTGGATGTTACCAACAAAATTGGGATTATTTAAACTGAGTCCAGCTGGCTAATTCTAAAGATAAAGACTTTATACTAAAATAAAATTGTGGAAGAAAAGGGGCCATATGCTAAATCTGACAATCCAGGAGAGGCCTGCATGGCAGCCTTACAAACTCAGAGACCTAAATTAACCAAAAAGGGAGGTCTGAAATTAAAACTTATTAACTAGCCCTGACTGGTGTGGCTCAGTGGGTTGTGCATTGTCCCACAGAACAAAAGGTCACCAGTTTGATTCCTGGTCAGGGAACATGCCTGGGTTGTGGGCCAGGTCCCTGGCTGGGGATGTGCGAGAGGCAACCTGTCAGTGTTTCTATCATGCATTAATGTTTCTGTCCCTCTCTTTCTCATTCCCTTCCCATCTCTCTAAAAATAAAGCTTAAAAAATAAAAAAATAAAATAAAATAAGGTACTAAACTGCCATTCTCTGGAATATTTTCTCAATTTTTTGATATTTTGCTTCCCAGAAGTTGTCAGTGTCATAAAAATTCTTACAGGTTTGGAAGTTTCTTGTATTGACAAAATAAATTCACAAAAATACTATGTTCATAATTTTGTGTTCTTTTCATAGAGAGAATTTCCCGCATTATAGCAGCTTAAGCTCCCACTTCTAAGATGAGCCCCTCTTCTGGGGCAGGTGCTTCTATGCTATGAAGGACTCACCTACGGCATAGCTGCTGGGCACCATGTTTGTACACTTTCAGTTTTCTGAAGACATGCCAATTTTTTTCCAAGGTAGGTGAAATGGAGCTGAGACACGTACAACCTACTCTTTCCACATGTAGGAGGAGGTAGAAGGTCTTAGTCACCATCAATGATAAAGTGGGATATTGTAAACTCCACTACCCCAAGTGGCAAAACTGGTTCTCCAAGTGCTGTGTGGTGGAGGGGATGGCTTCAGACCCTCACTGTGGAAAATTCCAATGTTGATCATCAGAAGTTAATATATTAATATTTTACTAGCATCTTAAGAACTCGAAGGCAAGTAATAGCTCTCAAGACTTAATACATTAAATTTTTACATTACAGTAAATAAGATAATGATATTTAATTGTTTAATATAATTTTTCCCATTGCTTACCACAACTTCTTCAATAGTTCACATTGCTTGAATATACTTGTTATTCTCTTTTGTAGTCTGATTGGAGTAGAACACAACACTAGCCCCTTTGTTGGTAACTGCCTAACAAATAACTGTAGGGTTTTTAAATTAGCTACTGCAGTGGAGACAACAAAGACTTTGTCAGGCTTGGATTGCATTTAAATGCATTTAATGCATTCTTTAGTTAACAGACAAGCTTCTAGAAACCACTGACATTCATAGTCACATTCAAGGCTCACAAAACACAGAACTAAAATGTAGATCCTTTCCAATCATAGTGTCATTGGTCTCTTCAGCCACTGTTTTTAGTCTTTCAACCTCAATAGTCAGTGCCAGGAAAACCATTATTTTATTCTATTACTGCCAAATAAGTAAATAATTCTCCTTTTCAGAGACTTAATCTTATTATAACTAATTTATATAAAGATGTAGATAAGTAAGTTACATAAACATGTTTTGGGATGAGAGCCACTGGTTCTCAACAAGAAACCCTTTTCATAAATTATACCTTAATCTAAAATCTGGGTATATATTTGACTTCATTGGCTCTCTTTAATCAGAAAAAAAAATGCAAAGGGAAATTTATGACTGTGGCATACAAATGTCTTAAACCTGTTTCTGTCACTGCCAAACTCTGACATCCCAATCCAAGAAAGTTGTCTCTCTATGTCATTACTCTCTACATCTTGCTGTTTAATTTGTCTCCATTACATGGGTCAATCAATATTTGGAATATTTTACCATCTATTTCTTTTTCCTACTAATCCCCACCATGATGTCAGTTTTTCAAGGAAGGAGCTTTGCATTGACCTGTTCTAAACTCCTAGTTCCTGGAAAAGTGCCAGAACTATAGTGAGATTCAAAATATAAAATCAGTAGTAAATCAGTGTTGAAACAATAAATAAATACAAATATATAAATATAAATTAAAAAGCAGTGTTGAATTGGTAATTATATTAGAATAAAAATATTTATCAAATAATTATATTAAAATAAAAATATTTGAAAGTTGTAAAATCAAATTATAATCTATTAAATTTAAAAAGTATGGTACAGCTCTGACTAGTGTGGTTCACTTTGTGGGGTCTCATTCCACAAAGTGAATGTTCACTGGTTCTATTCCCAGTGAGGGCATATGCCTGGGTTGCAGACTGGTCCCTGGTCAGAGCCATGGTTCTCTCCTTCTCTTTCCCTTTCTCTAAAAATAAATAAATGAAATCTCTTTTAAAAAACTCTTTAAAAATAAAAATAATAAAAAGTTTGGTGCACATAGTACATGTATAGTCTTACCAACTTTTCAACAATTGGTACCCTAATGAAAATAAAATGTACACTTATTGACAAGAAATATCTAAATATTATCATGTGTATAAAAATTACACGCATTCATGCCACATATATATATTTAAATAATGTGTACAAAGTCTAAACATACTAAATATACTAAAAACCACTGAACTGAACGCAAACTGTCTAATTGTATGGTGAATCATCTCAACAAAGCTGTTTTAAAATCACATTAATGGGATGGGGAACACACAGTACAATATACAGAGGATGTATTATAGAATTGTACACCTGAAACCTATATAATGTTATTAACCAATGTAACCCCAAGAAATTCAGTTTTAAAAAATGAAATAAACTACATGCATAGTTTAATGCAGAGTGTTGGTTAAGAGCCAGCTCTGAAGACAGCCACTTGCAGTTGTACAGCCCAGAGGCTCACTTGACCTCTCTCCACCTCATTTCCTCATCATGGAATTGGATGATGAGAATCCTCCCTTAAAAGTTGTGAGGATGACTCTGGCTGGTGTGGCTCAGTGGATTGAGTGCTGGCCTAAAACCCAAAAGGTCTCTAGTTCCATTCCCAGTCAGGACACTTGCCTGGGTTGCAGACCAGGTCCCCAGTTAGGGGTGTGGGAGACTGCAACAGATAGATGTAGTATCTCTCACACAGCGATGTTTCTCTCCCTCTTTCTCCCTCCCTTCGCCTCTCCAAAAATAAATAAGTAAATAAATAAATAAACAAGGAAATAAATAAATAAATAAGCTGTGAGGATGACACAAGTTAACATGCAAAAAGTCCCAGAAGAGTGCCCAGAGCACCCAGGTAGCAAGCACACTGGATATGAACAAAGTTGCTTGTCACCCGCCCTGAGGAGGGGAGACATGCAACAGGTAATCTCCAAGTGACGTGCTTAGCTGTGGCCTGTGTGACCAGGTGGATAAGGGGTGACCTGGGGGAGCTCTGAACCAGAGACAGGCTGAGGGGATGGAAGGCTGAGACACGGAAAGGTTTATTTTAGAAATTGCAGAGTGCCCGCAGGAAATGGTGTATTTTAGATTGCGGAGTGCCCGCAGGAAATGAGGGGAGGCTGTCTGAGAGTTGCTCCAATTCTAAGGTCAAGAGGGCTCAGGAGTGTGGGTGATGAGCGACTCAAGTAGTAATGGGGGAGAGGTGAGAGTTACTGAGCTCCACCCGGAGTGGAGAGGCAAAGGGTGGATAAGGTATGGCGTTGCCTGTGTCTCAGGTCTCTGGACCCTTCCCGCTCTTCTCCTGCACAGGTCTTCACTCTCACCCTGTGAAGGACATTCTCAAATGCAGATCTAACGTCAGCTCCCTGCGCGAAGCCCTCGTGGTCCCGGGCTCCCTCTTGCTTTGTGGCCTCATGCCTGTGGCCGCTCCGTGGTTGGGCTCTTCCGTCCTGCCCGGCCTGCGCTGAGCCCACCAGCTGTGCGTGCTCTCCCAGCTTCTAAAGTGCCAATCACTGAAAACCACAACCTCCACATGACCATAACCATGACCATCACAGCGGAGCAAAAAGAAAAATGCATTGACAAAGACCAGGCTATGAATTAATTAGAAACCTGACCGAAGGACTTGAAACATGACAGAAGGACTTATAGCACCCAGAGGAGAGGCTGCGCAAGAGCAGCAGGATGGTGCGCACTCTGTTAAACCGGGAGCCAATTCTCACCAACAGGGTGGGATCCCATGGCCAAAGGAAAGCCCTGCCCACACTGCCTGGGTCCAGGCAGCTTCACTCAGGCCAGCCTCCATGCCTGTCCTTAAGTGCTGACTGGCTGGAAGCCACCGCGTTCTTGCTTTGCTTGGCTGTTTCTCAATGTCTTGCACAAGGTACAGTGGGTGGGTTGTGGATAGCCTCTTGGAAGTAGCTTCTTGAAGGTGGATCGAGTCATTCCTGTAGGCCAGAGGTGCCCAAAGGGAGCTGGGCCTTCACTCCAGAATCCCGAATGGAGTGGCTGCCACAGGGACCCCAGTATTCCTCTTCTTGAGAACCACCCGCCCTCAACATCATTTCTGTATCCCCTCATCTAGAAGCCCAGAAGTCTCTGAGATTCTGCAGCGGGAAAGGCTCCTACCTCAGCCTGCCCAATGCACAGGACATCAGTCAACACCAAGTTCTGGGAAAATGAGCCCTTGATCCCTCAGCCATTACCCTTCAGATGGTTGCCCTTCCAACATGTCTTAAACCCACTCACCTCCTGCTCTCACATAGCAGGCAAGTGAGCAATCAGGCTGCCTCCCTCCCCACACATTTCCTCGAAGGGAGTGATTCCCAGATCTGTGGGCCCAAGACCAGTAGGTGCTCAGCACACATAGGGGGACCTGAGGAATGTGCAGAGAGAGTGTCATTGGGCTATCATCTAGGAAACCCTATTGTTCTGCAATGTTTAAACTACCTTGCAAGCAATGCTTGATTACAGGAACTAAGGCCATCTGCTAATGGTCAACCACAGCACCCGCAGACATCTTGAACAGCAGCTCAACAGCAGAACCAGCCAGCTTTGGATTGGAGCAGAACCATCCTCCACCCACCCACCACCTCCTCAGCCCCCTGTGAATTGGTCTTTATTAACTTACTAAAAATCACAGCCAGGGATCCAGGACTCTGGCAAAGCCCAACTCTTCCCTGAAATCACCACCCCTTTTCTAGAAGTTCACCATTCCCAATCCCACCTACCTACCCTAAACTCCTTAAAATCTCCCTAACCTCCCATCTGGGGGAGAAGGTATATTTCAAGCATGAGCTCACCCTCCTCCATTCCTTGATCAAAGAATCAAGATTCTACTGTGTTTTACCGAACTCAGCCTCCTTCTATTAGCACTGACCAGAAGAGCCTTAATTTGGGTCTCTGGAACAAAAAGGGCTGGTGACAAGAAAGGCAAGAGCAGCAAGGGGACTCCTGAGGGAGACAGAGCCCAGGAAGTGGGTCCAGATGCAAGAGACCTCAGAGAACAGAGATTCCCTCTGCCCTTCCTCTGGTTCTCTCACAAGTGAGGTATTTTTCCTTTTGCACCAGAGCCCTCAAAATAGACATTCTTGCTACCAATGAGTTTGATTTCTTGTCTCCTGATATAAAAGAACTTTGACCAGGGACACTGATAAAAGCAAAAGCAGGTTTATTGAGTCTCTGCAGAGGGCAAGAACACTGAGATAGGATCCCAGGTTCTGCATACCAGATGTGTGGCTCGGGGTTTTTATGGTTTGAGGACACAGAAGTTGCTGGGGTTAACCAAACAGGGGTAGGTTAACAGGCTTCTTTTTTGGAACACTGATGTCTGGGTATACAACAATGAAGAAAAGTGTTCTGGGATTGTGTAGTACTTATTATGGGATTCAGGAAGGGACTTTCCCAAACCAGGTACTAAGTTTGTCTTTGTGGTTGGTGGCTTGGCTTTAGATCTGAAAAACAAACTTTAAAAAAGTTAGGGTAGTGTAGAAAAAGGGGCCACATACTAAACCTAACAAGCTCAGGGGAAGCCTGTATGGCAGCCTTACAAACTCAGGGACCTAAAGCCACCACATAGGATGGTCTGAAATTAAAAGTCAGTCCATGACAGGTAGGCATGTCCTAGGACTGTATTTTTCCCTAACAAAGGTCAGTCTTCACCTTAACTGAGCCTGTCTGTTGTTTGTCCTTTTTATTTTTATTTATTTATTTTTTTGCATCTACAGTTACATATCTGATAACATACCTTTGGGGTATCAAAGTAATTTCCCTTTTTTCTGGACCCCTCAAAGCACATCCACTGCACCAGAGCAGAGACCACAAATCCCCTCATATTATTATTACCATGTTAATTATTAACTGTTAACTATCCTATACCCACAAATGTAAAAGTATGTATCTATTGGTTTGACTTTTATCCAGTCCCAGAGATTTCCCATTTTGCTTTCTCCCACCTCCCTAATCTATCACCAGTGACTTCCATGGAACCCCTTTATGCCTCCTCCTTTGATTGTGATGTATAAAATAAGGTGCATGACTGCCATTCTCTGGAACATTTTCTCAATCCATTGAGATTTTGCTTCCCAGCAATTGTTGTCAGTTTGGCTCAAATAAACTCATAATAATTCTTACAGGTTTGACCATTTCTTATGTTGACAGTATTTCCTGGACCATTGTTAAATAGCTACCTATTGATAGTTCTGGCAGGGCTTGACTTCATGGAGCAGTTTTTGGGAACACTGTATTCTAACTGTTTCGGTCTCAGTCTTTCACTGATGCCTGTGACATTCAGCCCACTTAGAAGGTAGGAAAAATACTCATGTTATGCTCCCACTGTTAGCATAGGTACCTAGATACCAATAAGGGAGGAAAGCAAAGAATCAGATATTCTTATTTCACCAGGAAGTTACAGCTTCACACATGCCCCAGGAAACCACCTGCAGTTTACCCAAAATTCACTGGGGGAAGAGACAGAACAATAAAGGAGGAGGTAAGTATATGGCAGTAGAAGTAAAAAATGGTGCAGGGGGAGGTGCTTCTATGAGGCGTGGGCAATAGGAGCCAAGATCGTAATCGTCGAGGCCTTTCAGTCTAGCCTGGAGAAAGAATGGATTGGCTAGGGGGTGGACCCATCAGAAGCCCACGAAAGCTTGGAAAGTTGATTGGTTATTTTGAAAAAGCTCCTGGTCCTTCCAAAACCTGAGATAATATAATCTAAGGGAACAAAACCCTTCTCTCTCTCTCTCCCCCCCATCCCCCACTCTGTAACACACACAACCATGCGGGCCCGCAGCAGGCCATGCAGGCTCCGAAGGACTAAGCTTTAATATGAAACAGAAACTCTGGACACTGGCCTTTGTTTTGGCCTTGATGAAGAAAAGGTTGGATTTTATCCATGGCAGGTCGGATAGAGATGGGAAATTGGAAACCCAGGGAGAGCCTTCTATTTCCACCCGAATAAATCTTACCGCACCACAGTCTCTCAGGCTTTGCTCTGTGGACTGCTCTCCATGCAACCCCATGAAAGAACATGATTTCCACCAGCAGTACCACTCTGTGCTAGACAAGATATGGGCCACTTCTCTTTTATTTTACTTCTGGTCAGTCTTCAATTGTCCTGTTTCATTACCTTTCCTCAGGAAAATCAATGGCTTTTAGGATATATCTATGCTCTTCACAGAATGACAGATAGTGCTTGGAGAAGTGGGAAAGCACAGTTTGGGGGTATGAGAGCTGTGGCAGTGATTGACATGATCCGAGGAGGGGTTCCTGAGTGTGAGTGCTGATTTTCAGTTGGCCACTCTTGGCAACAGACTTCCTCCTTCCACATAAGGTCCTTTGTATCCTTTGCAGTGCTGAGTCCAGAAGGGTAAGAAAGAGTTCAGAGCTAGATCTAGCAGTTTTCTCTCTCTGACCTTTTGATACCTCTAGACTCTAATCTGCGCTCACCCAGTGAAGGCTGGCTCTCCATCATCCACTCCTCCCAGCCTTTCATCATCTGAGTTTTGATTTCCTTTGTACATCTCAGTACCTCTTACCTAGTTCTCCCATATAGTAGATAAGAAATCAGACCCATACGAATGGTTCCAGGGATTTGGATGAGAAATGCATATCCAAGGAGCAGGGTGGCAGGCAACCCTCCTTGAATGTGACTTCCTGAAAACAGCCTAACCTGCCAGTCCAGCCCCTCAAAAATCACATCTTGAGAAAGAGGTTATTAATCCTAAATGCTCCTAACAAATAAAAGGAGAGTGTAGTAAATACATTTTTATCCTTTTTTAATTTTTTAATACTTCTTAATATATAAAGTTTTTAAAATTTTCTATACTGAGTTCTGTGACCTCTTATAAGTACTGGGTTTAATATCTAAGAAGACAAATCCATTAACCTGGAAACTGACTTCACATATTCCTAGTGTGAAAGGCATTGCTGCCTGCCATTGAGTGTATAGATGGCCTCTGGAGCCTCTCAGAGGAGATAGATACAGTATTCAGCCATGATGCACCTACACTTATAGCCAACTTTGGCAAAAAGAAGGGATGAAGTGATGGCCTGCCATTGTGCTTGCAGAAGTTACTCAGAAGTTAGTTGGGCTCCCTCTTCTAGGTTCTGCTTGAACCTGTCCCCTACTTTGGACCAAGTGTCAATACCATCTGGCTTAAGTGAAGTTTTCTTTCTACTTGTTCAAAGTGATAACACCTGGTGGTAATAGGGATGGGCGTTGGTAGATCCTTGAAGAAGGTAGAGGCTATAGGGCAAAAGCACTGGTCTTACCGGAGAAATGGATGTGAAGTCCATTTTATACTTCACGGAGACCTTTGGGTCTTGAGACTTAAAGGGGCTCCTTCATACAAATGCCTGCTTTCCTGTTGCTTATTTCCCACTGGAGCCTGATAGGGCAGTACTCAGCTGAGGAGTCTAAAAACTTTGGCTAAGTCCCCACAATGTGACCTTAAGCAAGACCTTTCTCTTCTCTGGAATGTAGTTTTCACATTGGGGTCTCTCTAATGGTGACCCCCTTCTTCTCATGCTACAGGTATCACTGTGTGTATCAGAGCCATTCTCAACTACAACAAGAACTCCTGTAAACTGAACAGCATAATCAGATGCCATCATACCACAAATATTTAAAGTAGGCTGGGTCATAGTTCCCACTTTATAGATAAGTAAACGATAATCAGTTGCTCAAATGCACATAGCAAATAACTAACAAAGCCTGCATTTGACTCCAAAGTATGTGGCTATTGATGTTTCTTCTGAATCTTGAGGTCAACAAACTTTCTACACACCAGGCTAAAAGACATTCATTCCACAAGTATGAATGAGGGCTGACGATGGGGTAGCCTCGAGCTCCCACAGTACCTCCACCCTAAACCTCAAGGGTAAACCCTGTTATTACTCCATTTTATGGGATAGGTAACTAAATGAAGCTCAGAATGATTAAGGAGCTACTGGAGATCACCCAGAAAGCCAGTGGCAAAACTGGGCTTCAAATCCAGCTCTTTCTGACCTCAGAGCCTCTGGTCAAACTCTGTGCAGAAGTTGAATCTTAAAAACAGGGCACCATGGAAAATTTTTATGAGGCCATGCAGTATGTTTTCACTAGGAATGCCCCCCCCCCCCGCCATTTACCTGAATATACTCTGCCCTACCTTTTAGGGCCCACTGGGAGCATCTGATGGCTTCTTGTCCTCACTGACTCAACAATCATTTGTTCACAAACTGGGCCTCTACATGGCAGGCAGGAAGAGACTGAAGAAAGAGGCAGACCACTCCAGATAGGTAGGTGCTGGTTTAATAAGCAAGGGAACTGACTGATGAGGCTTGTCTTGGGCAACAACAAGAGAAGTAAATATCCACATCTGCCCACCAGGATCATAAAAGTTTATACAGAGGTCTTAACTAGATTCAGTCGTACAGTCCAGATGTTCTCAACAACACCTTACTCTCTCAAGTTCTAGTGTTAGTCATGACAGTTATTTTATTTATTTTTTGAAATGCAAATATCTTACTTAAGCTTTGATTGACCAGGTATGATGTATCCATTTCAAAGAGGGATATCTCAAGTAAACACATTGCTAGTCACATAGATAAAGAGCTAGATAAAGACTAGATAAAGACACAGGCCACCTCCCCCCACTGAGGCTACTTTGCTTTAGAAATCTTGGTTGATTTCAATTACTAGCCATTAGGGCTACTTGTTTTTCTTTCTCTTCCTAGACTTTAAACCCCTACTTTAGTTTTAAATCTACCAATAAAGTGTAAACCCATGAAACCCTAGGCTCTCACCTTCAACCCCAATAAATGCAGAACCCCAGGCCCATTCTCTTGCTCGTTCTCTCTTTCCCTCCCTTCCTCCCTCCCTCTCTCCCTGTGACTTTATTGAGTGGCCCCAGGTGTGCTGTGTAATTTCGAGGTCTTGTAAGTAATAAATCTTTATATTTCTTCTTTTTATTATTTTTAAAGATTTCATTTATTTATTTCTAGAGAGAAGGGAAGGGAGAGAGAAAGAGAGGGAGAGAAACATTGATGTGCAAGAGAAACATCAACTGGTCGTCTCCTCTCATGTCCCTAACCTGAGAACCTGGCCCACAACCCAGGCATGTGCCCTGGCCGGGAAACAGCTGGCAACCATTGGGTTTGCAGGAGGATGCCCAACCCACTGGGCCACACCAATCAGGGCGCTTTATTTTTTTCAAAGTTTCTGGATGGTTATTGCTAAAGGGCATCTTGCAATCATATTAAAAACCACAAGGGCTGGTCCAGGCACAATATTGGTTATTGACAGGCTGAGATCAGTTCAAAACATACAAGGCTGTGTCCTTGGATTAGTTGCCACTGTGTGCCGGTAGGCGGAGCATCCACTGCAAAAACAGGGGATGAGATGAGGAGCCTTTAATTGCCGAGGCCCAGCTCGAGGTTCAACATACTCTTGATTATCTCATCCAATAACAATCTAATCAAATTCTATATACTGGTGTCCACAGCTGGGCAATGGAAATAAAGGAGGCAACTTCCCTGCCTTCAGTTGGTCACTGTGCAGTGGGAAAAGCAGTGAATAAGGAGAAACTGGGGAAGGGGAACTGCATAATAAAAAGGACTGGGATCATCCAGGGCCAAGGGCACAGGCTAAAAGTATGTGGTAGAATGAGAGATAAGAGGAGAGTTGGCCCGCAGGGCATGAGACAGGCATAGGGGAAGGTGGCCCGTTTCTTATCCTGTAGCTGGTGATCCTTCTCTGCCAACCCCCTAGAAGGTAGGAGAGAAACCAGGGCTGGGGCTGGGTGCATTCTGGATTCCAGCTGTCAGTCTCCCTGGGTTAAGTGGGTGTCAGGGCCTGATCAGAGGGTAGATAATCCTGATGGGTACCCATCAGCCCCAGCATTCCCCATCAATGAACACCCAGTCCAAGGAAAAGCAATGGAACCACTGAACAAATGGAGCTTCAAGGCCAGTCCCTGACATCATGTCAACTCAACCGTCCCCAGGTACCCCCACACAGAAGTCCCGGAACCCCCTCTGCTGGCACAAGAACCCAGAAACACCCCATCCCCTCCAGCATACCTCAGGGCCCCTCTTTTGTGATCTAGGAGAGCAGAAGAAGCTAAAAGTCATTTTCTCCTCAAGAGAAGGGTCTGAGAATCTGTTTATCCCTCTCCCCTACAACCACCTCAATCTCTGAGCTGGCCCTGGGGCCCCCAGGAGTTCTGTTCTGCACTGGGTGTGGCAGGGCTAGCCATCTCCTTAAGAGCAAATGGGAAAGAGCTGTGGAAGTCTTACGGAGTCTGACCAGTTCCATCTGGTCTGAAGGTATTGTTGCCCTGGGCGAGACTGCTGGGTTTAAAGAGCTGGAACCCACTGAGCTGAATACAGCCCCAGCAGCCTCCTCAGAAGAGCTCTGTGCGCCCTGCTCTCAGGTGAGTTCAGAACTAGCTCTCAGGTGAGCAGGTGACTGCTAGAACTTCAGGCTGCTAGGTGGAGGGGTAGAGGTGGAGGGGTGGCCCAGAGTACCAGCCTGATGGAAGGGGTGGTCATGCCTGGGTATTCTTGGTAACAGGGTGTCTGTGTGGGAGTTTGAGGATTAGAGGGTGTCTATTGTGTGACTACTGTCATATGGATGGTGGGTGGGGGTGGGAGGAAACAGGAGCCAGCCTTTGGCTAAAGAATGTGTATAATGGAGTTGCAACCGTCATGATCCAGAAATTCCATGGTGGTGAAAGTAGTAGCAGCAGACTAAAGGACAGCCAGCTTCAGAGACTGCTCAAAGACAAATCCCTACCTTCAGAGGCAACACGTTAACAGGCCTGCCCTTTGATGGTCTAAGACCTAGGTATTTATATATTTATTATTGTAACACATTTTAGTACTTACTGTGTGCTAGGCACCATTCTTAGGCTGGACATATTAACTTATTTAATTCAGTCATAACCTTATGAGGTTGCTGTTATAATTATCTTCATTTTACGGGACACAGAAGCACAGAGAGAATTGGCTGAGAGTGGATTAGACTTCCCTTCAGCTGGTCCCCGCAAACAACAATGGTTTCCATACGGAAACTGACAATCTCTATGCCTTCTTGCAGCTAACAATATGAGTGCGAAGAAAATTGGGAGGGGTCTTATCTCCAGGTACAGCCACCCCAGGGACTAGTTTGCACCCTAAGGAGAAAGAAAAAAAGAGTGATGTCCCAACAACCAAGCAGTTTCCTGCCAGTAGCAGTCTGTACTCTGAGAGTGGAATTGGGGGCTGCTTGGAGCAGGGTCAATGCTTAGGCTAGGGTGGGAGGTTGTCTGCCTCTAGCAGTCCTCCCACTTCCCTGCCAAGCTGCTGGCTCTCAGCTCAGGCCTGGGTGCACCCTTTGAGGAGTTTATCTTGGAATGCAGCCTGATAGTGCCCCAGGCCCAGAACTTTGGAAACAATAGCCCAGGGCCTGACATCCTGCTCCTTGTGTGGGGTTAGGAAGACAGGCATCAAAGCCTGAGTTAGTACACCTGAAACTAACACAAAGTAATATTGAATGTAAACTGTAATTGAAAAAATTTTCTAAATTAAAAAAAAATAACTTTAAAGCCTGAGTTAGATCAGCAACCCTGTTCACCTGACCTTGGGTCAAGCATCTGACTTTAGATTTTAACTAAGCCTTATACACAAAGGAACTGTTCTAAGCACTTAACTAGTATTAATCAACCCATATAACTTGACAAAACACTGCTATTATTATCTCCAAAAGAGGAAAGAGAAGTTAGTAACTTTCCCAAGACTGCCTCATAAGCAACACCCTTGGGAGTGGTGCCCTTGCTCTCTTACCAGGTAGGTGAAGGCCACCTGACTCTAGCCTGACCCCTACCCCTACAGCCCTGCCCTGCAGCTGTGACATGGAGGGAGTGACCTGGGGCCTTCTCTTTGCACTGGCAGGTGAGTCCTCCTAGAGGTGACCCTGCTGCCATTCACATGCCCACTAAGGCAGTGAAGACCAGGGCAGCATCTCTAAAAGGGAGCCTGATGTCAAATAAATGTGTTTTCATTTACACTGTTGATTTAAAGAGAAATGATGGTACAGGTAAGAAGAGGATATTGCAAAAGTAATCCTGGGTAATTTAACTTGGGAAAACTGTAACCATCATTTGGCATGAAGAGAAAAGGATCCCCCATTTCTTTAGGATGCAGAGGGTTAGCTAGGGTCTATGTAGGAAGCTTCTGAGGAGAGGATAAAGAGATACAAACACAATGTCCCATTTTGAGTGCAAGAAAGAATAACCAGGTCCTGACTGGTGTGGCTCAGTGGGTTAGGTATCATCCCACAAACCAAAAGGTCAAGGATTGGATTCCCCATCAGGGTATGTGGCTGGGTTGCAGGCCACGTCCCTGGTTGGGGGAATGGGAAAGGCAATCAATTGATGTTTCTCTTACACATCAATGTTTCTCTCCCTCTCTTTCACCCACCCTTCCCTTCTCTCTTAAAATAAATAAAACCTTTAAAAATAATAGGAAGCCTGAGAAATAGAAGCAAGGGCTGTGAGGGGCCAAAGGCTAAGTGATGGAAGACAGAATGTCAGCTGCATTGTTTGGGGCTGGGGAAGGTATGAGAAGGGAACTGGCCCCACAGTGCCTTCCAATGAGGTTGGTTGTCCTTGCCCTTTGGGCTGGGGTCTGTCTGCTGATTCATGTTGAGACTAGAGTCATGAAGTATCACCCAATCCCTCTACTTCTTCCACCCAGGCATGCCTGCCTTTGAAGCCAATGACCTGGTCGGTGAGTGAGGACCTAAACAAACTGCTCCTGCTGTCCACATTTTCCCTGTAAGATCCTACATTCTGCCTCTTAGTTCTGGTTCTTATTTATTTTTTTATTTCCTGCAGATAAAGACAGTCCCTTCTACTATGGTAAGAGCTACTACTATATCCCTCGCCCCCCACCCCCTTCCCTTGCTTATCCTGGACCTCTTTGCTAAAAGTTGGTGAGGGATGATGTGGAGCCCAGTGTAGGCATAGTGAGACTTGAGGGAGTGAGGAAGTGGGGGCAGGATGGGGCAGGGACTGGAAATTAAAAAGCCAGTATGGTCAACACAAAGTACAAAAGGTCAACATGCAACCTTGTCTTTGAAAGAAACTCCTTCCATCAAGAAAGGAAGCTCCCCATCATATTTAGGAAGACTTCTGGGGTAGGGGCTGGAGTGGGGCAATGGGCTGCTGGGTTCCCAGGTATCTCACACCAACATTCTTCCTTCCCCTCACTGTCGGTTGCCTTCCCCAGCACCTGGTTCCTTGCTGCCCTCTATAGCACCCCCAAGCAGGCCTGCACTGTCCTTGAGCTTGCCCCCACTCAGATCAAATGCCACCTTTCAGAAAAGCCTTTCTTGATCATCCTTTAAAACCCCTTCTTTTTCTGTGCTCTTCCGCTTATTTTCCTCCTAGCATTTGCTCCTACCAGCTATTGTACTGTGTATCTATTTACTGGTGTGTTTTCCTCTTTGCTTGGAATGTGAGCACAACTGCACAAGCAAGGGTTCATAAATATCTTTTGAATGAGTGTTGGGGTGAGCCAGACTGGCACCAAGTTTCCTCTCTACTCTCCTAGACTGGGAAGGCCTGCAGTTGGGCGGGATGATCTGCGCAGGGCTCTTGTGCATCGCTGGACTCTTGTTCATCCTAAGTGAGCTGTGTAGCTGGCAAGATGGGGAGTGAGGGAGGACATGTGAGAAGAGGGGTGGCCCAGGGTCCCCAGGCTCTTTGCATTAATGTCTCTTCCTCTCACAGGTGGTAAATGTAAATGCAAGCACAACCAGAAGCAGAGGTGAGATAGGGCTCCTATGTGTGCATTTCAAACTGAGCCTACTATTTTGGGGTAAAGTCTTACAACTTGGAGAAAAAGGACAGTTTCTTGGCTGCTCCCTGGGCTTGCAATGGGATTATTCACAGATAATCAACCCTGAAGGGGCCCCAAATTAGGAAAAGCTCTGGCCTCCAGTATTATTTTAAATGACAGTGGAAGAATAGCAAGAGGGCAGCTGGGGACCCTCTGGAGAGGGGGCACCAGGAGTCTTGGTGGAGAAGGACATAAGGTCCAAAGATGCTAATCTGATGTGTTCTTTTCTTAGCCCCTTACCTGAGTAAGCTGTTCCACTCATCATTTCAGGTGAGACAGGCTTCTCTGAGAGGCCTCCAGGCATTCAAGGTGGCCATATAATTTGAGAGTTAAAAAATGATATGCTGTGTAAGGCAGGACTGTCCTGAGCCAGCCAATCCTTGGGTTTGCACAAGGCTAAGGGGGGTGTCTGTGTAGTGACCATGTTTGTGAGGATATGACTTCCATTCTCTCCACAGGCCTTGCCAGTACCTGCTGAGCACAGGACCAGCTTTGTGGCATCCCCAGTGCCAGTTCCCATGCTGTTCCCTCCCTACTTGGGAGCCTTTCTCTCCAAGGGTTGCCCCTTAGGCTCCCTTCTGATCCAAAGCTTATTTCTAAATTAAACTGGTCTCACTCCTCCCCTGGTCTTGTGGCCTTTTGTGGGGTTGGGCAGGCTGGACAGGAATTCTGACATCTTGCTCAGGAAAACCCAGGCCCTCAGCAGTTAAGATGATGGGAGTGGGGCATAGATTGCTAATGCTTTCTGTGACCAACAACGTCTGTCCTAAAACCCACTCCCAGCAGGCCCCCTACTTTGAGAAGCTCCTGATAATTAATCTCCCATCCCCTTGCCTTATCCATGCACTATTTGAAACACTTCAATATTAAATCAAAGGATTTTACAATTTCCAGACCTTGCCTAGAGGTCCCAATGAGCCAGATACCTATGACATCCTGTAACCTAGAATGATCCCCAATGGCCCTCCCTCCACTAAGGCCCCATCACACTCAGTGAATGTTCTCTATTGCTCTCACAGCCCAGGAAATGCAGCAATTCCTTCATTGAACCACCCTAGTAAAATCCTATGTAATGCTCAGGCCAACCCATGGACCCTTCCCACACCCTAGGTAATATCCTGAGATCCCACTATGAGCTACATCTCAAGACAGCCCCATTTAGTTCCAAAAAACCTATGCAAATCTAGGTCCCTCATCGTTGTTACTAAACTCAAGGGAGGGTCAAAACTTGGGGCACTCTATTCAAAAATGACCTGTGAGCCCTGGCCATGTGATTTAGTTGGTTGGAGCATCATCCCATCACCAAAAGGTTAGAGGTTCCATCTCTGGGTCAGGGGACATGCAAGGATCCCCAATCGGGGTGCACACAGAAGGTAATCGATTGATGTTTCTCTTTCTGTCTCTCCCTCTCTCTCTCTCTAAAAAATTCAATAAATATATCCTCGGGTGAGGATTGCAAAAAAATGAAGACATGTGGTTATCATTAGGTAATTTTATTTACTTGCAGCAAGTAAAGGTGACCAGGCATTCACATCCAAAGCTCTGTCTCTAAAGGGAGGCTTAGCCATTGCTTATATATACTATTTGATTATACATACATTGATTTCTTCTTTGCAGTTGGCTATACTTAACCAGTTGAGTTCCTGTCAAGCTCATCCAGTTCTCAGCTGCCTCAACAAAGTATTTTTAGCATTTAGCAAGATTAGCATTTAGTAAGAACCGCCTAGACCTCTAGACCCTTGTCCTATCTAACAGTATGTCCAAAGTCCACTCCTGGAACAAGGTCCCTGCTTGCATGTGGTAGAGGCGTAAAGGGTGCCTCTCCTACCTCAGCAGCCTGTCCATCCTGCAGCTTCACCCCTCTTGCCAAACTCCACAACCGAGGGTGTAAGGTGCACTCAGCCCAGCCCCTGCCCCCAGCTGAGATCCTGGGGCAGGGGCAGGTTGGAGCAGCAGAGGTGCGCCCTGTCCCTGCCAAGCAGTAGCTTACCGTCCACGTCTGGGTTGATAGGGCAGCCCATTTTGGTGTTGCTTCAAGCCAGCTTTATAATTGTGTGCTGCTCCAAACCCTACTCTATTTCTCAGAGTGATACCAGATCCCCTGACTTGTGGGCTGGAGTCAGGAAGCCAGCGCAGGGGAGACTGGAGGCTGAGGACCCTGACTCCTGCTCTGCAGCACATCCCCAGGCCCTTGAGGTGTGAAAAATGAGGTTCTTAGGGCCCTTGAAGAGGAACACATAAGGGGAGGTTTCTAAAGTTAGTCCAGACCTGCATGCAGCAGAAACTTCAAGAACCTGAAGGGGTCTCAGGATCCCTGGCTGAAAGTACAGTCACTCTCCAAGGTGAGTGATGAAGTGTGAGAGGGAGCCTTGGGGATGGTGGCTGTGCCAGGCCTATTTATCTGTCAGACAGATTCTCTAAGGCCTCTGCTTTCTGAGCGCGATCGGATGCACACCCAGAAAAGGAGAGGAGTGGCTGGTTGCATGAGCAGCAGAGGGTATGTGGTTAGGCCAAGTGATCTGAGATGGCTTCTCAACTAAACGGTGAGAGGAGTCAACCACGCAAACATCTTTACTCGGATAGGGAACAACGCTTGTAAACAACCTGAGAGAACACTGGCCTTCATGCTTTTAGAGAACTAGAGGAAAGTCGGTGTAACAGGAACGCAGGCGAAATATGATTCCATGTGGCCATTGCAGGGAGAACCACTGCCCCCTGCTGGGCTGGGACTCAGTGGAGGAACTAGGAGCTGAGGGGGTGGGGAAGGCGTGTGCAGGAAGAACACAGTACCAAGACTCCCAGAGGAGGGCACAGGCGAGCGAGCCACCACAGAGCTGTCCCCCGGAAGGGGGTGCGGTCCCTTTTCTCCTTGGAAACAAAGCATACTCTTGTGAGTGGATCGCATGTGAGAAAGTAAAAATGAACTCTGCCTAAGAAAGCAAAGTCTGTGGCCGTTGGTGGGGCTGGAGTGGCAGCAAGGAAGCGATCTTGGCAGAATGCCCCTTCTGAGTGCCTGACTTCTTCGGTAGAAACTTGGGTTCCCACTGCCACACGTTGTGACAAGCTCTGCTGTTTGAAATCCTCTCAGTAACAAGGAAACGCCATCCTGTCCCGGGAACCTAAGTCACTTTGACTTGAGAGGCAGCCGTAATTTCAGCCGAGGCTCTCAGAGCAGGGAGAAAGGGCATTCCATATTCGTCTTCACGGGTTCGTTTCTTTGGCGGCGGTGGGGGGTGGGGGGGAATGGGAGGACACAACAGAATAGACTGCCCTGCTCTGTTTGTAGCCTGCCAAGCATGGCTTTACTCAAGTTTTGCCTGAACAAATTCCACAGTTCCCTCAAGTTCTAATAAGCAACCATTCTGGGTGAGGGGCCCCACTACCCCCACCCCAAGGGTGTGTGTGTTGGGGTGGAGTTCAGCGTCAGTGAGCGTCAGTGAACCTTAGTCCAGTAACAGGCCGGTGCCTGGTGGTTTCGTCTGATTCCACCTGTCGAAGGCCTGGGCAAGAAGCTCACGAAGGGCGTCTGGGAGCCTGGGTTAATTCTGGGTGGGAGAAATCAGGGACTGATGACTGCGGGACGGACAATGCAGGATGGGTTGGTGTTAGCCCTTGAGGTTGGCTGCTGAGTCCTGGAGTTGGGCTACTGATTCCCAAGGGAAACAACTCTTTCCGTCCCTGGAGGAGGGTGTGGGAAAGGTTGCCATAGGATGTAAGCAGTCTCTGCCCAGACTTCCTGTGTGCAGTTATTGTGCTGCAAAGACCCCTTCCCTGGGTCTATTTCTCCGGGGGGTTGGGGGGGGTGGCTTTAGTCACAATTCCCTCCCCTTATTATCTTCCAGATGAAGGGCAGCCCAAGACAGAACCAGAGAAAGCAAAGGGTAATTTCTACTTATTGAATACTTAGCATGTGCTGGACACTGTTATAAATCTTTCACACATTAACTCAAATTTCCCGGAAACATGCGATGGAATCTTGCATTATCCCCTCTGTGCATAAGAGACCCATGCTCTCAGAAGTTCTCATAGGATGTCTTGTTTTTGAGCCATGTTTCTGAACGACTGGGCTACACTGCCTTTCTGGTATCTGCTTGGGGACTGTATATCTCTCCCCACTTCCTTTTTATTTAAACAATCTTATTTTATTCTGATTGCAAACATCTTTCATGCTTATTACAGAAGACTTGAACATTACAGACATCTCACATTAGAAGGTAAACCAATTTCTAATGCAGCACCTAGAAATGATCAAGGTTAAAAGTTTGATAATACTCTATAATTCTATCATATATATACATGAATATATACATAATTTCTATAATTCTGTGGAGACCAGCCAGGTTCTTACACAAATCAATAGTTCATTACTTTGTACTGCTGAGTCCTAAAGAGTGCTTTTAAAATAAGGGTCTACTAACTTAAGAAAAAGTTATATGGTTTATTCTATGACAGATGGCTTGAAAACACTGTAATGTTTTCCAGATGGTACCAGCATCTTACCCTCAATTTTTGTGTCAAATACTATAAAACCCAGGATAAGAAATAAGGGCTAACAGCTAACACAAGGGTGTGTGACTAGAACATCTGGGTTGATCACTGGTTAGAGCCTATGCCTGGCTATGTAGAGGGTCTTATTCTCAAGTCTCAACCCCACCATCAGAGGAATATTTTTAAGGCAAGGTCAGATCAGCTCTACTCAAAATACACCCAAAATCCCCTACTTATCTTACAGAAAAATTCCCTTAACATAACCTATTGATCCTATAGTCTGACCCCAGGCTCCACGTCAGACCATCAATGCTCCAACTTCATCCCTCCCTGCCAACCCCGGTGCACTTCCATACTCACCCTGCCTCCTGGGTGCTATCTAAATACACCACAGACTATACAGCCTTAGCCTTAGGGCACTGCACTTCCCTCCTTCTTTAGGAACTTGTCCCAATTCCCTTTTTGTAGGTCCTTTCAGGAGGCCTCTGGGGTCACTCTACCACTGTACCACAAACATTCATCCTTCTCATCTGTTTGCTGCTTCTACTTTTTGTATTGTATTTTGCCCTAATTCATGTAATATTTTATATTTCATTGACTTATTTGTTATGGTCTCCCACCCCTACCATAGTGTAGTTCAAATTGGCACCTGCAGAATTTTCTGGGTTTTGGCTCACAGAATTGGCTGTTTGTTCTCAGGTTGCCACTGGCCATTGTGAGCTTCTCATTTTCTCAGGGTAATTTTTAAAAAATCTGGTTGCACTCTTTGCACTAATCTGACAGATGATAATAGCTCATAGATCTTTAGTTATTCTATAGTTACAATTTATATACACAATATCTGGTATCCGAATCACAAATATCCAGGCATAAAAGGCAAACTAGTGCCAGACAGACAACATAAACACAGAGAAAGAAGATGTAAATACTGGAATGATTAGGCCAAGATTTTAAACCGATAATATATTCAGAGAATGAGCTGATATTTGGAGATTTTCAGAAGAAAATTGAACCTATGAGTTGTGGATTAAATTGTGTCTTCCAGAAATGTATGTTCACGTCCTAACTCCCAGTACCTGAGTCTGTGACCTTATTTGGAAGTAGGGCCTTTGCAGATATAATCATTTTAGATAAGGTAATACTGGATTAGGGTGGGCCGTAATCTAATGACTGGTGTCCTTATAAGTGGAAATTTTGGACACAGGGAGAAGGCCATGTGTCAACAATGGCAGAGATGGTGACGATGCCACTGCAGGCCAAGAACACCAAGGACTGCTGGCAACCATCAAAGCCAGGAAAAGGTAAGGGAGAGTTCTTTTTCAGGGACTTTGGAGGGAGAATGGCCTTACCAATGCCTTAATTTTAACTTCTCACCACCAGAACTGTGAGAAAATTAAGTTTTTTACATAATGTAAAAAAAGATGTTGGCTATGTACCAAGAAAACATTATTTACAAAAACAGGCAGTGGGTCAGATTTGGCCCATGGACCCTACCTAGTTTGCTGATCCCTGCCCAAAACTATTAGATCCTAAAATGTCTCCTGATGGGGCAGTGCCCTGAAGTCTTCCTCCCTCTAGCACATGTGTCTTTCTACAGTATTTAGAATACTTTGTTTCCTCCTCACCAAGTCCCATGTCATCAGTATAGTTGATCATGGTGAAGTGATCAATATCTCTTTAGATACTACTGTAACTAGAGCAGGAGTTACCACAGCCCAGGAGAAAGGGAATGTTCTGATGGCCATGTTATGAGATGGTAAAATGTTTTTTTAACCTCTTCGTTGATGCTGATTGAAAATTATATTTATATATATTTCCAAATATTTTATTTTTTGACACACGGGGAGGGAGAGGGAAAGAAACATTAATGTGTGGTTGCCTCTCACATGCCCCCTACTGAGGACCTGGCCCACAACCCAGGCATGCGCCCTGACTGAAAAATCAAACTGGCAACATTTTAGTTTGCAGGCGGACGCTCAATCCATTGCGCTACACCAGCCAAGGAATTGAAAAATATAGTGAATAGGTCAATGGCTTCTCAAGTGCCAGAGGCTTGTTGATCTATACTGGCAGATACCACACTAAGCACTGAACTGTGATCGTGGCAACTACTTGTGGCAGGACACTTTTTGGTTGTCTGCTGTCATCTGTCAGAATCCACGTGTCATTTGCTAGGACTGAACAGGCAAACTGAAAAGAACTATGGTTGCTTTTTAAGTCTTTTGACACTGGCCCTTATCCTCAGTCGATGCACACACATTACAGCCTCTCATTTAGCCTTGGAAGGGGAATGCCATTTGAGACTCCTTTTGGTCTTTCCTACTATACAGTTTTCCAAAAGCAGTGTGTGGCTCCATCGACTGTCTGGAGTACCCCTGCCCACTTACTTAGTTGGGGAGATAAACCTGAGGGGTCAGCAAACCTGTTCTACCCAGAGTGAGATAAGCATGGCCAAAAACATATTTGTCATGTGGCCTCCCTATGCTTCCACTCTAACAGAGGGACCATGATGGCATTTCGGATGCCCTAGTATCATTATCAACTCAAGACTCCATACCTAATAGTATTCAAGAGATCTGGGTCACTTTATCCCCCATAAAATTGTTACAATGCTGCCAAGCTCTTCCTCCACTTCACTTGGTCTCTGGGATCTGAGAACTGACCCTGTTCTGAAAATAGGAAGACCCTGATTTTCCATCAGTTTTCTGGTCATAGAACCACAGTAAGAGCAGGTTGAGGGTCCTCATAGCTGTCCCTCAATGTGGTCCCTGGATCCACATAGGTGTATTAGCCTTTGCCACATATTTGACAGGGTCAAAGTCCCCTTACTGTCTTTAGGTTTTGCTGCCCATATGGCAACTATGCCAGCCTCATTATCTGATGATTGCTCCTACCTGGTCTCTGCTCTTCTGTAATGTTTTTCTCTTTTCTCCTCCTGCAAATCCTGAGAAAAGATGCCAGTAAGGTTCTCAAAATGCTTAGGTACCTCACTAGCATTCCTCGTCAATTTAGTAAGTGTCCTTGGGCCCTTCCAGGTACTTTTTTTCTGGCCCTTTACACCAAGTCTTTCCTAGTACGCCCACCTAGGTCCTCTGACCTCTTTTCAAAACCCAGCATCTCTCCCAGAGGCATTGTCTTCAAGCTTCAAAGGTCAACTCCAGCAGATCATTTTAGTCCATTTAAATCCTGAGTCATGAGAGATCCCTTATTAACCATTTTATACTCAATCCTCTGGTACAGCATCAAGCTACCCCCAGGGTGCTATGGGTCCTGTCCATACGTACCAAGTTTTTCGGGTAAAATATCCACTTCCTTATGTAGTGGCAGCTCTCCCTCCTACACCACGGTCAGTCCTGATACCGCTTTTTCCTAGAACATGTCAGCAAACTTTCCTAAGAGGCTAAATAATTCAGATTTTGCAGGCAGGCCACGGCAAATTTAAAAATTTCATTTCTGACAAAACTTGAAATAAGTGTAACATCTTGTACTACAGGACTAAATTTTTGTTGGGGAGATTCTGCTTTCCTAATCAGGGTTCCCTGACAACAAATTGATTCAGCTTATGGGTCATACAACAGGTGGCAAACTGATTTGAGTTCCCAGATATTTGGGGGGGGGGGGCAGAAATCAGCCTATAAATCACTTCAGGTGAGGCATCCAGATAATCTTTCTCCTAGTAAGAGGGGTCATTACTGCTGGCCCAGGTCTCAAGATCACCTTGGGACCTAGGGTCATCTAGCACACTCCCTATCTCAGATTATTGGCATCCAGACCTGGACCCTAAAATTAGCAATGGAGTTTTTACAGGGTTTGTGAACATCCTTCTGATTGTCTTTCACAGAATCCTACCATTGTTTGGTCAGCTCGTAGGTGCTCTAACGGGGTTCCTCTGGGTCTTCCTTACAACCCAAACCTTTGCTGCCTGAAACTTGGGAGCCATGGCAGGCCCATGAACAGGCAGACCCTGTGTACATGGCCTAGAAAAGATCGGTTTCTGTCTCCACAGAATTCTCACACTATCCAGTCTTCTCCAAATCTTCATAGGGCCACCCATATTCTGGTACTTCATGGTATTTCTGGGTGAGGCTGCTGCCCAGCCTGCAGAATACTAGTGACAAGGATAGCTAGCAAGGTGGGCCTGTAAAACCCCAATGGGTCAGGAAAGATTGGAACAAAGACTCCAGTTTATCTATATACTTATTTTTAACAAACTTTTGGGGGCTTAAAAGAACATTCTCTGTAAATGAGGACAGCCCTTTGAAACAAAAATACCAGAGGTGATCCTTAAATTGGTGAAACTAGGAAATGTGGACTACATTAAAGACAAATGAGAAAATAAACTTGGGAAAATTACCAATAGCAGCTATCAAAGTTTGTGCTTTCTTTTAAAAATAAACTCCATTCACATTTTAGAATCTTGGTTTTATTTAGTGCATTCATAAAGAGTGATGGTAATATGCCATGTGCAGAGCTGCCTGGAATTTGGACGCTGCTTTACACTGATGGGCGTATGACAGTTTTTTAACAATTCTGGAGACAGGTCTAAAAGTTTGAGATTATGTGTATCCTGAAATAATCTGTAAATGCTAACGCAGGAGTGTACCCTATAAAAATAACCAGTAGAGATTTTAAAAAAAAAAGGCAATGTTTAACCAGCACATTTTACATTAAAAAAAAAAAAGAAAAACCTGAAGCATAGTGACTTGTAAATATGGCATTCAAAACTAAGGATCTCTAGCTATAAAAAATGAATGTGACTCCAACATAAACTGAAGAACCAAAGGGCTGAAGGGAGCACAAGTCAGGAGGCTGATTGTATGCTTACATTTTCCTACTTTTTGGGATTTGTTTTTCTAGTCATCACTTCTACCACCCATATATACTTTATACTTTTAAAAGCTGACTTTTTAGTGTCCTTGTAAAAATATAAGGAAAATCAGATTTGATGTGCTAAATTATTTTAAAATTCACACTGAAATACAGCATTCAAATGAATTTTCTTCAATTACCCGATTATTTTGATACTTTTTGGTGAGTAGATAGTCTATGCCAGTCATTGTGAAAAAGTCTTTATTTTAAGAAAAAAGTTTAGTTAACAAAAACTTAACAAATTTCACTTAGCAAAATACACCCAAAAGGAAATCACAGTAAAGAAAGTTTTAAGTCAAGGCCTCACCAATTCCTACAGTATTAGTAATGTGTCTCAATTTTCAAAACTAACTTTTAAAAAGCTTAAACTTAACCTAAAAGATTTTAAATGAAAATAAACTAGAATGAACAAATATGAGAAATGCTCCTTTGAATTAGGGATCTAGCACCTTGAGTTCCCCAAAAATCACATCTCCCCAATGTGTTCATTGTGATGTGGTGTGAAGATCCACATTTGATGTATTTAAAACTACTTGAACTCAGATAACATCAACCTGAAGTACACTACCAAAATATTGAAAAAAGCTGAAAAGTTTTAGTTTACTCAGTATCACAGACCAGAAGAAAGTTTGCATGAGAAAACACTGAAGAGGTAACTTTTTAATCCAGAATTTCACAAACTCATGGTGCAAAATGGATCCCACAGCTTTTTCTAGAGTAACTGCTTTTCACTGCTTGGCTGCCTATGAAAATTTAAAACTCAAATGCTCTACAAAATTAGTCATATCCAGCCATGCTATTCTGGCCACTGTAGCTAGCCCCGTAACAGCCACTCACAGACTGGCTCTCAAGGCCACTGTAAGTAGACTGGGCGGACACTCCCATTCCTTGCATCATCTGGCTGCTGTATGCCCCATTGCTAGCTCCTGTTGTGGAATTCAAGAAAAGTTCTATGTATCTATGTTGCATGTTGGCCCTGTCTTTGGACATAGCTGCCACAGCTTCTTCATGAGTGGCAAACTCGACATCAGCTTCACCCGTCACTCTTCCATCAGGGCCAATCTCAATATGGACTCTTACAGGGTTGAGAGGGGAGAAGAAGTTGTAAATGTCGTTTTCTGTGGCTTTGTATGGTAGCCCCCTCATGTGGACACAGTGTCCAGTGGTACTCTGGACAGTGAACTCTCCATCTCCATATCTGTGGTCATACATCCCAGAGAGACAGTAACTAAGGTCTCTCCCAAATAGGTCAGCGGTAAAGCCATAGCCATCGCTGAGGCCACTGTATTCCTCATAGCCCCCATAGCCTGCACTATAAGCACCAGACCTCATCCTCTCCAAGCCTGCCTGCTTGACAATGCCAATATATCTCCTGGCTGTGCCTGGGCGGTCATAAGGCCCTGGCCGCTGTACGGACATAAACTTCAGAGGGGGATCAGAGTATGACCTAACTTCTTCCTGACTGCTCTTGAACACTTCAATATACCTATGCCCTATTCTCTCCTTGTGTTTCCCTAGAGCCTTCTCAGCTAACTCCTGCGAAGCAAACTGCACAAAGGCTTCCCCTGTAATCTTGCCCTCAGGGTCCACAGGCAATGTGATCCCATTTGGCACAATTTCCAACCCTGAGAAGAACTGAACAATTTCCTCCTTGGTGCATCCAAATGGGAGTCCTCGAAGCCGCACGAAGCCATCATTGGCAGTGTCAGCACTGTTTGGACCACTGTGCTTCAACACCCAATCCATCTCGGTTCTGTGGGACTTGAACACCTCAATGTACCGGTGTCCCATGCTTTCCCTGTCTTTTTTAAGGGCCATTTTCACATCATCTTCTGATTCAAGTTCAACGAAAGCCTCACCACTCTGCCTGCCTTCTCTAGTGTAGATGAAATGAATGCCTGAGACCCCATCATGAATTATGCAGCCGGAGAGGAAATTCTGCACATCCTCAACAGAGCAGGACCAGGGCAGGCCACGGAGCTTGACCACAAAGCCTTCACCTCCCTCAGGGCCCAGCATCATGGACACTTGACAGGGTAGACTTCAAACAAGCTCAGCTGCTGCTTTTTGTGGCTGAAAAGAAAGCAAAAACTACATAATTTTCCCTTCCGTATGTATAACAAGAACATGCAGTAAATACAGTTTTCTCCCTTTTACAGATGAATCAGGCTAAGAGAGGTTTACATACACCAAATACATTAGAGCTGACAGTCATTCCCAGGTCTTCCCAAAATTGTACATACTGCTCGGACTGAGAAAGTAGAATGTAGAGTAAAATTTTAAGAGCAATATAGTGATCTAGAGGCTTCAACAATGTCAAAATCTACAAATTCTAATAATCAATTATTACAAGTTCTAGAAGGGAAGACAAGAGAATCAACTGAGGCAACATTCACAAACAGCAAGAGAATTCAGAACTAGAGGGAAACAGATGAGATGTACTACTGTTGCTAAAGTAAAAGGCGGGAGAATAGGGTAACTTGGTACACTGAACAGAGAGGAATCTAAGTATTAATCAGGCTGAGCAAGGGCATTTTCTTGTTATATATTTATTCCAGGTATTTTTCGTGATGAAATTTTGTAGTTCATTTATAAAAGCTCCTGTGAGATTCTTCAACACTACAGAAGTAAAAAACAGGTGATGTGTCAAATCAAAATAATCCAGTGAGACCAAACTGAAGTCATATCCAGACAAGTCCATCAACAGAATATTAGTTATGTGCACTGCAAATACTGAAATCAAATAGCTTCTCAGGTTCACACATAAATAAAAGTATACTCATTTACTGCTACGCTTTGTTGAGGGATTGGAAGAAAATGAACTCCACTTAGAGGGGTTAGAGGTACCCTCTCGTAGAGTGTCATAAAATGCATGTGGCATCTGGCACTCAGAGTTCAGGCTGAAACAGGGGAAAGGTCAAATCCAACTGGAAGGAAAGTCTTCTGAAGGATATGAATTGAACAATCAAATAGCAATATATGCATAAAAGGGAGAAATAAATAAAAATATATTATTTGATTTTAGAGAGGTGGTGGGGAAGACATTAATATGTTTGTTGTTCCACTTATTTATGTATTCACTGGTTGATTTTTATGTGCCCTGACTGGGCATTGAACCCGCAACCCTGGCACATCAGGATGAAGCTCTAACCAACTGAGCTACCTGGCCAGGACCCAAATATACTGTTAAGAACCAGAAATGTATTTTTAGTGATCAATGTCAAAATGTGTACATGTAAAATATGGAATTTAAATATTTAATCAAAGTGTCATTTCACATAAAATATAATAGATACAGACATTAAAATCACTCCGAAGAGATGCCTTTAGAAAAAATGTGGGCCTATTAGTAGAAAAAGCTAAAACAGAAAGTATGTTAGGTATTGAAGGGGGAGAGAAAAAAAAGCGCAAATTGGTAATAAATTTATGAAGTACAACTGCACTAGTATCACAAAAAACAAACTGCCAAATTACGTTTTGACCCATCATTATTTTCAGAATTTAAATATTCAGTGTAATAAATGAGTCCTCTGAAAGCCTCAAATCCAACGAATTTATTATTTCTCTCAGGTGATCCCAGTCCACCCTAACCACACCCACAAGCCCTTGTCAGCAACTCTTGTAATAAAGCCTTCTTACAGTTCTACGGGGATGGGAAAAGTAGGTTTATAGTTGTGAGTATACAAAACAGTTTATTCTTGTATGAGGTCAGTAATTCCTTCAACATATGAATGACCAAAAATTGTCATTTTCTTTTTGCACTGCCCTCATATTTCTAGTTCCCATACCAACAGCCCACTGCAGGATACTTGGAACTGGTTCGTAAAGCTCTTTAAGAATTAACAGCTGGTGCTTATTGCAACCCAATCTGCAGCTAAAGTGTCCTGTTAAGGTGACTTCATGTATTCTCCCATTCCAGGTCCTCATTGGCACATAAACCACAGGACTAAGGGGTTCTAAGGCCTTGCAACTTTGGCCTCCAGCACATTATCTAGCTCCTATCACCCCACCATGTAAAAACCTCCTGTTTGTTCCTGTGCCTAGAATGTACCAGGCTCTCTGCACCCTTGGATTTGAAACATGTGGTAATTCTCTTCAAATACATTCCACTCAACCTTCTTGACTAGCTAACCTGTACCAAGTCTTAAGGCCCTGGCTCAAATATGCCACTGTTCCTAAAGATCTTCCCTGATACAAACTAAATCTTATGATTCTATGCTCCCACATGCTTTGTTGTGATTTTTTAAAAAGGTGTCCTCAAAACTACTTTGGGAGCCTGAGTACTGACTGTGTCTGTTCAGTCACTGTTGCCCAGCCCCCAGACATAGCAGGCTAAAGATTAGCAAGGAATTAACGGATGACCACGTGGGGGTGGGTCACTATCTCCCTCTAGTATACAGCAGTTTATTTAGTCAGAGAAAGACAAACAAGAAGCATAAAAGAAAAGACATTTCACTGTAATTGTGCAATTAACCACCACAAAAAAAGCAAAATAATCTCACTTTTGCTTTGAGAATCCTCTACATTTTGATTATATACAGAAACTTAATAGTATTTAGGACATTTAAACTCTAAAGAGCTCAGATTTAAAGACACTGACTTTACTTCATATTACTACATTTATGTTTGTAAATGAGAAATTACTTTTCTTAAAATAGCTCACCTTAAAGAACAAGGGGGAGATCCAACAGTCGGAGACACTCCTGGTAGGTAACGAATTGTCCTAAAAAAAGAGATATGGCCGTCTTGCCTCAGTGCCCAAGCACTCACCAGAGCATCTGGAGCAACCACAGCAGGTCATGGGGCTGGCCTAGGTTCAGAGCTGCCTTCCTCCCAGAAACAAAGCAGGGCTGGGGGCTGTCCTAATTAAAGTACACACCTGCCCCCCCACCCCCCAAGCATTTAAAAGATCTACTTTTCCTTGGGGTAATGACAACAGCTGGGAAACTCCCACTTGCCCAGTGTAGTTTCTACACACAAAACTCTAATGGCAGCAAGAAAATGTAATGAGGGTGAGGGAGGTGCGGGGGCAGCCAATCTTCACTGGAATGGACTCAAGAGAAAGTTTGCTAGAAATTATTCAACAGGATTTGTAATTTATAAACACCCCTGAGTGGCAGGGTGGAGACACTCAAGAATTTCTTTTCCAGTTTTACTTAGTAACTTCACCTCTTGTGACCTGACATTCACCTTTTAATTAACTGAGGAAGAATAAGGAGAGGAAATGCCGAAATAAGCTTTTCAACGAGATAAACACATCATTACTACTATCGCCCATTTCCACGTGATAAGGCTGCTCCCAAAGGCCTAAATTATATGACGTCGAGGGAATATGTCTACATCGTTAGTTCTGGAAACTGGTGAAGTCAAGGTAATTCCGTTGAGTTTGTGTGTTACAAGTAATAACTGCCTTGTTTTATTAGCCTCCTGTGATTATTACATGAGACACAACTTGGGGGAAAAACCCTATAAAGGCATGTGAATCGCTACAGCTTAAAACAATACATTTGGGGCCAAGAATCTGCATTTTCTAACAGGCTGCCTGGACTTCACAGAGACTCTCTCAAATGTGTTGCTCATTACTCTACTGGTTAGACAGGATTTAATTCGGATTCAAGCAGATCCAATCAAGATAAACTGGGTGCGCCCTCACGGGCAAGGGCTGATTAGGTTTATCTGTGCGGTAAACAGGGAGGCTTAAACCCCACCTCCCATCTTCTCGAAGGTTCAGGGACAGAACTCGAATGAAAGCCTGGCTTCACCCTCCTTCAGAGTCATGTGCCAATGAGACCCGAAGAGCATTTTCACCCTCATTTGTAAATGAGTTTTAAGCTACAGCTGGCACCACGAACAGCCAGGTTGCCCTGGACGTCGTAACTACTCATAAAGTTCTACTTCTAAATTTCAGTCCGCGGAAGACGCCCGCCTCAGGGTCACATGGTTGACGTTTCCGCTTTAAGACTTACCGCTGAGGGAAGCTAGGCCGATTTCTATTTACATCAAGCGATCGTGGTTTACAGCCGAAGGACCCCAATTCCACCCGACGCTTAAAGTCGCAGCGAGCTCCGGGGAATCTCCAGGTGCATCTCCCTCCGTTATTAACCTGAAATCGAAACTGCCTGGTTATGGGTACAAGTTAGTGCGAGGCCGAAGTGCGGGGCAGCCGCCAGAGCCGCGTCGTAGCGATTTCGGCGGGAAGCGTAGAAGCGGTTCCGGACATCCAGTTCCTGGGGCAACAGGACCCCGGAACAAGAAAGGGAGTTCGCCCCGCCTCCACCTGGTGCCCGGACAGCCTCAGCCTGCCAAACACGGAGTAAAGCCGGACCCCAAGGCACCCCATCCAGAGCCTGGGCGGGGGCAGCGGCCGCTTCCGGGGCGGGGCGAGCTACGGGTGGGGAAGAGCTGGCGGAGAACAGCACTCCGGGACGCGTGGGGGTGGGGTGGGGGTAATAGGGCACAGACCTAGGCCTCCGAGGCCGGCGGTGGGAGGGGCTTCTCCGCGTCGGAGGGCTTACGGGAGCGCCAAGAGGAAGTTCTCCGCCCTTGTGATAAAGGAGTGGTGAAGTGGCGTAGAGTTCTCCCGGCAGGCTTCCTGGGCCCCGGGGTGAAAGGGAGGCGAGGGGGGAGGGGGCGGAGCTCCTGATCGAAGCGGGCCTCCTAAGAAACCCTAGAAGAGTTCCTGGGACCCACAGGGAGCCAGCGGCGTCCGGGCTGGGGCGGAGCCCGAGTTGGGGGTACCTCCTAGGTGCGGGGCGTGGGGGAGGAGAGAAAGTTCCAGAGACGAGGGGGAAGAAAAAAGAGGGTGAGGAGGTGGGAAAGAATTGCCCCAACCGCAGGGGTGGGGGTGGGGGGGCGAGCTGGGGTCGTCCGCTCGCGGCGGCTCACCACAACTGGTCTGGGGTCTGGAGTCCGGAAGGCCGGCGCGCGGGGCTGCGTCCCGGAGGCTGAGGCCGCGTGACTGGGAGGGCGGCGAGCCGGACGTGGGTCACGGGGTGTAAAGGAGGAAGTGCCACCGACGGGCCCGCCAAGATGTCACCAATGGAAACGCGTCCAGCAGGTGCGGCCCAGCGGCCCGCGCGGTTGGCCAAGGCAGGAAGTGGGAGGAGGAGGGAAGAAAAGCAACGAGGAAGACTGTTCTCCGTTCTGAGAAAGGTGCCAGTGTGGGTAAAAGTCCAGAGTACCAGCGGAGAGGGGGAGGGGAGGGCAGGGCAGACAAGGTTATGTGGAAGGAGAAGCCGTTAAAAAAAGGAAAAAAAAACCCTCTGAAGGCAGGAAGAATTTAGACAACTAGTGGATATACCGTACCTTGTTTTGTAGATTTGGCCAGACTTATGTAAACAGTTTGAGTAGTTTTTGAAAGATTAATTTTAAAACACGCAATTCTTAAACGTCATGCCTAACAAGGAATTACATTTTACGAAACTTTTAATCCTAATTCAGATGAACACATTGGAAAACAGTTACAAGGCAACTACAGTTACGTGAGCAGTGACTGAATTATTTTATATCAGGAATTATAAAACTTTAGTTGTAATTAGTTGCTGTGACTTTGTCAACTATAAAAAGTTAATATAAAAAAGCTAAAAAGGTCATTACTTAGAGATGCAGCTTAATCTACTTGAAATAATTATCAAATTATAGGATTTATAGGGAAAGAGGAAGGTAATAAGTGAGAAGACGGTGCTGCAGTCTGTAAAGCCAGACTAGGAAACGAAGGACAAATGAGCCAACCCTTCAACAAATTAGCTCCAACGGAAAAAAAGGGGGGGAGGGCATTTATTGAAAAGACATTTAAGAGACTTATAAAGAATTCACAATATATGGGATATATTTGGCTCGATTCAAACAAACACGTAAACATAAGAGATATTTGACTAAAGTTTGTTAGGAAATAATTTCAGATTTGATAGAATTGTAGTTATGTTTAGAAACGAATTAATAGTTAGAAATGCATTTTGAAGTATTTGTAGATAAAATGGTGTGACAATGGGGATTTGCTTCAAAATTATCTGAGTGAAGTTGATGGGGGATGTACAGAAATATTGTCCGTAACGTAATTATTGAAGCTGGGTGAGAAGATTCAAAATCTAGTCATCCCATGGAAAGTGAGAAACAGACACTGAAAACTCACACGTTGAAGAGAAGTAAAACAAAATTAGCTGGTTTTGGAAAGAGTATCTCTACAGAAATGGGTACCTTGACTGCTTCATAAGCATTTATTTTACTTCTTAAAATTCTCTTCTAAGTATATACTTGGTAGTTCGCATGACTGGCAAGCATTTTCTCATTTTATTTGAATGTATTTGTTGCAGTTGGTTTAACTGGTTGGTGATACCAGCAAGGTGAGTGTTAATAATTGATTAATCTCGATAATGGTTCCTTGCCAGTGAAGGAACAACAAGTACAGAATACACAGGGGAGTCTGTATGCGGAGACAGAAGGCACCAGAAAAACACCTGCAACAAAGGCTAAGCTCAACAAAGGAGGGATGCAGAGGGAGATCCTCTCTCCATAGGTCTGGTTGGGTATTTTGGACTTTATTCAAAGGCCAATGGGAAGCCATGTAATTGTTTCAAAGTATATTATGCATTGCAAATGTGTTCTGTATTCTGCTTTCAAAACAGTCTAGCTGCTGTCTGGAAACTGAATGGTAAGAACAGATGCATGGGAAGAAATTAGACAAGTTTTGGAAGAATTAATGGTACCCTGTAACAGAAACATTGTGAAAACTGAAGGATGTTAAAGGATTTGAGAAATGTGCAGTAGATAAAATTAACCAAACTTAGTCATTCATTAACCCAGAAATACTGTGTATGTATATAAGATACAGGTCCACAGAACAGTGAACAATAAAAATAAATGAATTTTTAGAAATGCATTTTGAAGTATTTGTGGATGAAATAGCGTGATGGCTGGGATTTGCTTCAAAACTGAGTGAAGTAGATGGAAGATGTAGGAAAAAAATTATCCTTAATTGTTAATTACTGAAACGGATTCATAGGATTCAAAATCCAGCCATCCCGTGGAAAATGAGAAACACAATAAAGAAATGTCTGATGACAAATTCTGCAATGGCCAAGAACTAGGAAATGGGGATTAACTTACACTGGGGTTCCATTTAAAAAGACTAGAAGCCATGCATAGGTAGCTAAAGTTTCCAAGTATAAGTTAGAAGACCATATTATTCTTTTCTTTTTGTACAATATATTCTGCTTATTCCTTTATTCCCCCTGGATGTTTGATTATATTCTTTGTAATTTTAAAATGCAACCCTTTGCCAGGATGTTTTGGTGTTGGTTGCTTTGAATAAATATTTTTATTTTGTGGTAAATCCTTTTTATCTTTATATTCGGTTCTTATGAAACCCACAAGAGAATTTTAGGTATCATTTCGCAGCTCATGCCTGTTTTCCACTTGAGCACATAGTTCTGAGGAAGAAGCAATTCCCTCTCAAGGGGATAATACGTGAGCAGAACCCAGACCCGTATCTGTTATGGCTTCCTGCTCTACTAGAAATTATACTGGAAACCTCAAAATTCTCTTCCAAGCCAGCAATTTTAAAGGCCCAATTTAGTGTCTTTTCAATATTTCTTGCTGTCAGGGACTAACTTGAGAATGTTATGCAGGTCTGAACCAACTTCTTTAAAAAAAAAAAAAGCACCAACATGAAATTTTACCTAAAAGTTCAAGAGGGCTCATGCATCTGAAGTATGAGAACTCTTATCTAATTTGCACAACATGCCAAGTTCAAGACACAAAGCTACCTAAGACAAAAGGTGTAGATGAATCATTAAATACATTATTAAAATTTTAAGTGTTTATTGCTATTAATACACTTTTATCCATCAAAGGGGATATGTCATGATCTGTAAGCAACATGAAAGCTGTTTTCTATTATCTTTTAACTGTTAGGCCCTTTAGATCACTTAGTGTAGGTAAGTCTGGGGTGATATACTGGTTTTCCTGTCTTTATTTCTCAAAAGCTGTGTTAACTTAAAAGCAAAAATAGTATATGTGATGTCTGGTAAAGTATATTTATAATGGTTGTATTGAAAATAAGGGACAAATTTTTGTCCAACAGAACAAGCTACCATTGATTGCTCTCTATGTATTTTTAAATTTCAATAATTTTAAACACTTTATATAACCAAAAAGCATTAAACATGCAATCAATATAAAAAATTGATATATTTCACATTTTTTTCATACTGAGTCTTAAAATCCTGTGTGTATTTACACTGACAGCCCATATCAAGTTGGACTGGCCACATTTCAAGTGCTTACAAGCCACGTGTGGCTAATAGCTACCATATTGGACAGTCATTGATCTCTATCAATTTTCAACCTTTTTCATCTCATGGCACACCAGAAAAATAAATGTATGTACGTATGTATGTGTGTGTATATATATAAATTTTGATTTAGGCACACTCGACTATTGTGTTGGCTGTTGTCATTTTTTCATTTGATGATATATGGGAAAAGAGGTCAATGCCCCCAGCTGACTAGTTATTGCATGTTTTAAAAATTCTTGCAGCACACTGGCTGAAAATTGCTGATCTATATATTACTGATACCATTTTGCAGAGAAAAAAATACACACACACACATATATATTAGATGGTCTTCATAAAAAGAAATACTATTAAGACTTCCAGTGCTAAAGATAAAATCTCTTCTCAATTGAAGGGAAAATTTCAGTAATTGCTCTCACCATTGTAGGAAATATGATTCTAGCCTAGCTAAGAAATGGGGGGCGGGGGTGTGTGGATAGATTCTTTGCTAAAGAAAATACAGTTGCTAAGATAATCTTCCAATTACTCGTCTCCCTGCCCCCCTCCAACTTTCCTATAGTTCTCTCCCCGGAAGTTAAGTAGCCTCTAGGGTGGGTGGGAGCAGTCAGATTATAGAGCTAGGCAGAAGGCCTCAGGAGGCCTGTGGGTTACACTTATGGTCTCCAGGAATATTACTGCAGTATTGCCCATGGCCTCCTCTAGGTGTCCTTCAGGGGGTCTAGAGCTTCCTCCTGGGGCTCTGTGGAGAGCTGATTGTGCTCAGTGCCCACTGCTGCTTAAGCACCACAGCACACTGTCCTGGGAGAGTGGAAAACAGAGACAAGAGGAGGAAAAGAACACAACATATTTGAGAGGGGCTTCCAGCATCCTGAGAGGAGAATACCATACACAGGAAAACAGCTTAGAACAGCATTTTTCAGGAACAAGAGGTGCTGGGCAAAACCATAAATAACAGAAAAAAATAACAAGCACTTTCAAATACTCAATTACAGAATTAAAAAACTTTCTGGTATGTACTAAAAATTGAGTTTCAAATTTAAAAATAATGAATGAAAAGATAGTGACCTGGAAAAACCAAACCAAAAAACATCTCAAAAAAATACATAGAAATAAGGGAAAAAAGATATGAAATTTGGAGGACATAAAATATAACATGGGACATGAGAAATAACATGTGAATAACAAAAATCCCAGGAGAAAATGATGCAAGGGGAAGCAAAAGAACTGATAAAGAACGGAGGGACATTTTCCTGACACAACCTAAGGTACATGTTGGTAAAATTCCTACGTTTAAAGTATAGGAAGAAACTGCATTGGAAAAAGCACACGGTACAAAGAAGAAAAATATGGTAGTCACTTGCCACATGTAGCTACTGAGCACTTGAAATGTGGCAAGTACAAATTGAGATGTGCTGGATAAAATGAACATTGAATGGCAAAGATTAAAACAAGAATAAAATCCTTCAATTTTAAAATACTGATTACATGCTGAAATATTTTGGGTGTATTGAATTAATCAAAATACATTAAAATATACTAAATTACAATAAGAGTGTGATAGGAATTTGTAATATTTGTACTAGGTGAGGATTTTTGAAAATGTTACTACTGTCAGGGGTAAGCTAAAAGGAGTTTGGAATTTTTCATCCTAGTGTCTTATCTCCTTGCCTCCCTTTAATTATCACTGTTTAGTTCCTGTTTAAGAGAACTTTTTCCTAGCCCGCAGCCCGATACACATGGATTTTTTTCAATTTATGAAGCTCCGTCTGCATCTTAATTTTTACATTTTTATGTACAATCAACTTGGAATTGATCTTCCATCTCCAAGAGTTTTAGAGTTAGTTTATCAAGTTACACAGGCTAATGAATTCAGAAGAAAAAATCATATATTAGCCAACCAAGTCCAGCAATACATAAAGCAATATTACATCATGACCAACTTGGGTTTATTCCAGAAATGCAATCGTAGTTCATCATTTCAACGTTAATCATCACTGAAATTTGTCACGCTGACATACTAATGAAGGCAAAATGAGTTAACTAAGAATTTTTCATGTTTTATGAAAAATGCTAAGAAAATCCTAAAAAATAAAAGAAAAATAGAAAATAAATAAATCCCTCTATAAACCGACAGTAGGGAAAACTTGGGTGACCATGACCAAAAAACCAGAATACGGGAAAATATTGCAAAATCTGATTACATTAAAAAACCACATCTTTTACGCATGGCTAAAAACAATATAAGCTCAGCAAAAATACCAATGATAAAATGAGGAAAACGTCCAACGATCCAAACAATCAAAAAGAGCTTAAACATGAAAAGGTGGTGCTCAACCTCACCCATAAATGATAGACTAAAATTTTAAATGAAGTAACATTTAAAATACCTACCATATTATTGGCAAAAATACAGATGTTTCCTAACATATTTCCTTTGCAAGCCCGTAGATAGTAAGTAGGCACTGTCAAATACTGTTTGTGGAAATACTAATTGGTTCAGCTCTTATGGTCAAAAAGGGGAAGACACCTACACAAGGGCTATTCACTGCAGCACTATGTCTAATACTGGCCAAAAATTAGATAATTGAGCGAAGAGAATAAAACCTACTGTGGATCGAAACACATCCTATATGCTAAAATCTGTGAATTCATAATGATACCAGAAAAACTGTCCTTGGTACATGCTAGGGATTTAGTTCATTATGCTGGATATTATTGATAAACATAAGGAAAACAACAAAAACCATAACCTGCCTTTTATAAAGTACATCTTAAAATATCCTTTCTCTAGAAGTGTTCCTGCTAATAAACAAGAACACTTAAAATATCAACTAATTTGGAAATACTGACAAAACAATGGATCTAGGGAATAACCAACAGCTGCTAACATCACAAAGGGGCAAGGAAATCAACCAACATGTGCCCTCTGCCAGAAGTACCTAGCACCTCAAATGAAGTCTTCTTTCCACAAAAAATCTCAAAGGAGTCAGAACAGCCTTTAGAAGTAAATGCCATTTTACAGTAAATACAGAATAGAGATTCATATGCCACCACAGGAATGCAATCAGAAAAACCCAGTGTGAGGAAAGACCTCTACATGACACACAACCTGATTTGTCAACAAAGATGTTTTAAGAACGGAGAGCAACCTCATTCTACATCATCACTAATAAGGTAGTCACACTTGAAACATGGCTGGTACAAACTAAGATGTGCTGTAAAAAAGTGTACACTGGGTTTTGAAAGCTTAGTTTGAAAAAAGCATGAAAAACAATTTAAAAATGTAATCAATGAATACTTTGGATATAAAACTAAATTATTACCTATGTGGCTTGCATTTTATTCTGTTGGACAGCTCTGACTTTGTTAACACAGAATTTAAGAGATACAATCTACCAAAAAGTGTGACCTTTTTTGGATCCCAGTTCAAACCAACCAGCTGTAGAGAAATATTTATTAAACAATCGTATATTTGAACACTGAGTATTTGGTGATATTAAGGAATTATCTCTTTAGGTGTGATGGTATTGTGGTTGTATTTTAAAGGTCCTTAGAAATATAGGCTGAAGCATGGATAAAAATCTTATTATGTGTGGAATGTTCTTGCTGTAAAATAGCCAGGCTGGTCTCAGCTGAGCCTGGTTCTCCCTCTACCCTGCCTTTTGTCTTCCACAAGTACAGTGGGGTTCAGGGTAACCAGATGAAGGCAGTAGTCCTGGCCAGGGGACTGTTGTCTCCATCAGAAAGATCTAAGTCCTACTCCTCGCTGTGTCACTGGGCAAGCAACTTCTTGTCTCCCAGTCTCCATTTTTTCATCTGTAAAACGGGGATAATGGGGACTCCTTATAGCCTGGTCAGGAACATGTGATTAGAAAATGTTGTAGAACACCCAGCTCTGTGAATGGACCCAAGTAAGGGTCAATTAATGTGGCTTAACGAAAAGCGAGTTCCAGAGCTCAGAATGAGGGGAGGTTGGCAGGAAGTTATCTCCTCTAAGGGGCCCTCCCCTCCCATTTCTTCAACCCTTCCAGGCATCTACCCTGATGGGCACGGCACCTTGTCTCCACACTCACCTTCACAGCTTTGGCCATATACAAGGACTAACTTCCATTTAATCAACCTTTTCCCTTAAGTCAACTAACGTTTTTACTTGATAGTTTAATGGGAGCTTTGTAACACTACTTTTAAATTAAAACCAGTCACTTGTCGGTTAAAAAAGCGAGTAAATAAGACCGTAACATGGAAAATACATACAGGAGCATGAGATCCCCAAATCAAAGGATAAAGTCGCTTAATATTACTGATAGAGCAATCCTCTCCCAATATTTACTTATTTTAAAATGAAAGAAATCTTATCTAGAAATTAGCACTGAAAATACTTTTCACTGATAAAGCCTAATCTACTTTTTTGACTAAACGGAGAATCCAAGGTATTTTCATTACTAGAAAATTCAGAAACAAGTTAACTTTTAAAAACGTGACTAAAAGTAATAGAACTATATTAAGATCAGTAGTTTCGGTGTTATTTTGAGTTAAAAGATTATTTGCAGCCTTCAAAATTCTCCCTGCTCCACCAGGTTCGGGACAAGCAAAGGGCGCCCCAGTAACCTCAGGCACTTCCGTCCTCCACCTCCCACCCACCGCCGACCCGCGCGGTTCCAGGAAGCTGCCGCGACGCACTGTCCCTCCTCAGCGCGCCACCGCTCGCGGGCTCCTCTCCCGCACCTACCCCGCAAGGGCAGGCAAGATCACCCTCGCACCCTGCAAACAGTTGTGAAAAATAAGAAGGAAGCACGTTCGTTTGTCCTCAGGCACCCAAGGGAAGGAAACTGCTGCGAACGCCATTCTGCGTGAGACAGCCCTGGACCGGGCGGATGCCGGGCAGCACTCTCGCAGATGCCCAAGGAATGGAGGGGGCGGGGGGGGGGGGCGATTCCTGGGCTTGTGGCCTCCCAACCGTTATATAAAAACAGGGTAGGTCGGGACCCCGCGACTTGCCGAGCGTCACCCACGCCACCGTCGCCACCTTCGGTGAACCACGGGGGGCAGAGGGCGCAGTGCGAGCGCCCAGAGTCCAGAAGTTTCTTAGGTAGAGTCAAGAATCAGCAAATATATTCAAACATAAGAAGAAGTGAAAGACAAATTAAATTTAAAAAAATCGGCCGATTAACCGAACTCGCTCAGAAGTGTGGTAACCAAGTAAAGACAACGAGAAACAAAAAGCATCAGCCAAAATGTAGACACAGTACCTCTCGGGTCAGGAGACAAACGCAGACAGGCGCTTAGGGCACAGGCACCGCGGAAAGAGGAAGAAAGGCGGCAAAGACCGAAAGTGGAGGCCCGGCGAGCGGGAACGTGGGAAGGGGAGGAGTCAGTTCTAACCCTTCTACTGCAACTCTCCGGGGCTTCCAGCCACGTGGACGAACTACTTTCATTTTTAAATAAACTCCGTCTCCGACTGTCCCCCGATACCCTTACTCCTGGCTGGGGTGTTCAGGCTCTGCTTACCCTGGAGTCAGCACGAGGCCCTCCTTCCCTTCCTCGCTGCAGGCCCTGCCTCTCTGGACCCCAAACCTCAAGCCCGAGGTCTAGCATCCGAGTGTAAGGCCCATGACCTCAAGTCCACCTCTTTCACCCCAAATCTCTGTCCTGCCACTCTCAGCCCCCGGTGGATATATGGGTGTGCGACCCTTGACCTCAGTCCCCGCCTACTCCGTCCCCAAAATCTCAGACCCTCGGTCCCCACCAGCAGGAAGCCAAGTCCCTCCCAGATCGGCAGCTGGGTGGGCGGCCACTGACCTCAGATTCTGACTCTCCGGACTCCAAATCTCAGCCCTGCCACCCCCAACCCCAGGGGGTTTAGACTCCGGTCGGTCCGTGGTGTGCGGGCTTCCGACCTTAGGCCCGTCCCGCCCCTCACCTCGGGCTCCGACTCTCCACGCTCCCGCTCTACTTCACATCCGGCACCTAGGTGGTCCCTTTGAGCACCTAGAGGAGGGTGGAACGCGGGGAACTTGGCAGTTGTAGTTGAGGCAGTTGAGACTTGTTTACGATCACCATGGAAACCCCTGGAAGCGCGCCCTGGGCGGGGCTCCCAGTAGGCCCGGAGTACTGCGGGCCCCAGTTCCTAACTGGCGCCCGTAATGCGCACGCAGCCCTTCAAGGGCTGCTGCTCCCAGCGCGTTGGACCTCCGCTCTGCCCTGCGCCACGTCACCCGGGAACAGCAGCCTCGGGAACCCGCGCTCCCACCTCCCTTGCCGGCGCGACCCCTGGTCGGCTTCCCTATGGAACCCCACCTTTTCCAGAAGGACGCGAAGCAGTCCTACTTCCCCGACGGAAGCGGAAAGTGCAGAGACCGCAGCCGGGCGGGACCTCCAACGGCGGACATCCGGAAACGGGATCGCGAGGGCGCCATTATGTCGCGCCCAAAGCGTAGCCGGGGATTGGTCAGAGGGCCGGGGGGCGGGCCTACAGAAGGGGCAGTGCGTGGATAGGAGCCGGGGACAGCGAGAGAGCTGAAGTCAGGCCTTGCGATCTTCCCGCAAGTACTCCGGGGTCCGTAAAGATACTGGCAGATTCCCGCGCCCGCCACAAAATAGTGAGTCCAAAGGACTCTTGGGTTGAAGACCAGCGTGAGAAGGAAAATGACAGCCGTTTCCTGCCGAGGAAGAAAGAGGGAACTGAGAAACAGGGGACGGATGAAAACGACCCCTGATAACAGGATTTAGGGAGGAATTAAAAGGTTGAGTGTGGTTGCTGACGTGATTATTACTTCGGCCAAGAATCACCAAAACCTCTGAAGGTGACTCGGGGAATGCAGGGTTTTCAGTTAGAGTACCTGAGCCGACAGGCTGGCTGGTAATGGCTAAGCAGCCTGAGGCAGTGGAGCAGATTTTCGTATGTTCTAGAGTTAACAATATTTTTTGTTTTCTAATTTTACTGTGTTTTTTACATTATCATTTATCCCGTTATACCCTCTGTCACCTCTACCCACCCGCCAGAGTTAATAATTCTTGTTTTTTTAAAAAATAAATAAAGAATAAAATCAAGGTACTCATCATTTAAGCAGAAAATTTTTTCTATGTTTTAAAAAAATTTTAATTATATTTTATTGACCGTCCTATTACAGTTGTCCTAATTTTTCTCCCATTGCTTCCCCCTCCATCCAGCACCGTGCACTCCCTTAGGCAATACCTCCACCATTGTTCATGTCCATGGGTCATGCAATATAAGTTCTTTGGCTACTTCATTTCTTACACTGTACTTTACATCCCGGTGGCTATTCTGTGACTACCTATTTGTACTTCTTAACCCCCTCACTTCTTCATCCATTCCCCGACACCCTCCTCGCATCTGGCAACCATCAAAACCCTCTGTGTATCCATGATTCTGTCTGTTTTTCTTGTTTGCTTTGCTTGTTTTTTAGATTCAATTGTTGATATGTATTTATTGCCATTTTATTGTTAATAGTTTTGATCTTTTTCTAAAATAAATCCCTTTAACATTTCATATAATAGTGGTTTGATGATGATGAACTCCTTTAGTTTTTCCTTGTCTGGGAAGGTCTTTATCTGCCCTTCCATTCTAAAGGATGGTTTTGCTGGGTAGAGCAATCTTGGCTATTCATGACTGAATAATTTCTTGCCATTCCTTTCAAGTCTGGAAGGTTTCTTTTGAGAAATCAGCCCATAGTCTTATGGGAACTCCCCTGTAGGTAACTAACTTCTTTTCTCCTACAGCTTTTAAGATTCTCTGTCTTTAACAGTTGGTGTTTTAAGTATGATGTGTGTTGGAGTGGGCCTCTTTGCATCCATCTTGTTTCTGACTCTGTGCTTCCTGGACTTGCATGTCTATTTCCTTCAACAAACTAGGGAAATTTTCTTTCATTATTCTTTCAAATATATTTCTAATTTCTTGTTTCTCTTCTCATTCTGGCACCCCTATGTTGTGAATGTTGGACAGCTTGAAGTCCTAGAGGTTGCTTATACTAGCCTTCTTTTTTTGGATACATTTTTATTTATTGTTGTTCTGATTGGTGGTTGTTTTGCTTCCTTATGTTCAAAATCATTGATTTGATTCTGGGCTTCCTCAGCTCTACTGTTGTTTCCCTATAAATTGTTCTTTATTTCGATTAGTGTATCCTTTATTTCTGACTGGATCCTTTTTATGCTGCTGAGGTCCTCACTAAGTTCCTTGAGCATCTTTATAATCAGTGTTTTGAACTCTGCATCTGATTGGTTGCTTATCTCCTTTCCATTTAACTCTTTTTCTGGAGTTTTGAACTGTTCTTCCATATGGGCCATGTTTCTTTGTCTCTATGTTTTGGCAACCTCCCTGTGTTTTTTTTCCTATGTATTACGTAGAGGTGCTTTGACTCCGAGTCTTGGTAGTGTGACCTAATGTAGTAGGTGTCTTACAGGGTCCAATAGTACAGCCTCCCCTTTCACCCAAGCTGGGTATTCGAGGTGTGCACATTGTGTGGGCTGAGTATACCCTCTCATAGTTGAGCCTTCATTGCTGTTGGCAGGTCAATGGGAGGGATTTACCCAGGCCAGTCAGCTGCAAGGACTGGTTGTGACCACTGACCACCTCCTTCTTCCCATTATGAAGGATCGGCTGTGCAGGGGCAGGGTGGTAGTGCTATGACATCTGTAACTGCCCACTGGGTGCGCAGGCTCAGAGGTTTCCCAGCTGGCACATGGCAAGGTCAACCCCCATCTGAGTTTTTCCCAGGGCCATCCTACCTGAGCTATGAAGCAATCTGAAAAGGCTGCTACTTGTTCTGCGCTTGGAGATTCCCAGGTGACACCAAGCTGTGAATCTAGGCTGGCTTCTGCTAGTGCCAGGCCTGGGGCCACTTACCTGTTCCTTGTTTGATAGGATTTAGGAAGTTGTAAAGTATGAGTCAAGACCAGCCATTCATATAGAAAATCAGCTTGGGTGGGCCATAATTTGGGTTGGGGATAGTCTTAGGCTCTCCAGGGCAGGGCAAACAGTGTTAGCCAGGTTGATGGGGTCTAACAGATGGTACCAGCTTGCTGGCCCTGTGGTGGGGGGAGGTTTAGAAAACGGACAATGGCTTCTGCCCACCTTGATGCTAGCCGCTTCAGTTCCTCCCTGTATGTCACTGGTGCCTTTCAAGCTGTTACTTCACTGCTAGAGCTCAGAGGGAATGTGTTCGAGTAGGTAAGTCCATGTATGGGCTCTTTAAGAGGAACTGCTTGGGGCTTCAGCAGTTTCTTCCAGCGACTCAAACCCCAAAGGTTTTTGCAGCCAGAAGTTGTGGGGACTTATCTTCCTGGCGAAAAAACCCTGAGGTGGGAGGTGGGGGACCTGCTGTGGGGGGGTGGGACACCTCGCTCTTGAGATATCCCTCCTGAATTTTTCCATCACATGTGGATGTTGGAATAGCCCATTCTGCATCTCTGCCCCTCCTGCCAGTGTGGATGGATGTGGTTTAATTCGGTAGTTGTCAGACTTCCATTCAACTTGATTTCTGACAGTTCTGAATGATGGTTCTATATTTTAGTTGTAATTTTGATGTAGTTGTGGAAGGAGGCAAGCCATATCTTCCTACACCACCATCTGGACTGGAAGTGCCGATTTCTTTTTAAATGCCAGAAAAAAATTTTAAATCAGTTAAATTAAGGGAATGCTAAGAATAATGTCAGATTATGATTGGATAACGATAATAGAGGAACACAGATTGTCAAATGAAGTTGTGTTTCCAAGAAAGAAAAAATTGGAAAAGTAAAAGCAGGAGCTGTCAGAGGAGGTGAAAATGTACAAGGTAACAATCAGAGGTAAAATTACAGAAAACAGGTCCTACAAAAATCAGGTATTTTTAAGAAACCCCATATGATTCCATCATAGCTGTAGAAAAGTCATTTTCTGGAGAGAAAATGCAGACACTAATCTGAAGCAAATACTAAATTTATACCAAAAAATAGTAATGCTTCCAAATTTACGGACTGTAAAACCAGGTCCAAAAACATACATTCATGCAGTCCATTAGGAGGGCCTCTGAGCTATATGGGCTCTTTCATCCCATCAAGTCTGACACTTCATCATTCATTGTTGATGCAATAATCTTTAGTCTTCTCTGAGTGAAAGATTAGGCCCTTGGCCTGATTATGACACTGACCCTAGTCCTAGGAAGTTATCCCAAGTGTTCACTGTTATGTTTTTAATTTATTATTTTTATTGAATTTATTGGGGTGGCATTGGTAAATAAAATTAAATAGGTTTCAAGTGTACAATTTTATATTACATCTGTATATTCTGTGTTTACCACCCCAACTCAGGTCTCCTTCCATCACCATTTATCCCTACTTTACCCTCTTTTACCTCCCTGGCCCTTCTTTCCCTCTGTTAATGACCAAATTATATGTTTCTATGAGGTATGTGGTTTTTTTTTTCCTTAATCCCTTTACCTTGTTCACTGAGCCCCACAACCCCTCTCCTCACAGCTGTGAGTCTGTTCTCTATGAGTCTGTTTCTATTTTGTTATTTTGTTCATTAAATTCCCCGTATGCATGAAATCTTAATGGTACTTGTCTTTCTCTGGCTTTTCGCTTAGATAATGCTCTCAAATCCATGTATGCTATTGCAGAGGGTAAGATTTCCTTCTTTTTTATGGCCAAATAGTATTCCATTGTATAAATGTTCCACAGCTTTTTTTACCCACTCATCTACTGATAGACACTTGGGCTGTACTATGACATTTTTTTAGAGATGAGTGTCAGCACAGTCACATACAAGCCCTCTTCCACACTGAGGGCTGAAACCACTCTCTGTTGCCACAGACCCCAGGCCTTTTTCACAAATGTCTGACCCATTTCACCAACTGGAGAGTGCTTGCCCATGCTTGCACTTCAGCTGTGGCACCACAGGGGCTGCCGCAATTTCCTTTCACCTCTGTGTCCACAAAAATATGTCCCCTAAGCACTGAAATCTAAAGAGATATTTAATGATTCTTGAGAGTACTGCCACAGAGAGGTACTTTTAAGGTCTGTAGTTTAGAAACAATTGAATTCACAACAAATGAAAGTAACCCCTTTTAAGATTGACCTGCCTGTTTATGTCAGGAGACTAGCACAAATTTAATACCTTTCAATAAATATTTTAAGTTTTAAAATAAGCTCCTCACTGGAAACCACTAGTCCAGAACAAATGATACAGAGGTTTTTATTGTCGAGGGTCTATTAAAATTTTCTGGTTGTTAACTCCTAAAGAACACTTTACACTTCAGCTTTGCTCCCCTTCCCTAGGAGGGTACCATTGGGTAGGCAGGAACATGAGGGCTCAGTGAAGTCTCTTAGTTAAAATCACAGTATCTGTCACATAACAATGATAACAATAGCTAACGTATTGCATTTTCACTGTGCTCTGCACTCTGAATACTTAATCATATGTAAACATAGCAACCCAGCAGTAGATGATATTACTATCATCACACTTAGTGGAAGGAAACTAAGGTACAGAATGTTAAGATAAGTTTCCTAAGGCCACTCAGCTTGTAGGTGGAAGGTCTGGGTGTGGGGTTGAGACATTCTGGTTCCAGGGTCTGCATTCTTAACTGCTGCACGCCTGAACCCAGTGAGACATAGTTATTTCAGGCTGACTCACAAACTCCTATGCCTCCTATTCCCATCTGAGAAAAGGAGAGAATGAAATGAGAAAGAAAATGGAACTGTCCAGCCACAGTATAGGTCCTGTCCAAAGGTAATTTTTTCTCATTGAGGCCAGGTGATCTAGTAGGTAGATATGAGGGATTTGATAACCCAGGTGGGATGCAGGCAAGCTCAGCAGTCACAGTATAGTCTGGCTAATTTTTATTGATCAATGTAGAAAAAAGCACTTCTGAAGCAGCACCAATACTTGAGAAAGAAGTCACCACCATGGAAAGCTGGATCCCTGGTTTGCAATTCTTTCAGGATACTTTACAATTCTTTCAAACAGCACTTTATGTTAAATAGTGAAAGAAGGGTTATGGCACCCCCTGAGCTTGATGGTTACTTGTTTGAATTGGTTTCTTTGCCTAGCATAAGACTGCCGTTGGAGACTGGGCAGTATTGGGTGTCTATCCTTACTTTGAGCATTTCCTCGGCAGGCTGGGCCTGCAGCAAGCCCTGGCTTGGATGTTAGTGAGCTAAGGTCTAGCTTTCTTCATTGTGAATTGTCAACTTTAGCGTGATCATAAATTTTCCCACCCAAAAGTCCGTACAGTTAGATGTCTTCACTTCTGTGAGGCCTCAGAAGAGTCAGAAAACATTTAGATCAAAATATGCTGTTATATGTCAATTATAACAGAAAAAAAAAAGGGTTCTGGGTACAAGGCAGCTTGCAGCTTCTCTGCCTCTCCTAGTAATTCCACTAAAAAATTATAGAATAAACATACAGAAAATTATAAATATTGTGCAAATGTAAGAGAGACTGACACTTTGAATTGAATATTTCCTTTCATTGTTTTGAACAAAAAACTTTTAAAGTAAACCTGAAGTGCTTTTTCAGCTCTTTGAAAAACAATTATAATGCAATATTTCAAAATTAGAGACAAAATTTGAAGATAATATACAGAGTATTGAGATGTTGGGATCAGTGACAATGTGTGGCCTATTTATGTAAATTTTTAAAAAGAGTATTAGTTTGTGTGGGTAGGTGTGTGCTATCTTGATCCAGTTTTGAGGCTCTTGTTAAAGGCTGATCTGTTTCTCTTCTTCAACATACCACTAAACAAACAATTACTTTATCGGGTTCTGACACTCTGAGCCATCATACGCCCACCCTAATTGTCCCAGGGTCAGGTATCAGACAACCAAGGGTAGCCCCTGAGCCCCAGAGTCCATTAAAATTATTTAAATTAACCAATCCTAAACCTGTCTAAATCCTTCCAGCAAAAACCACAGTAGGTGCTTGCCCACAGTTCACACTATCAGAGGGATGACTGGAGCCCATGTGGCCTAGACTCACATTTGTGTCCTATCACCTCTTTCCCACATGTGATGAAGCTAAGGATGCAATGCCCAACCCTGGTCCCCTTGCTCATTTGCCCTTGGGGAGCACAAACTCTGCCATGAAGAAACAGAGACAGGAGAGGTTGCTCTCCCACAGGGGTTAGTACTCAAGGGGAATGTGGGGATGATGCAGGCACCTCAGTACCAGGCTCCCTGTCACCAATCAAACCATATTGGTTTTGAAATAGAAGCTGGTTTTTTATTACCTATGCTTTTGTCAGTTATCTTTTATATCACGGGGTTTATTAAACAGCAATGTGTGCACCTTACATTTACATTTCAAACACTGTGAAAGAATAACCTCCAATTTTATCCTGGAAAAATGGAACAAATTGAAGATATAATTAAAATACTTCTTAATGTTGACTTTGAAAGTTTCTGACCTACAACAGAAAAAAAAAGGGTTTGTAAGCTAAAGAAGATCAGTTGAGTTAAGTGGTTTGGTGTATGTGGATGGAAATGAGAGAAAGAAAAAAGAAAGAAAGAAAGCTATGCCCTGGCTGGTGTGTTTCATTGGATTGAGTGCCTGCCTGCAAACCAACGGGTCTCCAGTTTGATTCCCAGTCACGGCACAAATCTGGGTTGCGGGCCAGATACCCAGTGAGGGGCATGCGATAGGCAACCGCATATTGATGTTTCTCTTCCTTTCTCCTTCCACTATCTAAAAATAAATAAAAATCTTAAAAAAAAAAAAAAAGGATAGGGATCACTCTTGTACGAGGAAGAAGAAACCAAAACTTTTCCGCATCACACACAGCCTCAAATCAGGAATCACTAAAACTTCCTGAACTTGCTCTTGTTGGGGCACCGAAAGAGACAGGCTATATAGTATGCTATTAAGAAACCAGAGGCAATGGCTTCATGCTGTGGCAGCTTGACTAAGCTGAAGGACACTGCACAGAATTCCCCTTTCTGCATGATTCTGATTGCAGAGGGTGCTATGAGAGAGATTTTTGTTTGAGACTTTTGGAGTGGAACCTGCCATCCCTTATCTTACTTGGTAGGTATCACTGGCCAGCCTTTCAACCGTTCCACCTTTCTTTGGATCCTCCTTTAACTTCCCCAAAATTTTTAAAAGATTTTATTTATTTATTTTTAGAGAAGGGAAGGGAGAGAGGAAGAGGGGGAGAGAAATAATAATGTGCAAGAGAAACATCGATCAGTTGCCTCTTGCACACCCCCAACTGGGGACCTGGTTCACAACCCAGGCATATGCCCCGACTGGGAACTGAAATTCTTAGCCCCTTGGTTTGTGAGTTGATGCCCAGCCAACTGAGCCATACCAGTCAGGGCTAACTTCCCAACTCTTTCACCAGGTGTGTGTATAGCTTGGCAAGGATGGGTCTTCTATTGGATGCCCACCCTACCAAGCTCAAAGGCAAGGGAAACTCAGGTGAATTTCAGTTCCAGGTCTGACTTGTGAGTTCCACCTTGTTCTTGCTGTCCCTCACTTTACATCCATTTTCCCTTCTGTTACCAGTGATGTTGGGTATTGGTTCAGTAACCTCAGTTCTTGAGTTTGGCAAAGGAAGAATTCAGAGCCAAGAGCTCTAACACAAAGGGAAGTTTATTTAGCAAGCAAAGCACAAGTACACTTGAAAGGGAGAATCAAGTGGGCTGCTCAGAGAGCTGCCTTGGCCTTTTAGAAAGAAAGTCACAGAGGCAGAAGAAGTAAGCCAGCTGGGCTATGTGGACTCAGGAAACAAGTTACAAAGGTGAAAGCAAGGACCCTGAGAGACAGGTTCAGGAGGTTAGCCCAGGATGAGCTGCTTCCCTGGTTGTAAGTCTCCTGGGAACCTCTAGAGCTTAAGAGAAAAGCAAAGATATGCACCTGAGGAAAGAAGAGGGGAAAGGCATGAACATTCTCCAGAAAGAGAAAGATGGGGGAAAGAAAGAAAGGGAACTGAGTTTTTTTGCCTGAAGGTTTTTTATCAGTTTTTAAAGACAGGAGTTTTAGGGGAGTTCTCAGAGGAGAATCTCAATAGAATATTTATCAACTTTTCAGATGTGTCCTTTCAGGGGCATTGTCTCCACTGATTGGTCAGCACCAGGGCAGGGGGTCACTTTAGTCAATGCAGGAGTTCCTGAGGTTAGCTGTAGTATCGCTTGTCAGGTTTTGCTGCTTTTTTGGGCCTGGAGCTGAAACACAAGTGAAACCTAGATATATCTGGGGAGGAAAGGTCAGGGGGTCCAAACTGGATGATTAGCAATGTGCTAGGGGAGGAAAGTCACCCTGAGGGAGAAGTTCTTGTTTTTCCATTTTTTTTCCATTGCTAGGCACCCGAGGCATTCCACCTTGGTGACCTTATGTACCTGCCCATTGTACTTGCTCTGATCATGTCTGTCTAAGTGCTTACTACACAACCAAACATAAGCCAGTTATAATATTAAATATTAAGTATATGGTTTAATTTCTGCTTTATTTTTGAGAATTCTCATGTGCTTACTTGTTGATTTAAGCAAATTTTATAAAACTCCTTTAATTAACAATGTCATCCAAAGGAGGAAATTACACAATACACATAAACATATATACATACAGACACAAAGGTCTTTAGCCATTAGACAGGTACCATAAAGCAAAACTCACCAATTTACAAAGGAACAGATGAAATAAATTAAATTGATTTGCTCAGATAACTGGGGTTTTCCTTTTTAATAAGAATTGCCTCCCAGAAACTTTTATTTAAAAAAATTTATTTATTGAATTTAGAGGGGGAGAATGAGACATAGATTGGTTGTTCCGCTTATTTATACATATATTGGTTGCTTCTTGTATGTGCCCTTGTTACCAAATGTGGACCCATCTTGGGGTCGGGGGCTCATATGCTGTTAGCGAAACAATACCCCACATTCCCGGGGGTCCCTCTGTTCTAGGTTATTTGCCTGCCACCCTTAGAAATTATGGCTCTCAATGCCAGAGTTTGGTGAAAAGGAAAGGAATTATTTATTCTGAAGTTATACAGGTTTTTGAATAATGGCTAAATGTTTCCATTAAATCTCGAAATCCCTTTAAAACACCCACCAAAACACACAGTCCTGCCTTTCCCCCACTTTGCCCATCAGGCCAGTCAGGGCCGTCAGGGCCGTCAGGGCAGTCAGGGGTACCGTCCTTCAGGAGGAGAAGAACAGAAGTCCAGAGCTCAGCTAGGCAGGCCTCTTGCAGTTCCCAGCACCAACAGCTGTGTCGCCACGATCTCCAGTTCTTACTCCAAAACCATGTGGCACCTCCTCATGGCCCACTAGCAACAGTCCTTTCTCCCCTTTCCTTCTCTCAGGGTCTTCACATTGTTCCCCCTGCTGTGGGGAGAACTATATCTCAGCTCTATTGCACTGTAACTCAGGGAGATCCTTCCCAGTTACCTCCTGGGTTTAAGTTATGTAAACCTTCCTGGTTAGCCTTGTTGACATGCAAAATAACTGTCTTTGCATATGAGGAATGAAACTATCTTGCTGTTTTTGACATGTAAAATGGCTCTAAAAGGCCCTGCTCCATGGCAAGTCTGAAGCTAGCCTGTTATTGATATGCAAAGTAACTCTGAAAGGCCTCCTTGCCTCCCTTCTCCATGGTGGCCCAACTTTGGGTGGGGAGGGGAATAGCTTATATTTTTCTTGGACATCCCACATTCTGGACATCAATACAAATTCCCCTTTGGGGGGGCCTGTTACACCCTCACTGGGAATCAAACCCCAACTTTGGCATGTTGAGACTATGTTCTAACCAACTAAGCTACCCAGCCAAGGCAAAACATGCATTTAATTTATTTTTTAATATAGTTTATTGATAATGTTATTATAGTTGTCCCAAATTTTGCCACCTTTCCCCACTCTACCCGGTATCCCCCATTCCCTCCAGCAATCCCACTCCTTAGCTCATGTCCATGGATCATGAATGTAAGTGCTTTGGCTACTCCATTTCCTGTACTGTTCTTAATATCACCCTGTATATTCTGTACCTACCTATTTGTACTTCTTAATTCCTGCACCTTTTCCTCCATTGTCTCACTTTCCCCTCCCAGCTGATAACCCTCCAAATGATCTCCATATCTATGGTTCTGTTTCTGTTCTTCTTGTTTGCTTAGTTTTGTTTTTCAGATTCAGTTGTTGATGGTTGTGAATTTATTGTCATTTTAATGTTCATAGTTTTGATCTTCTTTTTCTTAATTAAGTCCCTTTAACATTTCATATAATAAGGGCTGATGACAAACTCCTTTAGTTTTACTTTGTCTGGGAAGCACTTTATCTGCCCTTCAATTCTAAATGATAACTTTTCTGGGTAGAGTAATCTAGGATGTAGGTCCTTGCTTTTCATCACTTTGAATACTTCTTGCCAGCCCTTTCTTGCCTGCAGTTTCTTTTGAGACATCAGCTGATAGTCTTCTGGGCACTCCTTTGGAGATAACTCTGCTTTTTTCTTGCTGCTTGTAAGGCTCTTTCTTTATCTGTAATCTCCAGCATTTTAATTATGATGTGTCTTGGTATGGTCCTCTTTGTGTCCAACTTGTTTGGGGCTCTCTGTGTTTCCTGGACTTGTATGTCTGTTTATGTCTGCATGTTTGGAGATATTTGAGTCTTCTTACACTGTCCTCATTTCTTTCTTTCTTTCTTTCTTTCTTTCTTTCTTTCTTTCTTTCTTTCTTTCTTTCTTTCTTTTTTAATTCTTATTTCTTCTTTCTGTTCTGGTTCAATGTTTATTTTTTCCTTGTGTTCCAAATCATTGATTTGAATCATGGCTCTCTTCCCTTCACTGTTGGTTCCTGGTAGATTTTTCTTTATTTCACTTAGTGTAAACTTCCTTTCTTCCTTTATGTTGTTGCTGTACTCCATGAGTTCTTTGAGCATCCTAATCACCAGTGTTTTGAATTCTGCATATGATAGGTTGGCTATCTCCATTTTGTTTAGTTCTTTTTCTAACATTTTGTCCTGTTCTTTCATTTGGACCATATTTGTCTTTTCAATTTTGTAGCCTCCCCTGTTTGTTTCTGTGTATTAGGTAGAGCTGCATTGACTCCCTGTGAAAGTCACCTATAAATCGTGTGGGGTGGAGCCTTAGGGATAAGCCAACCTGCTTCACTGCTTTGTGGCTCTGTGTGGAGGAAGGGTTTGAAGTGGGGTCTGTGCTGCTGCCTGGCTTCTGGAGGTTTGCCTGGCATCGCCCCATTTCCAGTCACTTGACCTACTCCGCTTATGTGACAGGCACCCTTTCAGCTGTTGCTCTGGTGTTGAATCACCTGGCGTCCATCTTGTTTGGGACTCTGTGTTTCCTGGACTTGCATGTCTATTTCCTTCACCAAATTAGGAAAATTTTCTTTCATTATTTTTTCAAATAATTTTTCAATTTCTTGCTCTTTCTTTTCCCCTTCTGGTACCCCTGTGATTTGAAAGTTGGTATTTTTGAAGATATCCCAGAGGCTCCTTAGCCTATCCTCATTTTTTAGATTTTGTTTTCTTCTTTCTGTGCTGATTCATTGTTTTGCTTTGTTTTTTCCTTCCTTAGGTTCCGAATCTTTGATTTCATTCTTGGCTTTATTCCCTCCACTGTTGGTTTTCTGTAAAGTTTTCTTTATTTCTCTTAGTGTAACCTTCATCTCTGCTTGGGTTTTTTGTTTTTGTTTTTTTAATGCTGTTGAAGCACCCAATGAGTTCCTTGAGCATCCTAATAACCAGTGTTTTGAACTCTGCATCTGATAGATTACTTATCTCTAATTTCCATTTCACTTAGTTATTTTTCTGGAGTTCTCTTCTTTCATTTGGACCATATACCTGTCTCCTCATTTTGGCAACCTCCCTGTGTTTGTTTCTATGTATTATTAGGTAGAACTGCTTTAATTCTTTGTTTAGTTGCATGGTCTATTGTAGAAAATCGAACTGGTAAATTGGATGGTGCAGAGCCTTAGGTAATCACTAGGGTGGGGCAACCCAAGTCATCACTCTGTGCCTTTGTGTGGGGGAGGGCTCAGAGAGGGAACAATATCACTGCCTGACATCTGGGGTTTTGCCTGGGAGAAAGCTGTTTCTGGCATTTACCCTGATACCAGTCACTTCAGTTTCTTCTTGTACACCACCACTGGTGTCCTTTTGAGCTGTTGCCAGGGAGCTGAAGCCCAGAGAGAGTGAGTCTGCATAAGTCCTAAGTCCATTGTTAACCCATTAAGAGGAGACTCCTGAGAATCCTGTAGTTTCTTTCACCACCCCAACTCCCGCTGGTTTTTACAGCCAGAAGTTTTGGGGACTTATCTTTCTGGCACTGAATACCTGAGCTGGATGATCTGGTGTGGGGCTGGGATTCCTCATTCCCAAAGTATTATTCCCAATTTTTATCTACTGCATGTGGGTGTGGGGCTGCCGCTTCCATGTCTCCTCCATGGCTCTCAGCACCTCTCTGTATCTCCATGCCTCTCCCATGCTTCTCTGTGTCTTTGCCTCTCCTACCCATCTGGATGAATGTGGCTTCTTTAATTCCTTGGTTGTTGGACTTCCATACAGCTTGATTTTCTGAGGATTCGAGGTGATTTTTCTTTTTCTTTTGTAGTATAGCCGTAACTTTTGCTGTGGTTATGTTACAGAATTGGGCCTCTTGAGGGTCCAAGATACTATTACCAAAACAAGCCCCCTCAGCCAGGGTCCCTCTGTACTATGGTTCATCTTTGCCCACCTCCAGGTATTAGGAATTATGGCTCTCAATGACAGAGTTTGGTGATAAGGAAAGGAACTATTTATTCAAAAGTTATACAGGTTTAGAGTAATTGTGGAATGTTGCTGTTAAATCTCAAAGTCCCTTTAAAACACCCAGCAACATACACAGTCTGCCTTCCCCCCTTTGCCCAATCAGGTCAGTTAGGCCAGTCAGGGGTATCATATCTCAGGAAAAGAAATAGAAGTGTGCAGCTTGGTTAGACCCCCGGTCCTCCCAGTAATTGGTGCTTGGCTGGGCAGGCCTCCCGCGGTTCAGCACCATCAGCTGCGTTGCCACGATCTTCAGTTCTTAACCTCAAACCACATGACACTGCCTCATGGCCTGCCAGCAAAAGTCCTTTCACCCCCTTTCTTCCTGAATGGTCTTGCATTGTTCTCCCCTTTTCTCCTGGTGGTCAGCCTTTGGTTTTAAATCCCAGCCTGGAACCTTTTTTGTGGCCTCATTTCTGACTGCTCCCACAATTGGCTACACCTGCTAGCATGCCCCTATTGTCTGCCTTTCTTGGCTGCCATAGTTAGTCTGGGCAGGCATGGCCCTGTGGAGTGGAGCGAACCATCTTCAAGCTCTTGCACAGGCATTGTGATCAGGGGTCAAATCCATACGCATCTCCCCAGCTTGCCTGCTGTTAGTGATATGCAAAATAACCATTCTTGCATATAAGTGTTAAGCTAGCCTGTTGTTGATATGCAAAGTAACTCTCAATGGCCCTGCTTCATGTCTTGCATCCCCCAGCTGACACCCTCTTACTGTTGTTCAAGGAGGCAAGCTGTGTTTACCTATGCCTCCATCTTGACTGGAAGTCAAAACTTGCATTTTAAAAGATGGCCCCAGTTGGAGTTGTTAATGAAGACCAGATGTTTATATCTCAAAGGTACAGGGAAAGAAATGCAAGATCCTCCTAGGAGGACTTTGGTTTCATAAAGCAATTATTTACAAGCATTTTAAGATGAATAGGAGAGGTTTGGGGAAGGTAAAAAGAATTGGTGGGCTTTGAATTGTTTCTGGAGCCACACCTCTGGCCCTGTAAAGCCTTCATTGTAAAACAAGAACAGTTATTTATTTAACAACTCAATTCTCAACAAGAATTGAGTTGTTACCTAAATGTTGGCAAAAGACTAACAAATCCATTAATTCATTTTTGGAATTTTTTTTTTTTATCTTGGTACATTTTTCCTTTCGGTCTCTGTAGTGGAGGAGGGGTAATAAGGCAGTGGCTGTAAGTGTAGTATAGCAATTACAGAAGGACCTAGTTTACAGGTAGTATATAGCTTAGGGTCGTCTCTGAAAGCCATAAAGTTTTGGCTATATGAAACCTCCATCCATTTTCCTTGGCAACAGCAAAACAGGTCTATCTATAAGACAGTAATAAATTAGTGGTGCCATTGACTGGCCAAAAGTCTGTCACCAAATTTATATTGGGGCCAGACTGTGTTTCAAAAGATTAACCTCCTTTTCTTGAAGGACTCAGGGTCAAATTTCTCCCAGCTGGCAAATATGTATGATAAAGGGGTACATCAAGGCACTGTGGATTATAGGCTGGGTGCCCTGCCACCCAGGAGGCATGGGACTGTGGGGAAGTGTGGAGTGCTTACCCCATGCTCTGAGGGCAGCCTTACCAATGGTCACAGTGGTGACTGCTAGGTTGTCCCTGAGGCTTACATGAAAGTTATTGGGTTGGTCAAAAATTCATTCCCCCTACCCCGCCCATAAAATGGCTCTAGTATCATGTAGTTTTCTTTAACTTCATTCAAAACAATTTTTTATTAGATTGTATTGTGACAGCTGTCATATCAGCATGCATTTTTAAAAAACATCAAAATTGCCATTTTAATGGCCATTTTAATATTGAAGATGGAAGAAAATATGCAATGTTTTTGGCATACTATACTTTATTATTTCAAGAAAGGTAAAAATGGAACTGAAATGCAAAAAAAGATTTGTGCAATATATGGAGAAGGTGCTGTGACTGAATCTGTCAAAAGTGGTTTGAAAAGTTTCATGCTGGAGATTTCTTGTTGGGCAATGCTCCATGGTCGGGTAGACCAGTTGAAGAGGGTAGTGATCAAATCGAGGCATTAATTGAGAACAATCAACCTTATACCACATGGGAGATAGCTGACATACTCAAAATATGCAAACCAATAAAGTTGGTGAAAATGAAAACTGTGTCTTTTATTTTAAAGAGAAAAACTAAATAGACACTTTGGCCAACCCAATAATAATTAAGAGAATATGGCTAGAGAAGTGTATAAGGATGGTCCCTTTCTCCAGTTTCAGGGGTCTTAGGGAGTATGTAGAAAAAGATGTTTTAAAAGATAGGGGTCCTGAGAGGGATCAGAAAAGATCCCTTGTGACATTTATTCATTAGCTGGGCTTGCCAGACAGAGACAGCACCCCAGGCCCTGCAGTTCAATCCTGTTGATCTCCTCTAGAAAGGTAATAAATTTGCTGGTGCCTTGAGGTATGACTGGATACAGGGGTCATAGGAAAAATTTGCCCCTAGAAGTGAAGTAAAAGAGCTCCATTTTTACTATCTTAAGTCAATATCACCTCTAGATAAATCTTCCCATTTCTGTAAGTACTTTTAAGTAAAGGCTTTCTATTAATTGTATATCTGCAGAAATATTAATGTGGGCTTGGACCTAAAAGTTTCTGGCTTTGGAGGCACATTTTCTCACATTAATTTTAGTTTTTAAAAAAGTTTTTTTGCTTATGCTATTACAGTTTTTCCATTTTTCCCCCTTTCGCCTATACGCAGCCCACATCCACTACCATAGTCAGTTCCCACCATTGTCTAGGTCCATGTGCCCTTCATGTGTATTCTCTAACTAGTCTGTTCACCATCTTTCAATTAGTCTCCACCTCCCCTGTAAGTTTATTCCATGATTCCGTACTTCTGGTTTTATTTAGCTCATTAGTTTATTTTGTTCATTAGATTCCTCTTATAAGTGAGATCATATGATATTTGTCTTTCACTGACTGGCTTATTTCACTTAGCATAATAGTCTCCAGTTCCATTCATGCTGTGGCAAAGGCAGAAATTCCTACTTTTTTAATGCTGCATAGTATCCCATTATGTAAATGTACCAAAGTTTTTTTACCCACTCAATTAATGATGGGTACTTAGGCGGTTTCCAAATCTTGGCTATTGTAAATAGTACTGCTATGGACATAGGGGTACATGAATTCTTTTGAATTGGTGTTTCAGGATTCTTAGGGTCTATTCCCAGCAGTGGAATCACTGGGTCAAAAAGCAGTTCCATTTTTAATTTTTTGGGAAAACTCCATATTGTTTTCCACATTGACTGCACCAATCTGCATTCCCACCTACAGGGCAATAGGATTCTCTTTTCTCCACACCCTCACTAGTGCTTGTTGTTTGTTGATTTTTTTTAATCATAGTCATTTTGACAGGTGTGAGGTGATATCTCATTGTGGTTTTAATTTGCATCTCTCTGATGGCTCGTTATATTGAGCATTTTTTTGTATGTCTATGAGCCATCTGTATGTCCACCTTGGAGAAGTGTCTATTCAGGTCCTTTGCTCATTTTTTAATTGGATTGTTTGTCTTCTGGTGCTGAGTCATATGAGTTCTTTATATATTTTGGAGATTAAACCCTTGTCCGATGTATCATTGGCAAATATGTTCTCCCATAGAGTTGGTTCCCTTGCATTTTTATGATGTTTTCTTTAGCTGTGCAGAAGCTTTTTAATTTGATGAAGTCCCACTTATTTATTTTTTCCTTTATTTCTCTCAGCCTAGAAGATATACTGGTAAAAACATTGCCAAATAGGACATCTGAAATTTTACTGCCTATGTTTTCCACTAGGAATTTTATACTGTCACAACTTATGTTTAAGCCTTTTACGCATTTTGAGTTTATTTTGGTATATGGCATAAGTTTGTGGTCTGGTTTCATTTTTTTACATGTACTCCTCTTGTTCTCCCAAAATCATTTATTGAAGAGCCTGTCTTTACTTCATTGTAAGCTCTTGGCCCTTTCATCAAATATCGATTGACCATAAAGACATGGGTTTATTTCTGAGCTCTCTGTCCTGTTCCATTGTTATGTGTATTTTCTTAAACCAGTCAGACTGTTTGATTAAAGTGGACTTGATATCAGATATTGTGATCCCTCCAAATTTATCCTTCTTTCTTCCTCAAGATTGCTGAGGCTATTCAGGGTCTTTTTGGTTCCATATACATTTTTGATATATTGGTTCTAGATCTGCGAAATATGCCGTTGGTATTCTAATAGGAATTGAATCTATGATTGCTTTGGGTAGTATGAGCATTTCAATGATGTTAATTCTTCCAATCCATGAACATGGTATATACTTCCATTCATTTGAATCTTCCTCAGTTTCTTTCTTCAGTGTTCTATAGTTTTCTGAGTACAATTCTTTAAAAAATTTTTTTAAAAGATTTTATTTATTTTTAGAGAGAAGGGGAAGGAGGGAGAAAGAGAAGGAGAGAAACATTAATGTGTGGTTGCCTCTTGCACACCCCGTACTGGGGACCTGGTCTGAAACTCAGGCATGTGCCCTGACTGGAAATCAAACTGGTGACCCTTTGGTTTGCAGGCCAGCACTCAAACCACCAAGCTGTATTAGCCAGGGCTGAGTACAATTCTTTTACCTCCTTGCTTAAGTTTATTCCTATGTACTTTTTTTTGTTGCTATAGTAAATAGGATTTTTTTCTTGGTTTCTCTTCCTGATAGTTAATTGTTGGTGTACAAAAATGCCATCAATTTCTAAATATTGACTTTTTACCAGCTACTTTGCTGAGTTAACTTATTAGGCCAAGTAGTTTTTTGATGGAGCCTATAGGGTTTTCTATGTATATTATCATGTAATCTGTTAATAATGACAGTTTTACTTCCTCCTTTCTAATTTAGATGCCTTTTATTTCTTCTTCTTGACTTACTGCTGTGGCTAGGACTTCTAATACTCTGTTCAATTAGAGTGGTGAAAGTGGACACTCTTGTCTTTTTCCTGATCTTAAGGAAAAGACTTTTACTTTTTGCTCATTGAGTATGATGTTGGCAGTAGGTTTTTCATATATGACCTCTATTATGTTGAGGTATGCTCCCTCTATTCCCACTTTACTGGGTGTTTTTATCATAAATAGATGCTGAATTTTGTCAAATGCTTTTTCTGCATCTATTGATACGATCATGTAATTTTTGTCTTTCATTTTGTTTATGTGATGTATCACACTTATTGATTTGAAAATATCGTATCACCCTTATATCCCTGGAATAAATCCCACTTGATTGTGGTGTATGATCTTTTTAATATATTGCTGTATCTTGTTTGCTAGTATTTTGTTGAGGATTTTAGTATCAGTGTTCATCAGAGATATTGGCCTGTAATTTTCTTTGTGTGTGTGTGTGTGTTTTTACCTGGTTTTGGGATTAGGATAACGCTGGCCTCATAAAAAGAGTTTGGGACTCTTCTCTCTTCTTGAATTTTTTGGAATAGTTTGAAAAGGATAAGTGTTAGTTCTTCTTTGAACGTTTGGTATAATTTACCTGTGAAGACACTTGGTTCAGGGCTTTGTGTGCCAGGAATTTTTTGATTACTGCTTCAGTTTTACTAGTTGTTATCAGCCTATTCAGGTTTTCTCCTTCTTTCAGTTTTGGAAGATTGTATGTTTCTAGAAATTTATCCATTTCACCAGGTATATACCAGGTAATTTCTCGGTATATAGTTTTTTATAGTAACTTTTTATAATTCTTTGTATTTCTCTGGTATCAGTTGTTACTTCTTTTTCATATCTGATTTTATTTATTTGGATTCTCTCCCTTTTTTCCTTGATGAGTCTGGTTAAGGGTTTGTCAGTTTTGTTTATCTTTTCAAAGAACCAGCTCATGGATTCATTGATCCTTTGAATTGTTTTTTTAGTCTCTGCTATTTAATTCTGCTCTAATCTTGATTGTTTCCTTTTTTTTCTACTTATGCTGGGTTTTGTTTGCCCTTCTTTTTCTTGTTCTTTTAGGTGTAGGGTTAGATTGTTTATTACATATTTTTCTATCTTCTATAAGTAGGCCTGTAATGCTATGAACTTCCCTCTCAAGACTGTATTTGCTGTGTTCCATAGGTTTTGATATTTTGTGTGTTCACTTTCATTTGTTTCCAGATACTTTTTTAAAAAGATTTATTTATTTATTTATTTTTAGATTGAGGGGAAGGGAGGGAGAAAGAGAGGGAGAGAAACATCAATATGTGGTTTTGTCTGATACCCAACCCCACCACTGGGGACCTGGCCCACAACCCAGGCATGTGACCTGACTGGGAATTGAACTGGCGATCCTTTGGTTTGCAGGGCAGCACTCAATCCACTGAACCACACCAGCCAGGACTCCAGATACTTTTTGATTTCTTCTTTGATTTCATTGTTAACACATTCATTATTGTTTTTACATTTTTAAGGTTTTAATTTACTTTTAGAGAGAGGGGAAGGGAGGGAGAGAGGGAGAGAAACACTGGTTTGAGAAATGTCAATTGGTTGCCTCTCACATGTCCTCAACTAGGGACCTAGCCCACAACCCAGTCATGTGCCCTGACTAGGAATCGTACCAGTGAGCTTTCAGTTCTCAGGTTGGCACTCAATCCACTGAGCCACACCAGCCAGGGGTAGAAAAATAATTTAAAAAGCACCAAGTGGATTCATCTCAGCACAGTTTAATGCTTGCTTGTTGCTTTCTCCCTTGGATAATGTTCTGATATCTGAGTTTGGTATAAGCCAATGTCAGGTGCTGTCCAGACCTGGCCCTCAGAAGCCTTTTTTGAAGCTACAAGTGATCCACAGTTTGTAGCTAATTCCTTGGAGTCTGGCTGCTCCCAGGGTGGGTCAAACTGCTCTGCAAAGCTGGATTTTATCATCAAGGTGTCAGGAGCGTGCCAGCAAATGTTCCAAGTCACCTCAGGGTCCACCTCTGCCTGTCTCTGCCAGCTGGCATGCTGTCAATCAATAGTTGCAGAACCAACTATTTCTGAGAAGGTTCTAGTGGAAACAGGTGGCTGTTATCCCTGGATCTCCCATGGCAGGTGCCTTTCAGATTTCAGGGAAGATGGTGTGAATATGTTCTCCGTTCCCCAAGCCGCTAGTCTGGGTTTGTCTGGGATTATTTCCCTGTACTTGACAAGTTGGGGACCCTAATAGGCCTCCAGAACCCAGATTTTGGGTCTGCTGGACATTGGGCAGGATTTTCTCTGGCTCTCCCATGAGGGGGAAGCACCAATCTGTTTCTCAAGAAAGTGTTATCAATTGGCTGTGCCCTATTACCAGCCTCTGATAATCCCTGAGTCTGTTTATGTTGCTCTCTCCTTAGCAAGGGTCAAGATGCAGGATGGGAGAAAAGAAAGGAAAAAAACAAATAAAACGAAAACCAAGACAGAGAAAAACTGAAAACAGAACAAAAAAGTTGCAAAGTGGAGTGAATAGGATTTCAGAGACTGTGATGAGTGGAATTCCAGAGGGTGGGGGGAAGCAATATCCCACAGGGTAAGGTCATTGATTTCTGCTGGGAGGGGTTATCTCTTCTCAAGAAAGATGGCTGCTGTGGAGCCCAGGCATATCCCAGCTGGAAAATCTAACAGCCCACTTCCTGAAGTCTCTCCTCAGTGCCTTCCACTCCAGACTCTACTTGCCTGTTTCCAGTCTGTGCTGCCCCACCTTTGCTAGGGCCCAAGGTGTGTAACCTCAAACACAAAACCTGTGCTTTGCTTAGATCCTTTAAGAAAAAAAAAAAAAGGTGGGTTTGTCTCCAGCTTTTTTTATGTCTCCCCATCACGGAGAACCTCTGTGGTATTGTACCACTGGATACTATGTAGTGCGCTGATCTTGGCTCTGGTTCTCTATGCTTAGGAGCTTGGTCTGTGGTCCTGGCTTCACTACTCTCAAGGGGAAGCTGCTACAGCCCTGCTGCCTCAGTTCACCACCCGTGTATGCAGAGTCAGCCCCTTTAAGATGTCCCTGCCCTTTCTACTGGTCTAGGGGTGGTTTTTTGGCCACCTTTGTTTAAAAGTCTCTTTTTCAGCTAGCCTTTCATTTAACTTGGGTGATTGTTCTCTTTAATTTTATTTCCAGCCTGGTTCTGGGAGGCGGTGTGTGATATATTCTACTCTGCTGCCATTTTGTCATGCTCCAATTTTAATTTTACTTTGGGATCTATAGAATCTGAACAAATTTCTCTTTTTTAAAGATTTTATTTAATTATTTTTAGAGAGAGGGGAAGTGAGGGAGAGATGGAGAGGAACATTTATGCATGAGAGATACACCCCTAATGTGGGACCTGGCCCACAACCCAGACATGTGCCCTGGCAGGAAATCAAACTGGTGACCTTCAGTGAGCCACACTAGCCAGATTGAACAAATTTCTAGGGTTGTTGTCTAGTGGGTTAATTAAGTGTGCTAATTATGAGCTGAACTCTAAGAAACTGTCACCTCCTGAATCACTGCAACCCTTTTGTGTCAGTTTTTCTCCCTGGTTGTCTAATACAACTGTGAGGACTCAAGAGTGCTAGGTAACCAATCTTTATGTGTGCATACCTGAACAAGTCAATTATTTAATTATACTTAAATTGAAATTTCCTATGGCACTCCTGCTCATCATGGGGAATACCCTCTGACACCTCCACATACATGTTTTGTTACCTAAGGATACCCAAAATTTGAGCCGAAGGGAGGAAATGCCCCTTATCTCTGGAGACTGCCACAATGAGGATGTCACTTATCTAGCAAAGGGTTTTGTCCAAACTCTTGGAAAGCAATTTCAATTGAAAAACCTAAGTTAAAAATATCTAGCCATCCATTTTTTCTCCTGCCCTGAGTTACCTCAACTCTTATACTTAACCTGGGTTATCTCAACCCTTCATCTTTAGTTCCACCTTGAAGATTTTTTAAAAACAGCTCAGATAAAATCAGGGCCTCTTGCTTAAAGCAGGGAGATCCAGAATTCTAAGAAAAACTCATCCAAGTTTACTCAATGCAAAGCAAGGAACCAGTGGTTCACAATGGGCTCCTGCTGGCACCTAGCCCAAGACTAGGTCTGCAAGGTGATCCTGGGTGGACCTCTTTGGAATTCTGCCACACTACATCAAGTAAATGTCAAGAAACATCCAAACCAACAAGAGGAATAAGACAATCTGAATCATGGTACCACTTCCACTTAACCTGCTCCTATAGTGACATAACTATCAAATACCTGTAACAAATTATACATACACATCTCCTGGTGGTTTTGTTTCTCTCTTTGAACCTTGATAGATAAAGAAGGCCACTCAAAGTTTTAGTCATACTTATACAATAGATGGGTAATTGGCAACATAGCTGAGTTCTGAGTGCCCTCTGCTTAACACATGTGGGAGAGAGAAATCACCTGATCTGACAAGTAGTTAACTCTGATGCCTTTTTGACTTGTGGCAGCAGAGATCTTTTTTGTTTAAAAAAAAGTGATCCAGTGTATATTTTCCTAAAATGATGTATTCTGGTATTGTGATTAAATGTACAATGTATATCTACATACATTACAAGTTCTGGAGGATTGTACTGAAAGAGTTAATAGTGATTTTCTTTACTTTCCCTTCTTTTGAATATTGGGAGAACAGCCTATTTATATTATTCCAGCCCTTTGTACTTCATGATTTCTTCAAACTTAGGGGCCTCATTGCAGTAAATTCACTTGCAGGTCATCTGGATGCTTTCTGAAACAGGTTGTTTTTCTTTGTTCTTATAGGTCTCAACTGCCAATTATCAATATTAATTTTGACGGCTACTGCCAGAATCTGAGGAGCACCCCCTTCACCAGAGTTAAGTTCTTACACTCTCCTAAATGACCATTTTACAGGTGAGGGAAAAATGCTAATAGACAATGTAGACATATCTACATTGTTAACCTTAATGCCTATGACTCACCAATATAGATGTACTTTTTTTTTTTAATTCTCACCAGAGGACATTTTTTTTTTCATTGCTTCTAGAGAGAGGTCGGGGCAGGGGAGAGAAACATCAGTGTGAGAAAAAACATCAATTGGCTACCTTCTTATACACACTCTGACCAAGGATGAAACCTGCAACCTGGGTATGTTGCCCTAACTGGGAATCAAACCCATGACCTTTTGGTCTACAGAATGATGTTCCAACCAATTGAGCAACACAGGCCAGAGCTAGGTACTTTTATAATACACATAAATATACTTTTAAAAGAGTGTACTTTCATAATACACTCTTGGAAAAGAATAGTGGCATAGAAAACTAAAATTACAGATATCAAAAAGATAACCTGTTACTTTTATGTGTTACTGGAATGTGTTTATTCTTGCACTTGTGATAGACTGATAAATCTAGACATTATTGCAAACCAAGTAATGAAAATTCCATGTACACCTGAATCAGAAAAACAGAACACTAGGCAGAGCTTCATCTCTTTTTTCATCTTACAGCCCAGTTCCAGCTTCTTCTTTCCTGGAAACAAGGCAACAGTCCTCTTAGGTGATTACATGGTTCCTTGTAACTTCTTCTAACTTCTAACTTCTTTTTCCACCCCTTCAAAACTGGAGAACTTAAGCTGTTAGGTTTCATACTGCAAGAAGGTGAGTAAATATGCTTCCATGACATATTTTATCTCCCTCTTTTTTTATTACATCAATAAGAATCTAAAAGCAATTTTACAATTGTCTATGGAAAATTTAGATTCTATTTCTGCTACTACTTCTGCTTTCATGCCTGGCAGGCAGCTACCTAATGCTATGTGGAATAAGTGTGTGATCACTACTTCTCACAGTAACCCTGAGTGACAGATAGTTTTATCTCAGTTTTACAGGTGAGAGACTTGTCTAAGTTCATCCAGATAGGAAGTGGCAGATCCTAGATTTAAACCAGTCTGCTGAACCCTCAAGTCTACATTCTTTATAAATTCTTTACTAGATTGTGTCTTGACACAGCCAGGCCTTGCTTTGTAGGGTTCCTGTATGCACAAATTTCACTGACTGTGGTTTAAATAACACCAGTATCCCAACTGTTGCTAGCATGTATTTTGCAGTGTAGCCTTTCCTATAAGCCAGCCTTTGATTCTTGCTTGGGTTGTCAGACTGGGGCCTTAAGAACCAAAAGTGCTGAGCCACCTGTATGACCACCAGTTCTACTGATGACAGTGACACCGAAAAAAGGGGACCAACACAGGTGACCATTGCTATTCACTTGGCTATTATTAATGCAGATTCACTCCAAATCCATCTAACTTAATAACAATAATAATCACTCAGAAACAATCAATAAGAACATCACACAAGGGAATTGGGGGATAATGGACCTGAGTCCAAAGAATCTGGATCAGGTCCAGATCCAGGAGGCAACCAGACTGGGTAGTCAACATCTTGCAAGGCAGAATCAGAGGGAAAGAAGTGCAGTGTAGGTCTTTCTCTCTCAAAGCAGAACATGCAGGATGTCTCAAAGTGACTTGCTTCCTGGTTATGTCACCCATGGTCTGAAGTTCTCTGCTTTTATGCTTCTTCTGTTGCAAAGTCATGTTGCTTTTGCACAAGTTCTCATAAGCATTTTTTTTCTTTTTTTAAAAAAGATTTATTTGTTTATTTATTTATTTATTTATTTATAGACAAAGGAGAGGGGGTGGAGAGAGGGAAAGAAACATCAATGTTTGATTGCCTCTCGTGTGCTCCCTACTGGGGACCTGGCCTGCAACCCAGCATGTGTCCTAGACTGGGAACCAAGCTGGCAACCCTTTGGTTTGCAAGCTGGCACTCAATCCACTGAGCCACACTAGCCAGGGCTGCTTTTCTTAATTTAGATAAGCGCATGTTGTTTTCCTCAGTACTGATAGGCACATGTTGATTATGTCACTTTACTACACATGCTCTGAGAGGGTGGTATTACCCTCCAGATAAACACATGTTGCCTGCCACACAGTACTGTGTATGCTAACAGGCTGTATTATTCCCCTGAGACATTGCCATTCTGTGCATGCTCTAAACATGGCTTCAGGTCCTGCTCTCCACACCCAACAACATGGTTTAAATTTCAATTACCATAGTATGTTAACTATAATTGCATAAAATGTAAACTTGGTTACTAGTCCTTCAGACCACAGATCACTACATAAATAACAAATGTGTGTAACGATCAGTTAGCAGTTATGTAAGTTCTCTTAAAAAGTCCATTGCTGACCACTATGAGCCTGTTATTTAGTTCACTTGAGGACAGAAAAGGATGTGGTTTTGTTGCTTTTTGTCTCCCCAAATAAACCATATGACAATTTACAGAAGTGGATGATTGAAAGAGGGAATTGATCAACAAAGATGAAAGTGCAGCAAGTAAATAAAAAGTAATAATTTGGGGAGTAAAACTGAAGTTGAATAAATGGAGTTATAGATGAAATAGCTGACTGTGGGTATATTGACACTGCTGTGGTTCAAGAGACTCTAGATATGCAACCAGAAGAGCTTGTTGAAAGGAAACATCAATATAAATGAGGACAGTGTTTGTGATGAAAAGGATGAAGGTATCCTAGGGGAAGAGATGCTTGCAAATAACTTCAAATTAAAGGAGTCTTGGAGACATTTCATGACATTGAAAATGCAAAGGAGAACATATAGAAAAATACTATCTCTAGCATAAATTATATGATGAAGGCCCTGGCCCGCTAGCTCAGTTGATTAGAGCTCCTCCCATATGACAAGGTTGCAGGTTTGATCTCCGGTCAGGGCACATACAAGAAACCACTAATGAATGCAAAAATAAGTGGAACAACAAAGTGATGTTTCTCTCTCTCTGTAGTCTATAAAAATTTTATTTAAAAGTTATATGATAAAAAGAAGTAAGCATTGTTTAAACTTTGCATTGTTTAGACAGGATAGTAAGAAGCTAGGAAAATTCCTTGGCAAATAGAATAGGAAAACTGAGACAGACAGCTGAACACAATAGTCAGCAATTTATAGCCAGGAGCAGATGGTCACCAGGGTGGAAAGCCCCAGTGCCTGGCAGAGGGCAAAACTGGAAAAAAAAGGGCCTCAGCCCCTAGGGTAACCTTTCCTGCCCCCCACCCCCACCATCCCGCCTTTCCTCCCAGGAGATAGTATCTAGGCCTCAGTGTATTTCAGCTCCAGACCCAGAAAAGCAGCAAAATCAGGTGGATGACACCCAACCAACTCCAGTGACTAATGACTCTCTGCCCTATCATTGGCCAATCAGTGGAGACCAGGACCCTGACAGGGCACACCTAGAGAACAGATGAATATTCTGCTGAAACCCTCCCCTAAATCCTCCCTGCAATTAAGAGATAAAAGCCTCAACACAAAGAACACAACATCTGTGCTGTCCCTCTAGAGAGCAGCCAACCTGCCATTCGCTTTCCTTTCTTCTCTCCCCCAACCCCTACCCCAGTTCTTTCTTCACAGGCACTTGTCTCCTAAACTCTAAGGCAATGGGAAGCTGGCAGCTTGTCCCAGGCAATTCCCTGAACCCGTCCCCAAAGCCCCCTTTCCTCTAACTTCCCAGTGAGCTAAGGCAGTGCAGCCTAGGCTCTCCTGTTGCTGCTTGTATGCTAAACCCTTCCTTGTTTCACTGTCCTCAGCTTTAACAAATGTAGCCTCATAGTCACCTGGAATCCTATTGTGAAATCTTTCCTACAGGAAGTTACGAACCCACATGCTACAGCTGACCTTAGGCAGACCCACTCAGGGCCAGGCCCCTATCCAGTAACAAAATGACAATACTCTTGGTAGGTTTTAAAAACAGTTTAATTCTCAATGTTTGTAATGTATTGTTACAGAACAGTAAGTAAACATGAGTTTTAGTATTGTCAGAACTTTTAATGTTTTGGCAAAAAAATTTTAAATGTGACAAAATAATCTTTTTTCCCATTGAGTGCTAAGATTCTTTGCATGGTTTCAGCTTGCATGGCCACTTTTATAGTCCCACACTACCGTGCAAAGCAAGGAACACACACATGCGCATGCATATATGTACAGCAAAACATCAATCTGGCTTATAAGGAGGACCATTACAATGGGACCCTTGCACTTTGGGTTTCTCCGCAACCATTTACTATTTGGGCAACTGTGGAAGAGTCATCTAGCTTTCCTGGTCTGAGTTTCCTCAACAGTGAAATAAGGGGTCCTTTCAGTGACCTTCTTCTGACTTTACCAATTGACAAAATTCTAGTACAGGTTACTAGTGGTCATTCCTTCCTTTTGTCCTCTAAGTGAAAGGGCCACCTGACTCAACCAACAAAGCAGTCATGAATACTTAAAGTATAAATAAATCTACTGAAATCTGTAAATGCAACGAACAGCAATTAGGCACTTCCTGAAAATGTGAACTATAAATGCTTTGTTTCCTATTCAGATGTTGGCTGACTTAGAGTCACAAAGTGGGTTTTTGTTCATCCTGACCACACCTGACAAAGGCCCCATTTCAGTGGCTAAGCTCCTGTGAGCATAGCTTTTTCTGGTGCTGAATGCACTTGGGCAATTGTACCCCTTAAATATGTCTTTATGTTTATAAAATCTGAGAGAATCTCAAAAACTTCACTTTTGCTCTATTTTATAACACTTGAAATATTTTTGAGTCCTTCCTAAAAATTAATAAATGCAAATATTTATTCATTTCAAAGCAGTTTACTTTAAAAAGTAGTTAACTTTCATTAACCTATTAATTCAACACTACTCGAACCTTCCCTTCAAGCAGGGGACCAGACAACTGCTCTGGATACAGCAGTAACTAAGGTAAACTTGGTCCCTGCCCTTGATTAATGGTGAGCAACAGTGACATTTAACCCTTGTTAAATGAAACTGGATGATTTCATTTAAAACACAAATGAACACCTACAGAAAAAGCAGTTCTAGCAATCAGCTAAAGAGTTATTGAGAGCTTATCTGAGTCTGTGCTTAATGATATAGAAGATAAAGAGAGCCCTGTCAGGCAGCCGGGGCATCTGCCATGGGAGCCCCACAGAGGCACACCCAACTTGGGAGCCAGCGTGCAGGCCAGAATGAACCGCCAGGGGCTGCTGTCCTGTCTGCTACCCTCAGCTGGGTTGTAGGAGCCTGAGGTGGTGGAAGGTCCCCCACCCCCATCCCAACCTGGCACAGGGCAGCCTCCCTGGTCCTTCCTCCCCTCCTGCCCCCAGCCCAGACAGAGACACCTGACTGGGAGTTCCTGCAGAAGGGCTGTGGGCCTGCTGCTGTGCTGCTGTGCTGCTGTGCTGCTGTGCTGCTGTGCTGCTGTGCTGCTGTGCTGCTGTGCTGCTGTGCTGCTGTGCTGCTGTGCTGCTGTGCTGCTGTGCTGCTGTGCTGCTGAACAGTGTACAGTCCTATTGGCAGCAAAGTAGCTACCAAGGAAACCAGCAGAACTACCCACAGGAGGTACTAGGCTTATCTAGGATGGAGCAGTTCCTGACTCCAGGAAAGTACCTCCAACAGGAATACTGGACCCTAAGGCAAACCTGAGGCTTAATTAAGAGAAGGTGACACTGCTCCCTCCTCCCTCCCTGCCACCTAGGTGTGGCTCAGTGGATTGAGTGCACGCCTGTGAACCCAATGGTCACTGGTTCGATTCCCAGTCAGGGCACACGTCTGGGTTGCCAGCCAGGCTCCCAGTTAGGGGCGTACGAAATGCAACTAATCCATGTATGGCATACATGCACTCCTATGTTTCTCTCCTCTTTCTCCCACCCTTCTCCTCTTTCTAAAAATAAATAAAATCTTTAAAGTGAAAAAAAAAAAGAAGGAGACCCATACTATGATGATTTTCCCTAAACAAGAGCCCCCTAGGAAAGAAGAAGGAGACCCATTGGTAGTATCAATAAGGAAAACAGCAGCAGCCACCACCTCAGCCCCTTCAGATACCAGAAGGTTGTGCAGATGGAGTGTGAAAGCCAACAAAGAAGAGGCAAAGAAGGAAACTTGCGGCACATCTGAGGAAGTGGAAAACCAAACAATCATTTTCCATCCTAGAAACCGAACAACCTGAAATCAAAAGTATGCCAACTAGCCAGTGGGTAAAACTGATGCGAAGATCAAGTCTTTTTCCCCTTATATCCGTGTAGTAAATAAATGTGAACTTGTAGCCATTTGTAGGACCATCAATGCTGAAGAAAAAGAACAGACCAAGTTGGTGAGGGGTCAGAAGGGACAAAGGTTTCTGAGCCCTCCACCCAGAAGCACTGAGAGTAAGGTGCTCCCAGCCTTCTTTATGTTGCAGGGACCTGTGATGAGAGTCTTCTCTTATGGGTTTGGAAGAGAAGGGGCCACATACTAGCCTGACGAGCTCAGAGGAGACCTGCAAGGCAGCCTTACAAACTCAGAGACCTAAAGTAACCACAAAGGATAGTCCAAAATGAATTCTTATTAACTAAAAGCAGTTCATAGCAGGTAGTCATGTCCTAGGCTACTATTTTTTTCCCCCCAAAAGGTCAATCTTTACCTTAACTAAGCTCACCTATTGTCTTTTTGTATCTATGATAACATACCTTCGTAGTGTCAAGGTAAATTCCCTTCCCAAACCTCTTGGACATAAGCTGAGGCCACAAATCTTATCGTTATTGTTATCGTATTAATTGTCGACTGTTACCGATCCCTTACTCACCTATGTAAAAGAAGTATATGTCTATCATTTTTCCTTTTATCCAATGCCAGAGATTCCCCTCCCTTTCACCCTGCCCCACTTTGCTTTCTTTCGCCTCCCAAATCTATCACCAACAGACTTCATGTAACTCCCTTATGTCTCCTCCTTTGAGTGTGATGTATAGAATAAGGCTAAACTACCATTCTCTGGAGCATTTCTTAATCTACTGAGATATTGTTTCCTGGCAGTTGTCATCAGTTTGACTCAAATAAACTCAGCAAAAATTCTCTACAGGTTTGAATGTTTCTTATGCTGACATAGGGCACTGGGTATGATGTTTGCATGGCAAGTAGGCCAGTTGCTGGAACATGGGCAACTCCTTTGGACCCTTTTATCCCCAAATTAGGCAGCCACACTGTTGAAGAACCAACCTCCAAAGATGACCATGGAAACACAGCAAAGCTAAGGCACAGCACGAAAGCATTCCCAATGGCTCCAAGTTGGACACTGAGGAGGAGGAAGAGCAGCCGCAGCACAGAGAGCAGAGGAGCTTGGTGGCCCACACCAGGTTTTCTTTTGGGGCGATAGGATAGATAACTCTATTTTTTCTTTTTTTCAATTTTTACTTTTTAGATTTTATTTATTGATTTTAGAGAGAGGGGAAGGGAGGGAGAAAGAAAGAGGGAGAGAAACATCAATGCAAGAGAGAAACATCAATCTGTTGCCTTTCACATGCCTACAAGAGGGGACTTCGCCCACAACCCAGGGCCCTGACCGGGAATCAAATATGCCCTGACCGGGAATCAAACTGGTGACCTTTCAGTTCATAGGCCAGTGCTCAATCCACTGAGCCACACCAGCCAGGGCTGCCCACCCCAGGTTTAACCAATGACACTGCTGGGAAAAATATGTTTGTGGCCCTTGGTCCTTGGCCTGGGGGCTCCCTTGTAAAAAAGCAACCACTGAGGGTGGCAGCCAATAGATGGTTTGGGGCTAAAAGTCCACCCTGCTCACCACTTCAGAAGGTAGTACGGAACTGAAGTTACAAATCCGTGAACTGCCTCTTGACAGTAATGAATTTTGTGTCTGTGACGGTTATATCCTCTGGGCAAATGGAATCTACCTGGTCTGTGGCAGACTGTATGGCCTGGCTCGAAGTGCTAGAAATAGCCAGGGAAATGAAATGCTCCCACTGCCAGGAGGCAGTTCCTACCTTGAGCTGCTGCAACAAAGACTGCTCCTTCTGCTACCATCACTTGTGTGCCATTGATGAAGAATATTTGCTACCTGAGAACTTCTCATGAGGTGCCCCAAGCACAAGATGAGACTGTAGAGATGAGAAGGTGGTGGACACATGATAGAATGAAAATTGTCCTGTGGTATAGCTGCACTCCACCCCATTCAGATACACCTATGCATGCTAGCACTTCCTCCTAAGTTCTTATATCACACTCAAACTGATGACACCATAGGAAATAAAAAAGACCCAAGAATTTGGAATTGTTGTTTCCATGGACAAAATATCCGTAGTGTCAATGTGGGAGAAGGGGTGGGTTCTGGGAAAGAATAGGGGGAATTAAAAGGAAGGGATAAAGACATATCTCTTTATCATATATATTTTGAGAGAGAGAGAGAGAGAGGGAGAGAGAGAGAATTAAATTGTTCTGTCTGTATGTTTAAAGAGCTTACCACCATGCTAGAACTTTTTATTTATTTAATTTTTGAAAAATTTATTGAAGTGTTTGCAGACACTGTTGTGCCACCATTGCTCTCTATCACCAGCAGGGCCTCCATTTCCCCAGCTCCAACCCAAAGGGAAAGAGGGTAGGTAAGGAGGTCACTATTCCCCCTACAAAGCAGACTACCCACAAATCTCCTGGTGGTAAAGCTCCAAGGAAGCAACTGGCTACCAAAGCTGCTTACAAGAGTGCGCCCTCTACTGGAGGGGTGAAGAATCCTCATCGTAACAGGCCTAGTACTGTGGCACTTTGTGAAATTAGACGTTATCAGAAGTCCACTAAACTTCTGATTTGTAAACTTTCCTTCCAACCTCTGGTGCAAGAAATTGCTCAGAACTTCAAAACCGATCAGTGCTTGCAGAGTGTAGCTATTGGTGCTTTGCAGGAAGCAAGTGAGTCCTAGCAGATTGACCTTTTGGAATACACCAACCCATGTGCTATCCATGTCAAACATGGACCAATGATACCAAATGACACCCAACTAGCACACCACATATGTGAAGAACGTGCTTAAGAATCCACTATGATGGGAACCATTTCATACTTCAAAAAAAACTCTCTTCTTCCTGTTACTAGTAGTTTTGAACATCGGATATTTGTTTTCCATTGGGTCAAGTGGTATCTGAGTCTATGATTACAAATGGAAAATAGAGGAGAGAAATCAGGTATTGGCAGTTTTTCCATTTTCACTTGTGTGTGAAATTTTAAATATAAATGCAGACACATAAAGCGTTAATGCAACTCAAAATGTTTCAGTGAACAAGTTCAACTTCATATCAATTATAAATAAACCTGTAAATTTTTCTGGACATTGCCGGCATTTGGGTTAAAAAAATTTCTTATTGAATGTAACTAAATTGTGTTTGTATTATTTTTATTGTATAGTAGACTCCATCCTATCACACTATACCTTCCTGAGTTGTCCTTTTGATATATGCAAGTACATGCTTTTTAAAAATTCTATTTATTTATATTTAGAGAGAGGGGAAGGGAGGGAGAAAGAGAGGAACAGGGACATTGATGTGAGAGAGAAACATGTATTGGTTGGCTCTTGTATGTGCCCGTCCAATATGGAACCCACAACTCAGGCATGTGCCCTGATGGGGAATCCATACCGCTATCTTTTGCCTTGTGGGATTATGACCAACCCAGTGAGCCACACCAGTCAGGGTGCAAGTACATGTATTTAATGTTGTCTGACTTCTGTGCTGTTCCTGTAAGTTTGCTGTTAACGTATATTAAACTACACAAATTTTATTGGGGTAAGCTAATAACATTATATATATTTTAGGTGTCCAGCATTATAGTTTGATATCTGTATGTATACTCTATTGTGTGAACACCATCAGGAGTCTAGTTTCATTTCATTACCATATAGTTGATTGCCTTTACCTCATTTTCTCCCCATCCTCTATGTATTTTTAACTTAGATTTCCACGTTTTATTGATATTATATAGAAATACAATTGATTTTTGTAAGTTGGTCTTGTAGTCTCTGACTGTATTTATTAGTTCTAGGAATTTTGGGGGTATGTTTCTTATGATTTTCTATGTAGCACATCATGACATCTTCAAAAGAAATAGTTTTAATTCTTCTGTTTCAATTTTTAGGCTTTTAATTCCTTTTTCTTGGTCTATTTCACTTAATAGGACTTAAAATATGATGTTGAATTAGACTGGTGAAGTGGACATCCTTGCCTTGTTCCTAATCTTAAGGGGAAGTATGCAGTTTTTCATACTGAGTGTGACTTGTAGATACTCTTTATCAAGTTGAGGTTGTTCCTCTCTATTTCTAACTTGCTGAGAGTTTTTTTTTATCATGAAAGAATAGTGTTGCATTTTGTTGAATGCTTTTTCTGTGTCAGTTCATATAATTATGTAGTATTTCCTCTTTAGCCTGTTGATATGCTGTATTACATCGACTGATTTTCAAATGTTGAACTATCTTTGTATATTCCAAATTCCATTTGGTTATGTTGTATAATTATTTTCTATACTACTGAGTTCTATCTGCTAATATTTTGAGACGGATTTACATCTATGTTTATGAGGGATATTGGTCTGATTTTCTTTTTGTTTTGCATTGTCTTTTGAATTGGTATTTTTATAATACTAACATCATTAAATTAGTTGGGAGAGTGTTACCCATTTTCTGGAAGAGATTTATACAATTGGTTTTAATTCTTCTGTCAATATTTGGTATAGTTCTCCACTGAAACCATCTGGGTCTGAAGATTTTTGGGGGAGTTTTTAAATTAAAATTCTATTCCTTTAGTGAGTACAGGGTTGTTCAAATGATCTGTTTCATGCTGGGTGAGCTGTGGTTGTAGGCTTTTGAGGGAGTGGAACATTTTATCTCAGCTGTCAAACTTTCATGAGTAGAGTCTATAGTTTTCCCATATTACCCTCTGAGGTTGTTTTGTCCAACTGGAATCTTTTTAGTCATTATTTCTTTGGGTACGTTCCATCCTCACACTCGTTCTTATTCCCTTCTGCATCTCTCATGACATGAAAGTTAGTTTGTTGGAGGCCCACAGACCCTGAGGCTGTATTACATTTTTTGCCACTGTGTTTTCTATCATTCACTTTGGGCAATTTCTATTTCATATTTAAGTCCACCAATCCCCCCTCTCCCACCCTACTGCCGTCTCCCACCCTACCCACCCACTTCCGCCCCAACTCCATTATGCTTTGGAGCGCATCTTAGTGAGTTTTTAATTTTGTAATTACATTTTTTAGTTTTAATTTTAAAAAATTTTAAAAAGTAAAGTTTAATAATAATAGGCAAGACCTTTCACAGGAATTTTAGATATGAATCCAACTTCCGTATTTCAGTTAATGTCAAATCTTGTTTCAAATTATACTTTCCAAGCTATAGTAATATATCAAACAGGACAACCAGTAAATTTTTGGTGGATAAAAATAATTTCAATAAAAGATTTTTATTGTTATAAATAGGAAAACTAAAAATAGGGAAATGTAAAATGTTCTAACAATTTAAGCCTCTACTTGTTACAAAGAGTGTGAAAAAGGAATTTAATCACTTTGAATCTCAATTACAGCAGAACTCTTTATTTTACAGGTTTTGGATATGGGGTCTTTTAAGAAAAAATGTTCTACAACAAATTTTAACTAACTAGACCATATTTAGCACATAATTCTATAGGCCACATAGCCATTTTAGATGATGGGGAGAGTATTGGGTAAAACTTTCTGCAATTCCCAAGAAAGGAGTACTGGTTTTCTGAATGCAAATGGTGGAAATGTGAATATATGCCTTATAAACCTATGCACAGAAATTTAATAGCATAGGAAATTTGAAATCATTATCAGGATTAAAAACAAAGAGTGCTGTAAAGAAATTTCAGAATGAAAATAAAATTTAACTTAGTCATTTTTCTATGAATTATTAAGTTTATTAATTAAAAAGTAATTCTTTGAAGAATATTAATTGGTTAGAGCATCATTTCTACATGCTAAGGTTGCAGTCTTGATCTCTGGTCAGGGCACATATAAGACTCAACCAATGAACAGATAAATACATGGAGCAGCAGGCTCATGTCTTTCTCCCTTCCTTTTTCTCTCTAAAGTCAATAAATTAAAAAGAAAGGTATTAAATAGGTGCCTGTATTTCACCACCCAATTATTATTTATTTAAAAATATTTATTTATTTATTTTTAAAGAGAGGGGAAAGTAGGGAGAAAAAGAGGGAGAGAAGCATCAATGTGTGGTTGCTTCTTATGCACCCCCAACTGGGGACCTGGCCTGCAACTCAGGCATGTGCCCTTATGGGAACTGAACTGGGGACACTTTGATTCACAGGGTGGCACTAAATCCATTGAGCCACACCAGCCAGAGCATACCTCCCAATTTTAGCTACCTTTCATTATACTAAGAATGGTGGCGATTCTCCCCCATGTATCCAGGCACTGCCATCTAGTGGCATTTTTTAAACCTTCAATTTAAAAAGACACGACCCAGCTCTGGTATCATAGCAGATGTTAATGGTTTGTCAAATAGTCATTTTCATGAGTAAGCAAATGCATTTAGTACACAAACTCCCTGCCACTAGTCAAACTACTGACTAGTTATTTATCAAGAGAAAAGAAGTCAAACCATAAAAATAAAAATATATGTGTTACACTAAATACCTTGCAGTGAATCTCTCTTTCCCATTCACTCCATTTTTTCCAGTGATGGCAATGGATAATAATGCACCAAAGTAAAGAATTGCAAAATTCTAGAAGCAGTGATGAAATATAATCCTCAATTAAAGGTGACCTGGGTCACTATGCAAATGTACTCCTCTCCTGTCTTCCTTCTAAGTTCTTGGATGTGGCCTACTAAAATATCTAACAGCGTGGATGTAAAAAATTAACTCCTGATGAAGAGTTTTCTATCAAGTTGTAAGTAAAATAGCAAGTGTTATTTGCAACATTCATCTTAAATTTACAAGTAAAAATGACAGATTTAAGGTTAGGAATTAGAAATATGGTATTTCCTTTGAGGTACTCCTTTTAAGAAATTGACTGCGATCAAAAGATAATGGAACCATTATTGCCTTGGATTCCATAGTCTTCTAAAGTGATATAGATTCAAGAAGAGCTTTCCAAACTTTATTAAATCATGTCACACATGGAAAATGATAATACCTGTACACACATTGGTTAAAAATGCAAGAGACTGCTCTTGGCTGGACCTCTAAGGGCTAGAGATCAGCATTTTACTCACAATGTTACCAGACAAGATCCAGGCTGGGGAAAGCCTGCCTCAGGCTGGCCTGTAGTGTGTGGGTTCTTGACTTCTGTAGGAAAGACTTCACAACAGGAATCTGGGTGATTTTGAGAGTACGTTTATTAATGCTGGGGACAGTGAAACAAAGGATTCAGGGTAGAAGAAGTAACTGGAGAGAGCCTAGGTGGTGCTTTGCTTTGGCTCCCTATCAGAGGGATGCAAATTAAAACCACAATGAGATACCACTTCACACCAGTCAGAATGGTCATCATAAACAAATCAACGAACAACAAGTGCTGGTGAGGTGTGGAGAAAAGGGAAACCTAGTACAATGTTGGTGGGTATGCAGACTGGTGCAGTCACTGTGGAAAACAGTTTGGAATTTCCTCAGAAAACTAAAAATGGATCTGCTTTTTGACCCAGAAATTCCACTGCTGGGATTATACCCTAAGAATCCTGAAATGCCAATTCAAAAGAACCTATGTATCCCAATGTTCATAGCAACAAAATTTACAGTAGCCAAGAATTGAAAGCAGCCTAAGTTCCCAACAGTAAATGAGTGGACCCAAAAACTGGTACATTTACACAATGGAATACTACGCAGCAAAAAAAGGAAGGAGCTACTACCCTTTGCAACAGCATGGATGGAACTGGAGAGCATTATGCTAAGTGAAATAAGACAGGCTGTGAAAGACAGACACCTTATGATCTCACCTATAGTTGGAACCTAATCAATAAAATAAACAAGCAAACAAAACATAACCAGCAACATTGAAATAAAAAACAAACTGACAGTAACCAGAGGGGAGGAGGGAGGAGGATGACAGGGGAAAGGCAGGGGAAGGGTCATCAAGGAACATGCATAAAGGACCCATGTACAAATCCAAATGGGGGAAGGATTGAGGGTGGAAGGTGGGGGTGGGTAGGGCTGGAGAAAGTGGTGGCGGGAAAATGTTGACAAAAACAAACAAAAAACAAAGTGGTCAGGGTGAGGCTGAGAGTAGTGTGGGAAATTAAGAAGCCAAAGAACTGGTGTGTGCAGCCCATGGACATGGACTAAGAGATGTGGGGATGGTGGGATGGGGTTCAGGGTGGAGGGGATATAGGGGGGAAAAATGGGACAACTGTAATAGCATACTCAATAAAATATACTCCCCTCTAAAATAAAATAAAATAAAATAAAATAAAATAAAATAAAATAAAATAAAATAAAAGACATGAAAGAAAAAAAAGGTGGTCAGAGGGAGGCCGGGAGTAGTGTGGGAAATTAGGAAGGCAAAGAACTGGTGTGTGCAGCCAGTGGACATGGACTAAGAGGTGTGGGGATGGTGGGATGGACTTTTCAGTTCACAGGCTGGTTCTCAATCCACTAAGCCATACCAGCCAGGGCTAAGCTACATATTCTTTTGGTTGGAGGAGAGGTATGAATCATTCACTCTCAAGTATTCTCAGTTAGGGGAGATAAGGTCTTGTGATTCACCAGCTGGCTGTATGTTCATTGCTCAAACTCTTTGCCCTAGTTTAATTTTCTTGTCTTAGTTTTCCCACTCTACTTGTTCAGGAGTTTTCCTAGTTTCTCACTATCCTGTCACAACAATTGATGGGAATCTGTGGATTAAAGTTTCAAATTTATGAAATCCTAATTGAAAAATGCTGACAAACACTAAAATCACTATTACTCCTTAGAAGTTTTAGAATTCTGGAACTAAGATTTATGTCAATATTCAGGAAAGAGGTTCTTTTTCTTAACGAACATTTCTCCAGTGATACGATACCCTACTCTAAGAAAACAATGACTTCAGTCTGTTGTTAACAAGTCAAACCAATATGGGAGAGTCACATTGATTTTCCTGGCCACCGAAGGCCAAAGTTATACAGCTGAACACTGTGAGCTTTCCCCCTTTTTATATTGAATTTACCCAGGTGACATTGGTTAATGAACTTACAAAGGTTTCAGGTGCACAATTCCATAACACATCATCTGCATATTGTATTGTATGTTCATGACCCCAAGTCAAGTTTCCTTCCATTGCCATTTATTGCCACGTACCCTCCTCCACCTCCTCTTACCCCATTAATCACCACACTAATTGTTTGTGTACATGAGTTTTTCCACTTTTAAAAAAGATTTTATTTATTGATTTTTAGAGGGGTAGGGAGGGAAAAAGAGAGGATGAGAAACATAGATGTGCAAGAGGAACATCAATTGGTTGCCTCTTGCACACACCCCAACCTGGGACTGGGCCCATATCCAAGGCATGTGCCCTGACTAGTAATCAAACCAGAGACATTTTGCTTTTCAGGATGATGCTCAACCAAAAGAACCATAGTAGTCAAGGCTCCACTTTTTTCTTTTTTCTCAATCCTACCGCAACCCCTCACCCAGCCCCCAAATCCCCTCCCTGACAGCTGTCAGCCTACTCTCTGTGAATCTGTCTCTATTTTGCTTATTAGTTCATTCTGTTCATTAGATTCCATGCATGAGTGAATTCATATGGTAGTTGTCTTTCTCTGACTGGTTTAGTTCACTTAGCATAATACCCTCCTGCTGTTCATGCTGTTGCAAAGGGTAAGATTTACTTTTTTACACCTGGGTAGTATACTATTGCATAAATGTACCACAACTTTTTTATCCACTTACCTACTGATGGACAGTTGGGCTGCTCCAGATCTTAGCTATTGTAAATAACATTGCAATGAACACAGGGGTCCACATATTCTTGTGACTTAGTGTTTTGCATTACTTTGGAAAATTCCCAGAAGTGGAATGGCTGGATCATAATGCATTTTTAATTTTTTGAATGAAGTCCATATCATTTTCCAGTGGCTGCACCAATCTGCATTCCCACCACAGGGCAGAAGCCTTCCCCTTTCTACACATTCTTGTCAGCACTTGTTGTTTATTGATTTATTGGTGATAGCAATTCTGACAAGTGTGAGGTGACATCTCATTGCAGTCTGATGATTAGTGACACTGAGCATTTTTTCATATGTCTGTCTATTGGACATCTGTATGTCCTCTTTGGGGAAGTTTCTATTAAGGTCCTTTGCCTATTCTATTTTTAAATTGGATTTTTTTTCCAGTTTTGGTGTTGAGTTTTTTAAGTTCTTTATAAAATTTGGATATTAACCCCTTATTAGATGTATTAGTGAACATGTTCTCCCATTCAGTGGGTTGTCATTTCATTTTGTTGATGGTTTCTTTTACTGTGAAGAAACTTTTCAGTTTGATGCAGTCCCATTTGTTGATTTTTTTCCTTTTGTTTCCCTTACCCCGGGAGATATACCAGAAAAAAATATTTCTGTGAGAAATGTTCAAGATTTTATTGCCTATGTTTTCTTTCTTTTTCAATTTTATTTTTATAAATTATATTTTATTGATTATGCTACAACAGTTGTCCTGATTTTCACCCCTTGGCCCCCCTCCAACCAGTGTCCCCTACTGCCTCAGGCAATCCCCCCAACATTGTTCCTGTTTGTGGGTCATGCATATAAGTTTTTTGGCTACTCCATTTTCTGTACTGCACTTTACATCCCCATGGCTGTTCTGTAACTACCTATTTGTACTTCTTAATCCCCTCAACTCTTCACCCATTCTGCCTCTCTCCCCTCCCATCTGGCAACCTTCCAGTAACTAACTTCTTTTCTCTTGCTTTTAAGAGTCTCTCATTTTTTTTAACCTTTGGCCTTTTAATGATGATGTGTCTTGGAGTGGGCCTCTTTGCATCTATCATACTTGGGACTCTCTGCACTTCCTGGACTTGCACGTCTATTTCCTTCACCAAATTAGGGAGGTTTTCTTTCATTATTTTTTCAGATAGAGTTCTAAATACTTGTTCTTTTTCTTCTCCTGCCACCACTATAAGGTGAATGTTGGACCTCTTAAAGTTGTCCCAGAGGCTGTTTATACTATTCTCATTTTTTGAGGTTCTTTTTCCTTTTGGGAGGTTCTTTTTTTTTATTTTAAAAAAGATTTTATTTATTATTTATTTTTATTTTTAGAGAGAGGAAGGAAAGGAGAAAGTAAGGGAGATAAATATCAATTTGTGAGAGATACATTGATTGGTTGCCTTTCTCATGCCCCTAACTGGGGACCTGGCCCACAACCCAGGCATGTGCCTTGACTGGAAATTGAACCTGTGACCTTTTGGTGTGCAGGCCAGTACTCAATCCACTGAGCCACACCAACTAGGCCTCTTTTTTCTGTGTCTCATAAATTTCCATGTACAAGTCTTTTACATCCTTGTTAAATTTATTTCTAGGTACTTTATTTTTTTGAAGTGATAGGATTGTTTTCTTAGTTTCCCTTTCTAATACTTCATTTTTGGTATATAAATGCAACTGATTTTGAATATTTATCTTGTATCCTACTATTTTACTTAATTCATTTATCAGTTCTAGTAGTTTTTTAATAGAATTTTTAGGGTTCTCAATATACAGTATCATGTCACCTAAAAATAATGGCAGTTTTACTTCTTTATTTCTGATTTGAACACCTTTTATTTCATCTTCTCTGATTGCTGTGACTAGAACTTCCAGTACTATGTTGAATATGAATAGTGAAAGTGGACATACCTGTCAAGTTCCTGAGCTTAAGGTAAACACTTGTGGTTTTTGGTCATTGAGTATGTAGGTTTTTCATATATGGCCTTTATTACACTGAGGTATATTTTCTCTTCCCCCACTTTGCTGAGACATTTTATCATAAATGGGTGCCAGATTTTATCAGATTATTTTCTGCATATGCATATATTGATATAATCATGTGGCTTTTATTCTTCATTTTGTTTATGTGGTGTATCACATTTATTGATTTGCAGGTATTATACCAACCTTGCATCCCCAGAATAAATCCCACTTGATCATGCTGCATGTTGCTTTTAATGTATTGCTGGATCCAGTTTTCTAATATTTGTTGTGGGTTTTAGCACCTATGTTCATCTGGGATATTGGCCTATAATTTTCTTTCTTTGTAATGTCTTTATCTGGTTTTTGAATCATGATAAGGCTGGCGTCACAAAATGAGCTTGGGAGTCTTCTCCTGTTGAATTTTTTGGAACAGTTTTAGAAAGATAGGTGTTAGCGCTGCTTTGAATGTTTGGTAAAATTTTCCTGTGAATGTATCCATTCCAGGACTTTTGTTTGTTGCGAGTTTTTTTGATCACTGCTTTAATTTCACTAGTTGTAGTCTTCCTACTCAGATTCTCTGATGTTTTTTATTCAGTCTTGGAATATCATCTGTTTCTAGGAATTTATCCATTTTTTTCAGGTTGCCAAGTTTGTTGGCATATAGTTGTTTGTAATATTTTCTTGCAATCCTTTATATTTCTTTGATGTCAGTTGTTACTTCTCTTTCATTTCTGATTTTATTTGAGTTCTGTCTTTTGTTTTCCTTGATGATTCTGGTTAAATATTTGTCAATCTTTTTAATATTTTTACAGAACAAGATCTTGGTTTCGTTTTTTAATACATCATCTTTATTATATTTTTTCATTACCATTTAGTCCCCTTATACCCCCATCTCCCAGCAATCACCTCATTGCTGCTATGACCATGAGTCCTTTTCCCTTTTTGCTCAATCCCTTCACACCCTACCTGCCCCCCGCACTAGCTGTCATCATTTTTTATATTGTTTTTAAGACTTTATTTTGTTTATTTCTGCACTGATCTTTATTATTTTCATCTGCTCACTGGGCTTTGCTTGTTATTTTCTCAGTTCCTTTAAGTGTAAAGTGAGATTGCTTACTTGAGATTTTCTTGTTTCTTTAGGAAGGATTGTAATACCATCAATTTCTCCTTCAGAACTCCTTTCGCCATGTCTCATATTTTTAGGTTTTTATATTCTAATTTTCATTTGTTTCAAGGTATCTTTTGATTTATTTCTTGAACTCATTGTTAACCTATTGATTATTTACTAACGTTTTATTTGGTCTGCTTGTCCTTGTGTGTTTTTCAGTTTTTTTCTTGTGACTAATTTCTAGTTTCATACCATGGCGCTTAGAGAGGGTACTTAATATGATTGTAATCCTCTTAAATTTATTGAGACTTCTTTTGTGTCTTAATATGTGGTCTATCTTAGAAAAATTCCATGTGCAATTGAAAAGAAATGTATTTTCTGTTGCTTGGGATTAAATGCTGTGAATATATCAGTTAAATCCATCTTATCTCATGTGTCATTTAAGGCCACCATTTCCATTTTGATTTTTTGTCTGGAACATCTATCTATTGATTATCAATGGGGGTGCTAAAATCCCCTACTATGACTGTACTACTGTCAATCTCTACCTTTATGTTAATCAAGATTTGCTTTATATTTTTAAGTACTCCTATATTAGCTTCATAAATGTTATATCTTATTGTTGGATTGTTCTCTTTATCATTACGAAGTGACTTTCTTTGTCTCTTTTTATAACCATTTTTAAAAAGCCTGATATAATATTGTCAGATATTTGTGAGATATAACTATTGCTATCCCAACTTTTATTTTCATTTTGATTTGCATGAAATATCTTTTTTAATTTCTTTACTTTTAGTCTGTCTCTATCTTTTATTCTGAGGGTGGCATCTTGTATCCAGCATATATATGAATTTTGTGTTTTATCCATTCAGCTATGCTATGTACATTTGTTGAGGCAATTAAGCCATTTGCATTTATTTTTAATTTTATTTTATTATTTTTTATTGTGAGTCTGTTACAGTTGTCCCACATTTTCCCCCATTCCTCTCCACTGTCCAATCCCAACCCATTTCCATAGTCAATCCCTCCCAATTGTCCAGGCCCATGAGTCTTCTATTCATGTTCCTTGATTTGCACCTTCCCTTTCTTTCCCCTGTTAATGTCCTTCCCCATCCCCTCTGATCATGTCACTTTGTTCTTTATTTCTATGTCTCTGGTTCTACTTTTCTCACTTGTTTGATTTTGATGATTAGGTTACACTTGTAGGTGAGATCATATGGCATTTGTCTTTAACCTCCTTGCTTACTTCACTCTCCAGTAAAATCCATGCTGTCTCACAGGATAGAATTTCTTTCTTTCCTTCTGCAACATAGTATTCCATTGTGTAAATGTACCATAGTTTTTTTATCCATTCATTTACTGATGGGCACTTAGGTTGCTTCCAATTCTTGGCTATTGCAAATTGTGCTGCTATGAACATTGGGGTGCATAGGTTCTTTTATTAGTGTTTCAGGATTCTTAGGGTATAATCCCAGCAGTGGAATTGCTGGGTCAAAAGGCAGTTCCATTTTTAGTTTTTTTGAGGAAATTCCAAATTGTTTTCCACAGTGGCTGCTCCAGTCTGAATTCCCACCAATAGTGCGCTAGGGTCCCCTTTCCTCCACACCTCACTGGCACTTGTTGTTTGTTGATTTGTTTTTGATGGTCATTCTGACTGGTGTAAGTGGTAGCTCATTGTGGTTTTAATTTGCATGTCTCTGGTGGCTAGTGATATTGAAAATTTTTCCATGTGTCTAAGGGCCCTGTGTATGTCTTCCTTGGAGACATGTCTGTTCAGATCTTTTGCCCCTTTTAAAATTTGATCGTTTGTCTTCCTGGAGTGGAGTCATGTGGGTTCTTTTTATATTTTGGAGATCGAGCCCTTGTCTGAGGTATCATTGGGAAATATGTTTTCCCATATGGTTCATTCTCTTTCCATTTTGTTGATATTTTCTTTAGCCATACAGAAACTTTTTAATTTGATTTAGTACCATTTGTTTATTCTTTCCTTTATATTCCTTGCCCTAGCAGATGTATCCATGACAATATTGCTGTGTGGGATATCTGAGATTTTCCTGCTTGTGTTCTCCTCTAGGACTTTTATGGTGTCGAGACTTATATTTAAGTCTTTTATCCATCTTGAGTTTATTTTTGTGTATGGTGTAAGTTGGTGGTCAAATTTCATTTTTTTTTACATGTAGGTGTCCAGATGTCCCAACACCAGTTGTTGAAGAGGCTATTTTTACTTTGTTTTATGCTTCTGCTCCCTTTGTTGAATATTAATTGACCATAGAGACCATTATTTATGGGCTCTCTATTCTGTTCAGTTGACCTATGTGTCTGTTCTTATGCCAGTACCAGGCTGTTTTGATTAAAGTGATCTTATAACATATTTTGATGTCAAGTATTGTGATCCTCCTACTTTGTCCCTCTTGCTCAAAATTGCTGCAGGTATTTGGGGTCGTTTATGCTTCCATTTAAATTTTTGAAATATTTGTTCTATGCCTGTGTATATGTCATTGGTATTTTAAAGGGGATTGCATTGAATCTATACATTTTTTGGGTAGTATGGATATTTCGATGATGTTAATTCTTCCAATCCATGAACATGGTATATGCTTCGACTGATTTGTGTCTTCCTTAGTTTCTTTCTTTAATGTTGTGTAGTTTTCTGAGTACGGTTTTCTTTTACTTCCTTGGTTAAGTTTATTTCTAGGTACTTTGTATTTTTTGTTGCTATAGTAAATGGGCCTTTTTTCCTGACTTTTGATTCTGATATGTCATTATTGGTATACAAAAATGCCTTCAGTTTCTGAACATTGACTTTTTGTCCTGCTGTTTTGTTAAATTTTCTTATTAGGTCAAGTAGCTTTTTGGTGGAGTCTATAGGGTTTTCTTTGTACACTATCATGCTATTTGCAAATAATAACAGTTTTACTCCCTCCTCTCCAATTTGGATGCCTTTTATTTTTTTTTCTTGTCTGATGGCTGTGGCTAGGACATCTAATAGTATGTCAAATAGAAGTGGTAAAAGCGAACATCCTTGTCTTGCTCCTGATCTTAGTGGGAAAGATTTTAGTTTTTGCCCATTCAGTATAATGCTGGATGTAAGTTTCTCATATATAGCCTTTATTACATTGAGGTATGCCCCCTTTATTCCCACTTTGCTGAATATTTTTATCATAAATGAGTGCTGTACATTATCAAATGCTTTTTTCACATCTATTGATATGCTCATGTGATTTTTGTCTTTCCTTTTGTTTATGTGATGTATTACATTTATTGATTTGTGAAATTTGTACCATCCTTGCATCCCTGGGATGAACCCCACTTGATCATGGTGGATGACCTTTTAATGTATTGCTGGATACGGTTTGCCAATATTTTATTGAGGATTTAGGATCTGTGTTTATCAGTGATATTAGCCTGTAGTTGTCTTTCTTTGTTGTGTCATTTTCTGGTTTTGGGATTAGGATGATGCTGGCCTCATAAAAAGAATTTGGGAGTCTTCTCTTTTCTTGCATTTTTTAGGATAGTCTGAGAAGGACAGGGGTTAGCTCTTCCTTAAAGTCTCCTTGAATTCTGAAATTCTCCTGTGAAACTGTCTGGTCTAGGGCTTTTGTGAGCCAGGAGCTTTTTTGATTACTGTTTCAATTCACCACCTGTTATTGGACTGTTCAGGCTTTCTGCTGCTTCATCATTCAGTTTTGGAAGATTATATTTTTCTAGAAATTTGACCATTTCACCCAGGTTTTCAAATTTCTTGACATATATTGTTCATGGTAATTTCTTACAATCCTTTGTATTTCTGTGGTATCAGTTGTAATTTCTCCTCTTTCACTTCTGGTTTTATTTATTTGGATCCTCTCCTTTTTTTTTCTTGATGAGTCTGCTTAAAGTCTTGTCAATTTTGTTTATCTTTTCAAAGAATCAGCTCCTGGATTTATTGATCCTTTGATTTGCTCTTTTAGTGTCTATGTCAATCAATTCTGCTCTAATCTTGATTATTTCCTTCTTTCTGCTTGCTCTGGGCTATGTTTGTTTTTGTTTCTCCAGTTCTTGTAAACATAGGTTAGGTTGTTTATTTGAAATGTTTCTATCTTTTTTAGGTAGGCCTGTATATCTATGAACTTTCCTCTCAGGATTACCTTTGCTGTGTTCCATAGGTTTAGGACTGTTGTATGTTAATTTTCCCTTGTTTCCAGAAAATTTATTATTTCTTTGGTCTCATATTGACCCATTCATTATTTAACAGCAAGCTTTTCAGTCTCCAGGGGTTTGAATGTTTTTGAGTTTTTCCCTTGAAGGTGGTTTCTTGTGTTAAACTCTAGTGGCCTAAGAAAATGTTTGATATGATTTCAATCATCTTAATTTTGTTGAGACTTGTTTTGTGTCCTATTGGGGCATCTATCTTTAAAAATGTTCCATGTGCATTTGAAAAGAATGTGTATTTTGCTTCTTTGGTATGAAAGATTCTATATATATCGGTTACGTCAATTTTATCTAATGTGTTGTTTATTTCCACAATATCTTTGTAGATGTTTTGTTGGGACGATCTAGCCATTCTTGACAGTGGCATGTTAAAATCCCCTATTATAGGTGTGTTGTTCTTTGTATCTTTCTTGAAGTCCTCCAGGATTTTCCTTATATATCTGGTTGCTCCTATGTTGGGTGCATATTGGTTTACAATGTTTATGTCTTCTTGATGGAGTCTTCCTTTGAGTACTATGAACTGTCCATCTGAGTCTTTCTTTATGGAGTTTGTTTTGAATTCTATTTTGTCTGATATAAGTATTGCTACCCTGGCTTTTTTTTTTTTTTCTGTCCATTTGCTTGCAATATTTTTCTCCAACCCTTTACTTTTAGTCTCTGTAGGCCTTTTAATCTGAGGTTGGTCTCTTGTAGGCAGTATATGTATGGGTTCCATTTTCTTCTCCATTTAGCTACTCTATGTCTTTTAATTGGAGAATTAATCCACTTACATTAAAGTTATCAATAGGAACTTATTCATTTTCCCATTTGTATCTGTACTCCTCTCTTTCTCACTCTTTTTCTGAACAAACCACTGAACAAGCGTGAGGGAGAAGGCCTATAACCTGGGACAGACAGAAAAATCAGTTAAGCACAGCCTGACTGGTAAGGAGTGCCCTGGAGGTTCGAGAAGTCTGGCTGGGCACCTGCAGATGACAGTGCCAGAGGGATATTTAAGTGGCAAGTTGGGTCCTCCTGATAAAAGCAGGGTCTAAATCATAAGTGGGGATCCACAGCCTACAGCACCAGAGCCCAAAAAGTACAAAGATAATAGCCAGCTGTGAAAAAGCAACAGGGCTGCCCTCTGACAGATATGGGCGGCTGGAGACTGAAAGAGCCATTTAAAGGACCAATTCATAAATTTTCATTTGTAGCCATTTACCCTGTGCTCTGGCAAAGGTGGGGGCAGAGTGGGCTGGAGACACCTGAGGAGAGACTGCTGATGGAGGCTTTGGGGAGAGATCTGAGAAAGTAGCCTCCAGGATGCTGGTGCTGAGTCATCCTGCATGCAGCAGTGGCCATCTTGCCTAGGTAGACCACTCCCCTGAGCAGTGGCAGCCGGAGAGGAAACAGCAGGCCTGCCTCAAGGATGGACTGTGCCCTGGCTCTGTGGTGCTTAAGCCAGACTGCTGAATGCAGAGTGAGAGTGGCAACCACAGATAGTAGATCCCTGAAAAGAAGGGGCAGAGCGAGCTACAGAGGCTTCAGGAGAGACTGGGGACAGAGACTTTTGGGAGAGAACTGAGAGAGTAGCCTCTGGGATCCTGGTGCTAAATCATCCCCCACAAGGCAGCAGCCATCAAGCTCACACAGACCACTCCTTTTCAATCAGCAGCAGCCTGAGGGGATATATTAGTCCAGACCCCAGGAGGGATTCTTCCCCACCCTTAAGTCAGGCTTAAGCCTGACTGCTGAGCACAGAGTGACTAGATCAACAACTGAAGGAGACAGCCACAGACAGTAGATCCAGGGAAGTCTCGAGTAGGCTGCCTAAGCTCAGATGGGGTCAACATCTGACTTCAGTAGAGGTGGATTCAGAAAGAGAAAACAGCAGTAAACACTGAGGCTACTGAGATGAAATCCACTGTGTTCTTCCCCATGATTTATAATATTTTATTCACTATATAGCTTTTTAACATTCATTTCTTCTCCATCAAGTTGCTGCATATTCAGTCACTAGATATTCTGTTATAGTCTATTTCTCTCCTTATCTATAATAGTCTTAATCTCTTTACAGCCTTATTAAAATACCGGTTCATTTGCTGTTGTTGGATTGCAAGGGGGCAGTTATTTCTGTGGTTGTGGGTTTGTTTCCTGGGCATTTTGGTTTTGCTCTGGCAGACAAATGACAGGAAGACAAAGAAACAACCCCCAACTGAAAGGAAAGGAGGAATCCTCAGAAAGACTAATAAATGAAATAGAGGCTAGTAAACTATCATATATTGAGTTCAAAACAATGATTATAAGGAAGCTCATTGAACTCAGTGAGCTCAGTGAGAATTACGAAAAACCACAGGGAAACAATGAGGGACTTACTCCAAACTATATCAGCATGAAAAATGACATAGAAACTACCAACAAGAACCAAGGGGAAATGAAGAATACAGTTTCTGAATTGAAGAACACAGTAGAAGGAATCAAAAGGAGGCTAGATGAAGCAGAGAATTGAATCAGTGAGCTGGAGGACATGGTAGGAAGAAAGTCCCAGAAAGAACAAGAAAATGAAAAAAAACTCAAAAAGAATGAAGAGATGTTAAGGGAAATGCAGGACAACATGAAACATAATAATATCTGTATAATAGGAATGCCAGAAGGGGAAGAAGAAGAGCAAAGGATGGAAAACCTGTTTGAAAAAGTAATGATGGAAAACTTTCCTAATTCGAGGTGAAAAAAAATCACACAAGTCTAGGAAGCACAGAGGGTCCCATTCAAGAGGAACCCAAAGAGACCCACTGCAAGACACATCATAATTAAAATGACAGATATCAAGGTCAAAGAAAGAATCTTAAAGGCAGCAAGGAAGAAACAGGAAGTAATGTACAAGGGAGCCCCAATACGCTAATAGCTGACTTCACCACAGAAACACTACAAGCCAGAAGGGAATGGCAAGAAATATTCTGAGCAGTGAAAAGCAAAGGCCTGCAACCAAGACTACTCTACCCAGCAAGGCTGTCAATTAAAATGGAAGGTGATATAAGGAGCTTCTCAGACAAAAGAAGGGTAAAAGAATACACCTCTGCCAACCAGCATTGCAAGATATGCTAAATGGACTGCTTTAAGAAGGTGAAGAAAAAGAGTGAGAGAGAGAGGAACACAAGTGCAAAGGGAAAAAATGAAGAAGTACCTATCAATAAAACTTTTAAATGTAAATGGATTAAATACTCCAGTTAAAAGACACAGAGTAGCTGAATGGATAAGAAAACATGACTCACACATATACTACCTACTAGAGATCCACCTCAGAACAAAAGACCTACACAGACTGAAAGTAAAATGTTGGAAAAGATATTGCAAGCAAATGGACAGGAAAAAAAAAGCTGGGATAGCAATACTTATATAAGACAAAATAGGCTTCAAAACAAAGGCCATAAAAAGAGACACAGGAGGACACTTCATAATACTCAAAGGAAGAATCCATCAAGGAGACTTAAACACTGTAAACCTATGTGCACCCAACGTAGGAGCACCCAAATATATAAGGAAAATCCTGGAGGACTTCAAGAAAGATATAGACAGCAACACATTTATAGCAGGGGATTTTAATACCCCACTGTCCACAATGGATAGATTATCCAAACAAAATATTAGCAAGGATATTGTGGAACTGAATGACACATTAGATCAAATGGACTTAACTGATATGTATAGAACCTGTCATCCCAAATAAGCAAACTACACATTCTTTTCAAATACACATGGGACATTTTCAAAGACAGACCACATGATAGGACACAAAACAAGCCTCAACAAATTTTAGAAAATTGAAATCATATCAATCATTTTTTCAGATCACAAGGATGAGTGGATCAAAAAACTATGGTACATTTACACATGGAATACTACATAGCAGAAACGAAGAAGGAGCTACTACCCTTAGCAACAGCATGGAAGGAACTGGAGAGCATTATGCTAAGTGAAATAAGCCAGGCAGTGAAAGACAGATATCATATGATTGCACCTGTAAGTGGAAACTAATCAACAAAATAAACAAGCAAGCAAAATATAATGAGCAACATTGAAATAAAAAACAAACTGACAGTAACCACAGTGGAGGAGGGAGGGTGATGACAGGAGAAAGGGAGGGGAAGGATCATGAAGGAACATTCATAAAAAAATGCATCGAGAAATCCAAATGGGAGAAGGATTGAGGGTGGGAGCTGGGGGTGGTTGGGGCTAGGGTAAGTGGTGGTGGAAGAATATTGACAAAAAACAAATAAAATAAAATAGGGGGAGGCTAAGGATAGTATAGAAAATTAAGAAACCAAAGAACTGATATGTACAGCCCTTGGACACGAACTAGGAGGTGTGGGGATGATGGGATGCAGTGCAGGGTGGAGGGAAAAAAGAGGGGAAAATAGTATAACTGTAATAGCATTCTCAATAAAATATACCAAAAAATTATTTTTCTGTAGTAATAGTTTAAAAATTAAATGTGGATAAGGTACATAGTTCTTAATATATTTTATTTTTCTTAAGTATTTTACACATGGCATTGTGAAAGAATGATACCTCTTTTAAGGTTAAAAAAAGCAAGAATTTACATCCTAATAAATAGCCCATTATGGCGTGGGAGATGTGGCTTAGTAGCCCTTATATGGTAACAGAAATAATTATGTTTAGATTTTAGTTTCTTTTTTAAAAATCTGAGTTGGCAAATGAATGAGCAATATAGTAGAGACTCTATTATGAAGCTGCCCAAGAAAGCTGGCACATCATGACTATTTTACTAAGCATTCTATTATATTATTTCAGGTAAAGTGCTGCAATTACATTTTTATTTATAATTTTTTCCCCAGAAATAAGTGTTTTGTTGTTGCACCTTTTGGCTATTGTGACTTATGCTCCTATAATCATTAGTGTACAAATATCTCTTTGAGTCTCTGCTTTCAATTCTTTTGAGTATAAACTCAGAAGCAGGATTTCTGGGTCATATACTAATTCCATTTTTTTTTTTTTGAGGAACTGCCAAACTGTTTTCCATAGTGGCTGTACCATATTTTATTCCTACCAGCAACACACAAAGATTCTAATTTCTCCACATTCTAGTCAACATTTATTTTCTGTTTTTTTTTAAATTTTTTAATAGCCATCCCTAATGGGTATGAAGTAGTATCCCATTGTAATTTTGATTTCCCTAGTGATTAGTGATGCTGAGTGAAATGATTTTAAACTTATAGAAAAGTTGCAAAAATAGTATAGTGTTTATGTATACCTTTCACCCATTCTCCCATAATGTTAACTTATAGAACAATAAAAACCAGGAAGTTATCATTGTTATGATACATTAATTAAATAACTATATTCATATCCCATCAGTTTTATCCTTAAGTTCCTTTTTTCTGATATGGATTCAGTTCAGAATCCTAAATTATATTTAGCTGTGTCTCATTCTAATCTGTGATACTTTCTCATTCTACTTTTTCCTGATGTTGACATTTTTGGTGAATACTGATCAGTTATTTTATATAATGTTTCTCAATTTGAATTTGTCTAATTTCTCATAATTAGATTGGGGCTATGTGTTTTTGGCAAGACTACCACAGGAGTAATGAGTATTAGTGCATATCTGATGTCTGTCTGTCTTATTACTGATGGCAATTATTTTGGTCACTGTTTAAGGTGGTATCTTCTAGGTTTGTCCACTATAAACTTAGTATTTAAAAAAAACTTATTTATTTACTTTTGGAGGGAGGGACAAGGAGGGAGAAAGAGAGTGAGAGAAATATCAATGTGTGGTTGCCTTCGCACACCCTCAAGTGGGGGACATGGCCCACAACCCAGGCATGTGCCCTGACTGGGAATCGAACCGGTGACCTTTTGGTTTGCAGGCCAGCACTCAATCCACTGAGCACACCAGCCAGGGCTAAAGTTAGTATTTTTTTCTTTTGTAAGTGATAATTTTCTTGTTGGAGATTTTAAAGATTTTTCATGAAGTGTTTCTTAAACTTTTGCTCACTGATTTTTACTACCACAGTGTTTGACCAGTGGTTATTTTGCATTTTTCTAACTTTATTAATTGAAATTCTTATAAGAAAGAATGACCCCTTCTCTTCTATTGTTAATTAGATTGTTGTTACTTTATTCATTGAATGGTGAGTAAAAATATTAAGTATAGTGGTCAGTTATGACCTGGATCAATATGGGATTGTCTAATCCATAGATCTAGATAGTTCCACAGGGGCTGGGGATGTTCATGATGGGTTTTTAGTTTTTTACCTATGAATGTCAGACAGATCTCTTGAGATCCATTTCATTTTCAACTTAGGTGTGACTTTAGGAAAAGTCATTACCACAAATGCATAAAGCACAAACTGCCCTACTTTCATCAGATGTTTCAGACCAGCAGGAAAGTTTCAAAAGTAGAAAATACAGTTTCCTTTAGAGAGTCTTTTCTTGCCCAGCACTGTTGTTAAGCTGGGCACTCAGTTGTGGAGCTGGCAGAGATGCAGCTGGTATAATAAAGAACTCTGGAGTTGAAAAAGAAACACTGAATTGGGAGAAGCCTGGATATAATAAATATTTAAAAGTCAGAGTCAAGTTTAAAGGGAACTTTGGCAAGTGCAGAATTGGTCTTTGGTCATTTCTCATTCTTTGAAAACCTTGGTTTTACTGGCTCACTCTCTTCAACCCATTGTCAGAAATGATATTTTCAGTATAGATAATGGGTCCAACACACTGGTTGCTTATCCCTGTGACTCCCCCAAAGATCTTATTCTTTACCTTGTGTGCTCTCCTCATTGTCATGATTGTGACTGAGACCTGGTTGTTTCTAGCTGTCTCTCACCTAGTGATGCCCCCTTTCTCCACTTGCCCAGCTTAATGTTGATGTGCATCATTATTGATCCCTCCATTTAAAAAAATTGTTTATTTTTAGACAGATGGGAAGGGAAGGAGAGAAAATGGGAGAGAAACATCAGTGTGTGTGAGAGAGAGATATCAATCAGTTGCCTCTTGTATACACCCTGACTGGGAACCATACCTGCAACCCAGGCATGTGCCTGCCCTGACCTAGAATTGAACCAGTGCCTTTCACTTTTCAGGATGATGCCCAACCAACTGAGACACACCAGTGAGGGTTAATCTCTCCATTCTTGTTTTATCACTTAGCCAAACCCTAAACCTGGCTAGTTTTGCCTATTATCCACCTTCACCTGTACAGCTGGACTTGGGTGAACGTATTGACATCCTGGCCACTTCAAATTCATGACCATCAGCCAAAGTGATTTCTTTATGTGTTCAGCAATGCTATCATTTGTAATCTAGTTACTCTCCCATTATTATAATTATTTTATACTTTCTTTATACATTAATTATTTAAATATTTAGTATGTTTTTCCCTCCTATCAATCAAGAAGACCAGCCTTACTGGTTTGAAAGGGATAGCCTTAGTCTACTCATGTTATCTAGATCTAGTTCCGAGTACATGAAACACAGAGTTTATTCTTATATTATTATTTATTAATTATTGTAATATTTTCTATGTGAACCACTGTAAACCTACTTTTTCCCACCTCTGTACATAACTGCATCAAGGTTTAAAACAACAGTGATGTTTATTTTTTCTTACAAGTATCTTCTAAAGTATAGTATGGCCCTGGCCAGGTAGTTTGGTTGGTTGGACAGTTGTCCCAATATGCCAAGGTTGCAAGTTTGATCCCTGGTCAGGGCACATACAAAAAGCAACCAATGAATGCATAAATGAGTGGAGCGACAAATTAATGTGTTTTTTTTTTCCCTCTCTCTCCCTTCCTTGCTCTTTCTGAAATCAATAAATAAAAACTTTAAAAAAATAAAAAAACATAGTATAGCATAATACATAAAAAGACACTTTAAGAAGAGAAGTATAGAATGAGTCATAAATCCACTTGATGATAAAATAAGTAAAGCAGAATGCTTAACAAATGACGGCTGCATCAAATACTACCATGCATTAAAATTAACCTGACAAACTATGTATACTTCTAGTAAATTTTCCAAACTTAATGGTAAAAGATGTGAAACTCTATAATTCAATATGAACAGATCAATCTTTTTTTTTTTTTGCCTAAGTTTCAAAAGTTCTGATGGTGTAACTATTCCACTAATTAGAAACACCAAGCAGTCTTAAGTACCACATCCATATATCATGGACTTTCTTGAGATAAATGTTTTTGTATTTTTAACTTAAAAACAAGCTCACAATCAGGAGGGGGAAAAAACCCAATGCTTTTTCAAGCCCTATGTCCTGGTATTAAAGTAAAGCATCAAGGTTTGCCAAGGAGGACAAGAATCTCTATAAGTATTAATGTTTCAAGAATATAAAAGCCCTGTGCATATTATTCCACTATTTTTATTACCAGGTTACTTTGTTTTAGATGACCTACACTGTGGCCCAGAAATATTAACTTTTAACAGGTCTCATGACCCAACTCACTAATCACTTCTAATGCTTAGTCACTGGCACAGTCCATGTTTTCACCTTGGCTTCAACCAAGTCTTATTATTTTGTTGTTTTATTTTTATAGCAGTATTAAATGTTATCCTATAGACGTATTTATCCCAGTTCAATTTGAAGACCTGTATTTACAGAGCAAAACAACAATGGATTTGTTGACTATACCCTAGGCTTCTCCAGTAATATTTAAACCCCTCAGCCAAGAATGCCTTTTTATGGCAAGTCTGGCCTGTGGAGATGGTGATGTACCTATCCTCTGACAGACCTGACTATCAAAACAAGGACCTAAGGTACAACAGGCATAAGGAAAGTTGATTATTCTTCCATCTGTTCACTCCTTCTTGGGTCATCAACTCTCACCATCTACAGGCACATGCAATAACTTAGGGTGTCAAAGGGAGTTCCCACCAGAGCTAGTCCAACAGTTACTTGCCTTACTTGCCTACCACTGACCAGGTTCCTCTAGGCAATTATTAATGTGGCAGAATTTGTAAAACACAAGAACTTTCTCTGACTCAGAAGAGTAAGAAAATATGTATAAGGGTAAAGCAATAGATTCTAATCAATGCTGCAAACCAACTAAACTGTTGTAAAACCAATAAGCTCAAACTAACTTTCTGAAAACATTTTTTAAAAAGATTTTATTTGTTTATTTTTAGAGAGAGGCAAAGGGAGGGAGAAAGAGAGAGAGAGAAACATCAATGTGTGGTTGCCTCTCATCCCCCTGGGAACCTGACCAGCAACCCAGGCATGTGCCCTGACTGAGGATTCCAGCCAGCGACGCTTTTGTTCACAGGCTGGTGCTCAGTCCACTGAGTTACACCAGCCAGGGCTGAAAATATATGTTTTAAGGATGGGCTAGCTAACATTCAAAGATTTCCCATATAAGTTCTCAGGTTATATTCTATTTAAACATTTATAGAGCCAGTAGTTACTATAATAGACAAAAAAATTGTACCTAAACCAAAATGTGAAAGTGGATCCACAGGCACACTCTTAACCATTTTTTTCAAAGAAATGTGTTTAAAGGGCTTTACTATCAGTCTCTACAGTTGGACTAGTTGGGCTAGTAGTTTCTGTTGAAGTAGTTTGGTTAGGGGACACTACAGTCAGTCTTGGGGGAAGCACTAGGGTTTCTGGTGCAGGAACTATACCACACAGGAAGCTAATCAAATCTCTATGATTAGTTATGCGCTTTTAAATCCAAGCCAGCACATTCTTATTGCATCGCGGATGGCCAGTCCGAGTTCCAATATCAAAACTTTGCTGACAGGTATCCGCGTGTTCTCTGTAGATGTTGGTGACGGTGTGGAAGGGGACCCAGAGGGGGAGCCTTGGTTACTGACACACACTGGGTCTCTGTACAGCTCGGCCAGGGTGCCAGCCACATTCTGCAAGAAGTGCCACCGCTTCTGCTGTTTGTGCTTGGGCTGTGCCACAGCCACTGGCTCCTCCCGCAGCCCCAGGCAGACACTGGTCCTACTCTGCTCAGCCAGTCACTGACGCTCCCACCTGGGGAACTAGAGCCCTGGCAACGTCGTACTCCTGGATGTCATCTTGCTCTTCTCCTTCAGCTCCTCCTTCCTCCACGGCCTCCTCAATCTGGGCTCGAGGCCAACCCAGGCCTCCTGCTCCCCAATATCCTGCAGTCCCCTTCCGGGCCTATCCACCCCTGGGCCCCACCGCAGGGAGCAGCGGGTGGATGACCACAGCTCCCCTGACCTCCTGAGTCCCAGTCAGCCTCTGCGCAACCCTCCCGTACTGTCAAGCCCACACCCAAGGTTGAAGAACGTAGTTGAGTGTATCTTACTTTACAAGTCCCCGTTGACACAAAATTGAACTCTTATCATGTGTCAATCTCCTGTAAGTGTGTATGTGCTTTGAAACTTTTGTCTATGATCTGCTCACATGTGCTATTTTAATATTTAGCGTTGTTAAAATTAAAATTTAAACCAATACAAATATTTAGAAGTGTGTTAATGTTTGTGGTGCAAGACATGCCCGAAAATTAACAACTCTGTAATAGAATTTTGATTTTTAATAAAATTTGATTTTGATGTAATGTGTAGTAGTATTGATTAGTAGAGGATAGTCTGCAGTGCTCAGAAAATATGAAGCCAAATTAGAACAAAAAATTTCTATTCTATTTTTAGATTTATGCTCTCTGAGAATGGACTTTATACTTATTCCAATAGGAAAATAAGCACTTGATTATTTAGAGAGTGAATCTTCCAATGTCTTCACTTATACTTGTACATTCTTCACATCACTACTATGCATTGTAATGTGTGGGTTTTGTTGAATCTTGGTTTTTTTTTTTTGACAGCTTTAAAAAACTTTGCAAAGCCCCTGTAATACATTCTTGGGACAATTGGGGAAATTTGAATATGGACTTGATAGTAGATGCTTTTTTATGGAATTATGGTAAAATTTTATGGGTGTTATACTTGTAATACTTGTAATAGTATTGTGATTATGTAGGAGTATATCCTTAATCTTAGAAGATACATGATGATGTTGTGTCATTACAAATAAATAAATACACGTCTAGATAAAACAAATATGGCAAAATATTAACAACTGTTGACTCTTAACAGCAGAACCTACTCAAATGATCCTATCTTGTGTTTTTTTAATGTACTCTTATCTTTAATAACATGTTAAGTAAGAAAGGTGAGTTTTGCATTTTATATAATAATCACTTTTAAAAGGAAATGAAAGTAGAATTTTATTCTCACTCCAAATCATATGCATTTGTATAACCTTTATATTACTTCTCATAAAATAGCTTTATTATATACTACTCCATCTTTTTAAATTATTTTATTGTTGCTCAAATACAGTTTTGTCCATGTCCCCCTCCACTCCCCCTCCCCTTGACCCCATCCCCCCTTAACTTTGTCCATGAGTCCCCCATATATGTTCCTTGACTACCCTTCCCCTATTTCCCCTTTTCTTCCCCTCCCCTCTCTCCTCCATTCACTGTCAGTTTGTTCTTCACTTCAATGTCTCCAATTACATTTAACTTGCTTGTTTTGTTGATTCTAACAAGACCTGGAACCAAAGTTTAAACCTTGGATATATCACTCATGAGTAACATTTGTGAACCCTTAACTGTTCACCAGGAAACCAAAGGACTGGGATATGACTAGAACATGAATACTGGAACTCTTTCAGAAGTGAAAGAGCCATGGTCCAGGAATATTTGGTCCTGACACTTCTTGAATCTTGCCCACACCCTGGATCAGGCAGAGATTTGAGCCTTGCCTCCTGTCACTTTGTTGGTTCAACTTACAATAAAAGCTTTTTTCTTTTCTCAAAAGCTGGTGCCGTGGTATTGGCTTACTATGGCCCTAGGGCAGGGAACCCTTGTTTGGTAACACCAGCTGATGGTCAGTGCCAATTCAATGCCAATCGGAATCCCCAATTGGGGTGCAGTGAAGAAGGGAACATTATTCAATGTAAACAGTTCAGCTGTGATATAGCATGGCTGTGAGAACAGCTCAATGGTATTACAGCTCAGTTATGAAACACTGCAGCTGTGGAGTAGCATAGCTGTGAGGGGGCCCTGGGGTGAGGTGGCTCTGTTCCTTTCTGCCCTGCTATGTTCCCTCTTGGCCTGCTCTGTGGCAATCTGGCCCACTATGCCTGCCCTGGAGAGACTTTTGTTTGAACTCTGTTTGGGGAAATGCGGGCTGAAGAAATGCAGTCTTCTGTGGTAAGTGAAAGTCTACTCATGAAGAGAAGGGAGCTGACTTATAGATAGAAGTTCCAACCCTGGTTCCTGATTGGTCCATCCTCATGCAAATGAGGGCTCCAAATCCTCCCAGTTTGTCCAAATGTCATTGTCCTGATTGGTCAATGGAGATGCTGATGCAGATAGACCTGCACAGCTCCAACTGGGTGGGGAAAACCTGAGTCTTAGTGCTTGAAAGACAATTGCAGGCACTCTTCTATAGGTGTTGGCCCAGACTACAGGAACACAGCCTAGGAAGGCTGCTCAGTGCTGGAGGTATACAGCTTGCTCTGTGTGAGAAGACCATGTTTAGGACCTGCTGCTGGGCTTTGCTTTTAAATTTTAGCTCAGTTAGCCACCAGAAGCCCTTTTTGGTAGGCATTTTATTTTTTAAGGGTTCACAGTAACAATTAGAGGTATGTCTGCTCATTAAAGTTTTTCAAATTTTCTATTTGTTTGAAATTTTCTTCTTTCTTTTAGTAGCTTATTTTGCTTTAATAACCCAGCATTTGTGTGAATGGGACTATGTTGAAAAACAAGGCAGAAATCTGTAGACAAGTATGTCTCACTCTGAAGAAACAGCTGATTGGAGAGAAGTCACCAGAAATTGCATTCGCTGGGTTCCACGTAAACAATAAATGGGTGGAAAGGGTCACCAAGGAGAAAGAAAGGTGCACTGTCATTTCACTGGCCCAACCTAAGCACAAAAAGTGGCCTCATTAGCTGCTGCTCAATCTCTGCATTACATTGCAGTGTAAAAAGAACTTGGCACTAAGGAGACAAACACCCACACAGCAGCAATGGGAAAGGGCATGAAAAGGGACTGACATTAGCGTAAGCCCCTGAGTCCTTTTCCTCTCTTTCCCACATGGCTCCCATGGGCATCTCAATTGGCAGTGCTTTGTAAACGTACCATTCATCAAAAACTGGTTAATGGAAAAACCAAATCCTAAAAAGGCTGGGTGAATACACATTATTTCTAACCATGCTCTTCAATCAGATGACTTGGAGGGTCCTGGGGTGGAGAGGCATACTACATCTGGCCTGCCTACTTAGGTGATAACAGTAGGTGCAGTGTGTCCTGTCCTTTCCTGGAGTTGGAAGACCTTAAGAGCAATAGAAACAAGAGGGCCCAACATGAACTGGGGGTCCTGGTAGATCTTGGTGATGTCCTTCTCATAGCTGTCGATATACAGTTGAATAGTGGCCCCTGAGCTCCCAGTGCCACTCAGTTGAAAGATGATGTGGGAACCATCTGCAAAAATGAGCCGCAAGCCCTGATTTCTTCAAAGGTTTCTGTCCACTGGATCACCGTATTCAAAATTATCAACCTTCTCCATGGTATAAACTTTGTCACCCACTGAGAACTGTTTCCCCACAAAGGAGGGATCAGATATGAGGGCCTCCAAGTCTTTCATCATTTTGTTTGTGCCCTCGGCCTCCACCTCCTCATAATCATACCTAGTGAAGAAATGCTAGCCATACTTTTGCCAGTGACCTTGAAAATGTCCTCCACACTCTGTTTGCAGGTGGCTAGAATGGACAGCCAAGCAAGGACAGCCCAGAGTCCACCTTTCTCACGAATGTGGTCAGAACCTGTGCTGAAGCTCTCCTCCCCACAAAGAGCCAGTTTGCGTGCATCCATCAAATTCCCCTAAAACTTCCAACCAGTGGGGGCCTCATACAAAGCAATCTTTGTAGCATTAGCCACCCTGTCCAGGGCTCTGCTGGTGGGCATGCTGTGGACAAGGCCACAGACACTGGTTTGCTGGAAATATGGAATGCTGTAGATGTTGGCAGCAATGACAGCCATGGTGTCTGAAGAGTTCACAGAGAGCCATGCTTGACCAGAATCATGTTTTGATCTCCATCTCCATCAAAGACAGCCCCAAAATCATGCTCTCCTGTGTTCATGGTCTCCACCAGGTCAGCTGTGTAGGTGAGGTTGGGGTCAGGGTGGTGGCTTCCGAAGTTACCTCCAGAGGAATGCAGTTGACTGCCAAATTGGCAGGGGCGCTGAATTCTTTGTAGAGTGTCTTCTTCACCTACGGTCCCACGACTCCATGCATGGCATCCATGCAGATCTTTAGTTGGTTTGGACCAGAAAGCAGTTCATTCAGTGCATTGAAATCAAAGATATTTCTCAGCATCATAGCATCAGCTTCCACATAAGAATCCACAATTTCCACTGTGAAGGGCTTAAACTTGTTTGCCAGGTCAAACTGTTGCTTTGCCAGAACTACAAGGTCTACTTTGAGGTCAGGGCAAATTGCATATTCTTCGACTGTCTTGCTGATTTGGAATTTCTTATTAGCTACTGCTTCAGGAGCAGGACCTCCACTGGAAATATTGAATTTGATCCCAAAATCTCCATTGGGCTCTCTGGGGCTGCAGTTGGCTGTCAGAATGACCCCACCAATGGCTTTGATCTTTCTAATGATGTGGGATACAACAGGGGTGGAAAGGGTGCCATTCTGTCCAATAACCAAGCTACCAATCCTATTGGCGGCTGCGTTGCGAACAATGAGCTGGATGACCTTCTTCATGTAGAACCTGCCGTTCCTGCCCACCACCCGGGTGGCCCCCTACTGCTGCACCGGCTCCACGGAGGAGATGATACTCTGGATGAAATTCTCCCGTAGTTGGTGCTGCTCTGGAACACCTTCACCAGCTTCCGCAACCTGCTCTTGCCCGGTTTCTGGTCCTGGTACACCGGGGTTTTAACTGTGACGATCTTCACCTTGTTGGCGACTTGCTTTCTGGAGCTGGAGGCAGATTCTGTTAAACGAGGGGCAGCTGGAGCAGTGGCTGCAACTGTTTTGGGGTGAGGGTGCAGGCCGGGTCAGCGCAATGCCCGCCCTAAATTTTTTTATTGTTCAAGAACAGTTTTGTCCATTCCCCCCCCTAACTGCCCGCGCCGCCGCCACCCTTGTCTTCCCCACCACCCCTTTCCTCTATTCGCTGTCAGTTTGTTCTTCACTTCCAATGTATCTGGTTACATTTAACTTGCTTGTTTGTTCTGTTGATTAGTCTCCACTTATAGGTGAAATCATATATTTGTTTTTTACTACCTGGTTTATTTCACTTAGCATAAATGATGCATAGCAGCACAGTTTATAATAGCCAAGTGTTGGAAGCAACCTAGGTGCCTATCAGTAAATGAGTGGATAAAAAAACTGGTACATTTACACAATGGAATACTACAGCAGAAGGAAGGAAGGAAGGAAGGAAGGCAGGAAGGAAGGAAGGAAGGAAGGCAGGAAGGAAGGAAAGAGCTCCTACCATTCACAATAGCATGGGTGGATCTGGAGAGCATTATGCTAAGGGCAATTTTCAATTAGGAAAAACTAGGAAATATATTGACCAAGTAAATGTTTACATTTAACATAGAAAACACACTTTAATAATTATACCCTTACAATCCCATTTTTGTAAAACCTTTTGTCACAAGGTTGTGTACAGTCATCTAAGGGAGATGAGGCTGCATGATAGTTGTTTTCTTTTAGTTTGTGTGTATTTTTCTTTATCTACTAGTTTCGTGTATTGCCATTAATTTCGAGAAGCTGGCATCCCATTTTATCATCATTACTACTACTGCCACCCCTACCAGTGCTCAGTTTCTGTGTCTTCCTGGGAGAAACCCTGCTGCAGAGGGAGGGGGGTGTTCAAAAACTTTATTTTTATTTTTTATTTTTGCACTGCAGATCTCCCCTCTGGTCTTTTGTCTGCCCTGGGCCTAGGCTCCAGGGAATATGGCCTCACATCCACTTTGGGGTCCAGCCAACGGGGCTCTGTGGCCTGACCTGAGGTGTGCCACGCATACCTTTGGGAGCCAGGACCAGTGTTCTGGTACATGAGGAGCTCCGTGATTGATCTCTGCCTGGGAGATAGAGGGGGTGCTGCTCAAGCACAGGGGCCAGGAGGGCGGGCCTCAGCCTCGGATCCAAGCTTGCTGGACCCACTGTGGCAGGTTGTTTGGGTCCTTGTGAATGTACTGGTGCCTCAGAAGATCGCAGTAGTGTTGGCTGCTCCAATTCTGGGGCTGAGGCACACACAGTGAGGACTCACCCTCTCCTGCTAAACAGTTTAGGAGACGGAGATGCAGGGAGGCTTTAAGTGCTTCAAGACCATGCAGCCTGCCAAGGAGGGAGCAATAGGAGGCACATTCACATCTGCATCCTCCTAAAAAAAACTCTTCTGCCTGGAACCAAAGCTCATCGATGTCAAGTATAATGTGCTCTGTTTTATCAGGGGTGCGTGTATTTATGGGATTCTTGGTGTCTCTAAATGGCTCTAGGATCACTCTTCATAATGATTCTGGGCCTAGTCTGAACTGTCCAGTAGATATGTCCTTAATGGACCAGCTATAGATTCTGGGGCATAGGAGTTCCAAGACATGGGACCCTCATATAGGTTTGAACTAAAATGATTTTGTTCCCTAGGTTCGAGCTCTGGTTTTTAGGAAACAAAGTAGATCTTTTGAAGTAAAGAAGACTCCACCTGGAAGGTGGCCCATCATATTAGAGACTTTTCACCAGGGCTGCAGAACAGAAGAGGTCTGAGGCCTCACTAGATTTGCATGGCTAGTAGCAATATGTGATCCTTGTGCTTTGCAAAGCACCCTTCAAATTGTGACAACCTGAGGCTTGGGTCAAGTTTTAGGAGAGGTGATCTGGAGCTAAAGTAAGGGACAAGTCTACCCAGGAAATGACATTTATTTTGAGGGTTTGTTAGTTAGGCTAGTTAATAAACTAATGCAGGAAGAGGGAAACATGTCTCATCTGTTAATTGAATAAAGTCCTGAGTCTGCTCCAATGAGATTGCTAGCATTCCAAACATCACAAACAAAGATTGCACAGGAGGAAGGGAGTCCTTGAAACTCTGTGTACTGGGAAAGGGTGATTCTTTAGCAGTTTCATTAACTAAGACAAAAGAGACTTTGCTAGCTGAGAAAGAAAGACTTCGTAGCTGTACATTATTCCCAAGGTTTAGAAGGGAGAGAAGGAAGTACACCTAGAAGCTGACTAAGATATATAACCTCTGAACCCCAAAAGTCAGTGCACTCAGATTGGCTGAGTGCCCCTTGTAGCCAGGTGCTCAAGTATATAGAAAAAACTTACTAACAAACTTACTAATACCTTATTCCTCTATATATTTTATAAATAAACCTATTATCTCATTTCCACTGTTTGAGTTATCTCTCATTTGGATTCATCTCTTGTGAGCAAGACAAGAACTGAGGAGAGGAAGGAAGCCCCCTGACTAAGGTCTCCCTGGTAACAGGTTTAAGAGAGGATGGTCTTGGGGAAAGAAATAATACCCACCACTAAGAAAGTTCTATCTTAGATCTCTCTAACATTCTTTGACTTCTTTTAAATTACCTACTCTTCCCAGATAATAGTGTGAGGCCCTATACCATGTATCTCACCACATGCAACAGTGAAAGATGTGGGCACTTCTTCATACTGACTTCACAGACTTTGAAAGTAATGCAGGGAAAAGCTTCTTGAATCATTTATTTCTGCCTAGCATGAGAGAGGAAAACCTCTGAACCTGAGAAGGTGAATATCTGGGTCATCTCATTCATTAGTGCCTTGGCCAATAGTCAGGTTTTCAGACAGTTAAGTCCAAACCGGTTTCTATCAAAAGACTTAGAAATTACTACAAAGGTACTTAAGGACCAAAGGATGCTCTCCTACAGGAGGACATTTTATCCAGCTAGCAAGAAGAGGTTTATAGGCAGGAGAATCCAAGATGTTCAGGGTAGGTCAGAGCTCCTGTGATCCTTTCTTTCTTCTCCTAAGTTCTGTTTTTGTAGTCCTTTACGTGTTTCCTTGATCTGCAGAAAATGAAAAAATTTTAGGTGTTGTTTTCCCTACCTTGTTTACAGTGTCGTGTATGAGGCTTTTAAAAGTCAATAGATTAGAATAGAAATATAGGAATAGTTGAAAGTCAATTTCAGGAAAAATATTCAGGAGTACATCAATATTGGGACAAAGTGCTATGTAGAAATATAAAAATATACTTTTCTATTTTATGCTATTATCAGCCAAATTTGTCTGATTTTTTCTGATGGTTATAGCAAAAATGCAAGTATTGTCTGTTATATAATTTGCATTGACCCTTAAATAAATAATCATGCTAATCCTTATGAAACATTAACAGTATAAAAAATGTTTCTTTTCTGGTCTCCCTGTAGGAAAGTAATCTTTCAATGACTACTGAAAATCAGTTCAGTCTGCTGCCTGCAATCACTGCTCAGGGGAAGCAGGTGTGGTCTCACAGACCCATTTCTGATGGTCATGCTTGATACAAGCATAGAACCTGAGCTATCTACAAGAAAGAATGTATTTATCAACTTCAGTTAACCTCTAATATTATGTATAGCCCCTGGCTGGGTGACTCATTAGCTTGGGTCATTGTCCTGTACACCAAAAAGATTGTGAGTTCAATCCGAAGTCAGAGTGCATACAGGAGGCAACTGATTGATGTTTCTCTCTCTCATCCATATTTCATTCTCTCTCTCTCCCTCCCCCTACTCTCTCTCAAATCAGTGAAACCTATCTTGGGGTGAGAATTAAAAAATATTATGTATAGATTGTAAAGCAGATAGGTTAAAGTTTATTTTCTAGCTAATGTTTCCCTTTCTCCCTTTCACATTTTATACCATGTCACTTGTTGGATCTGTCAGGTAAGGGACACCAGTGACCTTATATAGCAAATGTCATGAACACTTAAGTATTTGCTTCGATTGAGCATTCTTCTAGTTGAGGTTAATGGTCAGTCTCTTCTAGAAAGTCTTGTTTTGTTTCTCTTTCTGTGATTACTTTTTTAAATAAAGAAAATTCAATTACAGTTGGAAGTCAATATTATAATAGTTTCAAGTGTAATGCATAGTGATTAGACACTTATATATCTTTCAGAGTATCCCCTGATAAATCTACTACCCACCTGATACCATGCATAGTTATTATAATATTACTGACTATATTCCCTGCCTAAGCTGTACTTTATATTCCTGTGACTATTTTGAAATTCCCAACTTGTACTGCTTAATTCCTTCAACTTTCTCACCAAATCTTGAACGCAACTATCATCTGGCAATGATCAGTTTATTCTTTGTATCTATGAGTTTGTTTCTGTTTTGGTTATTCATTTATTTTTATTTTTTAGAATCCACATATGAGTGAAATCATATTGCATTTGTCTTTGTCTGTCTGACTTATTTTGCTTAATATAATACCTTCTATGTTTATACATGTAGTCATAGATGGTAAGATTTTAATCTTTTTAATTGCTGAGTAATATTCCATAGTATTTGTATATACAGGATGGGGCAAAATTAGGTTTACAGTTGTGAGAATGCAATACAGATTATTATTATGTATTAGTACTGTTATTTATTAATTATAGTATTATTTTCCATATAAACTACTATAAACCCACATAGGTCCCACATTGTATGTACCATATCTACTTTTTAAAAATATTTAAAAAATTAAATTATTGCTATTCTCTTACAGTTGTCCCAATTGTTCCCCCTTTGCCCTCTTCCACCCATCATGCACACATCATGCACACCCATCATGCACACATCATGCACACCCATCATGCACACAGCCAATCCCCACAATGTTGTCCATGTCCATGGTCATTCGTATATGTTGTTTGATTCCTTGCCCTTCTTTCCACCATTATGCCCTTTTGACCTCCTCTCTGGAAGCTGCCATTCTGTTCCATGTTTCCATGTCTCTGGTTTTATTTTGCTCATTAGTTTACTTTTTCATTAGATTCCTCTTATAAATGAGATCGTTTGATATTTGTCTTTCACTGACTGGCTTATTTAACCTAGTGTAATAGTCTCCAGTTCCACATTTTCAAAGAGAGACCACATGATAACACAAAACAAGCCTCAATAAATACAAGAAAATTAAAATCATATCAAGCATTTTCTCAGACCCCAGGAGCCTAAACTAGAAAACAACCTCAAGGAAAAAACTCAAAATCATTCAAATTCATGGAGATTGAATATCATGCTATTAAACAATGAATGAGTTAATAATGAGATCAAGGAAGAAATCAAAGTTTCTGGAAACAAATGAAAATGAACACGTGACAGTCCAAAACCTATGGGACACAGTGAAGGCAGCCCTGAGAGAGAAGTTAATAGCAATACAGGCCTACCTAAAAAAGATAGAAATATTTCAACTAAGAAATCTAACCCCACACCTACAAGAACTGAAGGAGCAACAACAAACAAAGCCCAGAGCTAGTGGAAGGAATGAAATAACCAAGATCAGAGCAGAATTAAATGACATAGAGACTGAAAGAACAATTCAAAGGATCAATAAATCCAGGAGTTGGTTCTTTGAAAAGATAAACAAAATTGACAAGCCTTTAACCATGTTAATCAGGAAAAAAGAGACAGGACCCAAATAGGCAAAATCAAAATGAAATAGGAGAGAGTACAACTGATAAGGCAGGTGGTGAAAGACAAATTCCATATGATTTCACCTATAAGTGAAAACTATTCAACAGAACAAAATGTAAGCAAAATATAACCAGAGCCATTGAAATAAAGAACAAACTGACAGTAAACAAAAGGGAGGGAGGAGGGGATAACAGGGGGAAACAGGGGAAGGATAATCAAGGAACATGTATAAAGGACTCATAGACACAGCCAAAAAGGGGTAGGATCGAGGGTGGGAGGTGGGAATGGGAGGGCAGGAGGAATGGTGGGGGGAAATGGATAAATCAGTACTTGAAAATAATAATAAGAAGAAATACAAAGGATTGTAAGAAATTACTATGAACAAGTGTATGCCATTAAATTTCAAATTTGAAATTTGAAAACCTGGGTAAAATGGACAAATTTAGAAAAATATAATCTTCCGAAACTGAATGAAGAAGAAGCAGAAAGCCTGAACAGATTGATAACAGCTGGTGAAATTGAAGTTGTAATCAAAACACTCCCAGAACACAAAAGCCCTGAGCCAGACATTTTCATAGGAAAATTTTATAGAACATTTAAGGATGAGTTAATCCCTATCCTTCTCAAATTATTCCAAAAAATCCAAGAACAGGGAATACACCCGAACTCTTTTTATGAGGCCAGTATCATCCCAAAACCAGATAAAGACAAAACAAAGAAAGAAAACTACAGGCCAGAATCGATGATGAACACAGATGTGAAAACCCTAAACAAAATATTGGCAAACCACGTCCAGCAATGCATTAGAAAGATCAGGCACCATGATCAAGTGGGATTCATCCCAGGGAAGCAAGGATGATACAATACTCACAAATTAATAAATGTAATACATCATATAAACAAAAGAAAAACAAAAACCACATGATCACATCAAGATGTGGAAAAAGTATTTGATAAGGCATAGCACCCATTTAGGATAAAAACACTCAGTAAAGTGGGAGTAGAGGGGGCATACCTCCACATAATAAAGTCTACATATGAGAAACCTACAGCCAACATCATACTCAAAGGGCAAAACTAAAAGCTTTCCCACTAAGATCAGGAACAAGACAAGGATGTCTGCTTTCACCACTTCTATTCAACATAGTATTGGAAATCTTAGCCAAAATGGTGAGAAAAGAAAAAGAAATAAAAGGCATCCAGATTGGAAAGGAGGAAGTAAAACTGTCATTGATTGCAGATGACATGATAGTGTACATAGAAAATCCTATAGACTCCGCCAAAAAGCTGCTCAACCTAATAAGTGAATTTGGCAAAACAGTGGGATACAAAGTCAGTATCCAGAAATTGAAGGCATTGTTGTACACCAACAATGAAATATCAGAAGCAGAAATCAGGAAAAAATCCCATTTGCTATAGCAGCAAGAAAAATAAAGTACCTAGGAATATACCCAACCAAGGGGGTAAAAGACTTGTACTCAGAAAAGTACACAACATTGAAGAACGAAAGTAAGGAAGACACAAACAAATGGAAGCATATAATGTTTTCATGGTTTGGAAGAATTAACGTCATCAAAATGTCTATTTCCCAAAGCAATTTATAGATTGAACACAATCCCTATTAAAATACCAATGACATATTTCACAGATATAAAACAAATACTTCAAAAATTTATATGGAACCATAAAAGACATTGAATAGCCTCAGGAATTTTGAGAAAGAATTACAAAGTAGGAGGGATCACAGTATTTGATATCAAACAATATTACAAGGCCACTGTAATCAAAACAGTCTGGTACAGGCATATGAACAGACACACAGATCAATGGAACAGAATAGAGAGCCCAGAAATAAACCCAATTCTCTATGGTCAATTAATATTCAATGAAAGGGACAGAAGTATAAAATGGAGTGAAAATAGTGTCTTCACAAAGGATGTTGGGAGATCTGGACAGCTATGTGCAAAAAAATTAACTGGACCACCAACTTACACCATACTTCAAAATAAACTCAAGATGGATGAAAGACTTAAATATAAGTCATGACACCATGAAAGTCCTAGAGTAGAACATAGGCAGGAAAATCTGAGATATTTCATACAGCAATATTTTCACTGATATGTCCCCTAGTGCAAGGGACATAGAGGAAGGAGTAAACAAATGGGACTTCATCAAAATAAGAAGCTTCTGCATGGCTAAAGAAAACATCAGCACAATGAAAAGGGAATTAACGGTATGGGAAAATATATCTGCCAATGATACCTCAGACAAGGATTTGATCTCCAAAATATATAAAGAACTTACATGACTCCATACCAGGAAGACAAACAACCCAATTAAGAAATAGGCAAAGGACCCAGACAGACATTTCTCCAAGGAGGACATACAGAGGACCTGGATACATAGGAAAGAATGCTCAGCATCATTAGCTATCACAGAGATGCAAATTAAAACCATAATGAGATACCACTTCAAACCAGTCAGAATGGCCATAATAACCAAATCAACAACCAACAAGTGCTGGTGAGATGTGGAGAAAAGGGAACCCTAGTACACTGTTTGTGGGAATACAGACTGGTGCAGCTACTGTGGAAAACAGTGTGGAAATTCCTCAAAAAAACAAAAATGGACTTTCCTTTTGACTGGGATATTTCACTTCTGGGATTATACTCTGAAAACCCTGATACACCAATTCAAAGGAAACTTGCACCCCAATGTTCATAGCAGCACAATTTGTGATAGCAAAATGCTCAAAGCAACCTACATGCCCATCACCAAATGAGTGGATCAAAAAACTGTGGTACATTTATACAATAGAATACTACACAACAGAAAGAAGGAACTCCTACTCTTTGTGACAGCATGGGTGTAACTGGAGAGCATTATGCTAAGTGAAATAAGATAGGTGAAATACAAATACCATATGATCTCATCTGCAAGTGGAACCTAATCAACAAAACAAACAAGCAAGCAAAATATAACCAGAGACATCGAAATAAAGGACAAACTGGCAGTAACCAGAGGGGATGCAGGAGAGGGAACAGTGGGGAAAGAAGGGGAGGGGTCAAGTCAAGGAACATGTATAAAGGACACATGGGCAAAGCCAAAGTGGGGAAGGATTGAGGGTCGGAGATGGGCATGCGTGGGGTAGTGGAGAGTGGTGGGGAGAAAATGGAGACTACTGTACTTGAACAACAGTAAAATATAAAAATAAAAAAAATTAATCTCTAATTCCAACCATGCTGTCACAAAAGGTAGAAATTCTTTCTTTTTTTCTGCTGCATAGTATTCCATTTTGTGAATGTAGAATGATTTTTAATCTACTTGTCTACTGATGGGCACTTAGGGTATATCCAGCACTTGGCTGTTGTAAATAGTGCTGCTATGAACATACGGGAGCATTAGTTCTTTTTAACTGGTGTTTCAGAATTCTTAGCATATATTTCCAGTAGTGGAATCACTGGGTCAGTAGGTAGTCCACTTAATCATAATGTATTATCTTTTTAATGTATTGCTGGTTCTGGATTGCCAATATTTCATTGAGGGTTTTAGTATCTATATTCATCAGAGATATTGGCCTGAAAATTTCTTTCTTTGTTGTGTCTTTACATGGTTTTGGAATTAGGAAAATACTGGCCTCATAAAAAGAGATTGGGAGTCTTCCCTTCTCTTCAACTTTTTGGAATACTTTGAGAAAGATGAATTAGTTCTTTGAGTGTTAAAATACGGTGTGAAGCCATCCAGTCCACACCTTTTGTGTGCTGGGAATTTTTTTATTACATCTTTACTTTTGCTAGCTGTTACCAATCTAATCAGGTTTTCCGATTCTTCTCATTAAGTTGTGAAAGATTGTATGTTTCTAAGAATTTATCCATTTCTCCCATGTTGTCCAATTTCTTGGTATATAGTTCTTCATAGTAATTTTTTACAATCCTTTGTATTTCTGTGGTATCAGATTTACTTCTCTTTCATTTCTGATTTTATTTATTGGGGTCCTCTCTCTCTCTCTTTCTTCTCTTAATGAGTCTGGTTAAGGATTTGTAAATTTTTATTTATCTTTTCAAAGAAGCAGTTCCTAGTCCTGACTGGTGTGACTCAGTGAATTGAGTGCTGGCTTGCAAACCAAATGATTACCCATCTGATTCCCAGTCAGGGCACATGCCCTGGTCCAGGTCCCCAGGAGGGGGTGTGTGAGAGGCAGACCAGGTCCCCAGGAGGGGGTGTGTGAGAGGCAACCTCACATTGATGTTTCTCTTCCTGTCTTTCTCCCTCCCTTACCCTCTCTAAAAATAAATAAATAAAGTCTTAGAAAAAAAAAAAAAGAACAAGCTCCTAGGTTCATTGATCCTTTGAATTATTTCTTTAATCTCTATATCATTTAATTCTGCTCTGATCTTGATTATTTCCTTCCTTCTACTTGCTCTGGGCTTTGCTTGTTGTTGTTCCTCCAGTTCTTTTAATTGCAGGTTTAGGTGGTTTATTTGAGATTTTTGTATCTTCTTTAGGGAGGCCTGTGTGTTATAAATTTTCCTTTCAGAACTGCCTTTTCTGTGTCCCATAAGTTTTGGGTTTTGTGTGTTCATTTCATTTGTTTCCAGATACTTTTTCTCCCTTCCTTGATCTCATTGTTAATCCAGTCATACTTTAATAATGTGTTTTTCAGTCTCCATAGAATTGAATGTTTTTGAGCTTTTTCCTTGAGATTGGTTTCTAGTTTCAAGCCATTGTGATCCAATAAGATGCCAAATATGATTTCAATTTTCTTGTATTTGTTGAGGCTTATTTTGTGTCATATCACATGGTCTATCCTTGAAAATATTCCATGTCCATTTGAAAAGAATGTATAGTTTACTTCTTTGGCATGAAGTGTTCCATAAATTTCAAGTAAGTCCATTTGATCGAGAGTGCCATTCAATGCCACAATATTCTTGTTGATTTTTTTGTTTATATGACCTATCCATTGTTGACAGTGGAGTATTAAAATTCCCTATGATGACTGTATTGTTTTAATCTCTTTCTTAAATTCCTCGAAGATTTTCCTTACATATGTAGGTGTTTCTCTGTTGGGTGCATATATATCTAAAATGGTTACATCCTCTTGTTGGACTACTCCCTCAAGTAGTGACCTTCTTTCTCTCTTGTTAGGCCATTTAAAAAATATCTTAACTTTTTATATTGTTCAAGTAGAGTTGTCTCCATTTTCCCACACCACTACCCCCTGCCTCCTGCTGACTTTAAATCTGCCAAGTGACTTCTGCTGGTCTTCCTGGATGCTGCAGGCAGGGGGAGGTTGCATCCCATTTTTTCCTTTCCCGTGGTTCTGGGAGGATCGGAGGATGGGGTCTGCATCTGGGATACAATATTCTCAGGTGCCCAGCCTCTAGCCAATGCCCACAGAGCACTACATGGCCCACACTGTCAATATGCACCAGGCCAGTGCCTATAGTCCACCTTGTTGTGAAACCCTTTGATTAGCCCATGAGGTACACTGAGTGGAGCAAATCACACCTCTCCTCCTTCTTCTTTGCTGGCTTGGGCGCTGTTCACGTGCAAAGTTCCTTCAGAGCAGTTTAGTTCCCCTATTAAATTAAGTCTCTCTAGGGACTGCTACTTCCCTGGGCCCCCGTTGCCCCCCTTTGATCAATCTGTGAGACACCCTGAGTGGGATCTAATCATGTCCCTCTGCCTCCCTGTTCACTGGCCTGGCTGCTGCATGTGACATGTCTTTGCAGAGGCTGAGAGCCTTTTGTTGAATGAATTCCCCTTGGTTGCAGGTGGCCATTCCCAACAAGAGCCTGGCTTTTCACACTGGTCAACTCTCTGATCAGTCCCAAGACCATCTGGGTCATGGTCAGTTGCGGCCCATCTCTTCTCCCATCTCCAGGTGTCACCTGGCTCACCAATTTCTGTGATACTGTCCCAGCCAGCGACCACAGCCCCAGCTGGGGTACATCATCTGCTGTGTGTCTCCCACTGTGTCTTTATCCTCCTAGTGGCTTCGGGTGTCCAGGTCTCTCCTGGCATGGGTCTGTGACTTCCCTCCTCTGGGAGGGAGGGAGCTGCCAAGTTACAATCACTAACCCAGTTCTCCTCCAAAGCTCTTTGGCAGCCATGGTCACTGGTGTACAGCCTGGGGATCTTCCCATAGGTCTACAAAATCCCCTTACCATCTGTTTTTAAATTTCCCTTGCAATTTTGGCTTCCAAACTTAATATAAGCTAAGATTCTGTTGGCTGTTCACTTTATTCTTTGGAAGCTTGACTAGGTTTCCTAGTTGGGTACGTGAGCAAGTGGTTTTAGCTCCCACCTACCTCACCTTCATCTTCCCAACCCCTCTGTTCTGATGCTGATTATTTCCTTTCTTCTACTCGCTCTGGGCTTTGTTGGTTGTTGTTCCTCCAGCTCTCATAGATGTAGGGTTAGGTTGTTAATTTGGAATACCTACCGATCTTTTTTAGGTAGGCCTATATCACTATGAACTTCCCTATCAGGACTGCCTTCACTGTGTCCCATAGGTTTTATATGGTTGTGTGTTTATTTTCATTTGTTTCCAGAAACTTTTTGATTTCTTCCTTGATCTCATTGTTAACCCATTCATTGTTTACTAGCATGGTATTCAGTCTCCATGAGCATGAATGTTTCTGAGTTTCAAGTTGGAAGCCTTTGTGGTCTGAGAAAATGCTTGATATGATTTTGATTTTCTTGAATTTGTTGAGGCTTTTTTGTGTCCTTCTATGAGGTCTGTCTTAAAAAATATCATATATACATTTGTAAAGAATGTATATTTTGCTTCTTTGGGGTGAAAGGTTCTGTATATATCAATTAAGTTCATTTGATCTAGAGTGTCTTTCAGTGTCACAATATCCTTGTTGATTCTTTTTTTGGAAGATCTATCCATTGTTGACAGCGAGGTGTTAATCCCCTACTATAAGTGTGTTGCTGTCTATACATTTCCTGAAGTCTATCAAGGTTTTGCTTATATATTTGGGTGTTCCTATGTTGGATGTTGGATGCATATATGTTTATAAGGGTTATATCTTCTTGATGAATCCTTCCCTTAATTATCATGAAGTCCTTCTGTGTCTCTTTTTTATGGCCTTTGTTTTTAAATCTATTTTGTCTGATATAACTATTGCTACCCTAGCTTTTTCCCTTGTTCCTTTGCTTGGTATACTTTTTCCAGCCCTTCATTTTCAGTCTGTTCAAATCTTTCTTTTTTTCCCCTGAGGTAAGTGTCTTGTAGATAGGATACATGTGGCTCATGTTTTCTTATGTATTCAGGTACCCTATGTCTTTTGATTGGTGCACAATCCATTTAGATTTAAGGTAATTATTGAAAGGTACTTATTCATTGCCATTTTTACCTTTGTACCTGTGTTCCTCTCCCTGTCTCTCTTTTTCTTCATCTTCTTGAAGCAGTTCCTTTAGTGTCTCTTACAGTGCTGGTTTGGTGGAGATGTATTCTTTTAGCCTTCTTTTCTGTCTGGTAAACTCCTTATTTTGCCTTCCATTTTAAATGAGAGCTTTGTTGGGTAAGTGGTCTTGGTTCCAGGACTTTGGTTTTCATTATGTGGAATGTTTATTGCCACTCCCTTCTGACTTGTAGTTGTTTTGTTGAGTAATCAGCTGCTAGCCTTGTCAGAACTCTCTGGTATGTTGCCAGCTATTTCTCCCTAGCTGTGTTTAAGAGTCTCTCTCTGTCTTTAAATTTTGCCAATTTAATTATTTTGTGTCTTGGAGTGGACCTGTTTGGGTTCATCTTGATTTGGACTCTCTTTGTTTCCTGGACTTGCATGACTTTTTCTCTCACCAAGTTAGGGATGTTTTCTCTCATTACGTTTTCATGCAGGTTTTGTATCCATTGCTCCCCTTCTTCTCCTTCTGGTATCCCTATTATATGGCTATGATCATGTTTCATGTTGTCCTCTCACTCTCTTAAAGTTTTTTTGGTCTTTTTTTTCATTTTGTTGCTCTGTCTGGGAATTTTTTTCTACCTTGTCCTCTGGGTCTCTTATTGAATCCTCTACTTCATCTAGCTTGATTTTAATTCCCTCTACTGTATTCTTCATATCAGATATTGTATTCCGTATTTCCTCCTGGTTCTTATTGACAGTTTCTATGTCCTTTTTCATGCTGGTATTGTTGGCAGTATGTTCCTTGTAGCTTCCCTTTAGTTCTTTGTAGTTCTCACTGAACTTCTTGATCATTCTTATAACCACTATATTGAATTCTATGTCTGATAGTTTGCTTGCCTCTATTCATTTAGCACTCTTTTGGGGATTCCTCCTTTTCTTTTATCTGGGGTTTTTTTCTTTTCTCCCCATTTTAGGTGACTCTTCTTGTTTGTTTGTTTGTTTGTTTTTGCTTCTTAGATTGATCTTCTTTGACTCCTGGCCTTCATGGTGTGACCTTCTGTGGTATGAGACCTATGGAATTCACTGGTGCAGTCTTCTTGTACTCCTGAGCTTTATGCAGTTGGGATGCCATTTATGCCACTTATGTGGGCTCTCTGGTTGTAATTTGGATCTGGTTGTTGTTGGGTCATTCTTCGATGGGTTCTTCCTTGCACCTGGCTGACTGAGAGTCACTCTGTCCACTATCTCTTGTATGCTATTGTACAGGTATCACCAGAACAAAACCAAAAACCCAGGAAAAAGATCTGCACCCACAATAATATCCCTCACCCACAATCACACTAGCAACAACAAATGAGCCAATATTAATAAAGGTGTAAAGAGATTAATATTATTATAAGAAAGGAAAAAGAAATATGAGATGAGTAACTGAAAGAGAAATGACTTTGAGAGTGTAGAGGGAAGAGCCATAATAAGAGTAGGGAATAGAGACAAGGCAAAGAGGAAAGAAAGTAAAATTTACATCATAAATAAAAAAGGGAGGGAATAAAGTGGAGTGGAGTAAGAGAAGGTAAATGTGTAGTATTGGGTTTAAGCAGAAATTTAGAAAATATATATAGTGAGACAGAGAAAAAAGAAAAAAAATAGGAGGCAAATTGGAGAAGAAAATCCACTAGAGCACTATCAACAACAAAGGAGCAAAGATTGATATGGATGGGATGAGGATAAAAGGGAAAAAAGAAAGAAAGGAAAGCTTCAGAGATGTCTAGAGGAAAGAAAAGTGATTTTGAGAGGATAGAGGGAGAAGAAATACTAAGAGTGAGGAATGAAAAGCAGGCTAAGACAGGAAAAAGTTAAAATTTAAAATAAAAGAAAAAGGGCATAAGGAAGGCAAAGTGGAGTAGAAAAGGGGAATGGTAAGATTTGAGTCTGAAATACAAAAATAGTGACCATCTATTCAAATAAAATTGAACAAATGCAACAGCAACTACTATATTCACGACAAATAAGCAAAGATTGATAAAGGTGGAGAGAGAATAAGGGAAAGAAGGCGAGATGACTAATGACAAAAAAAAATGATTTTGAATGGCTAGAGTGGGGAGAAATACTCAGAGCATGAAAAGAAACAAGTCATAGCAAGAGAGAAAATAAAATTTAAAACAAAAATAAGGAGAGGAAAGAAGAAGCTAAAGTGGAGTAGAGGAGGGAAGAGCACAATATGTGATTTGAAATAAATCGTAATATAAAAACTTGTGCTTTAATAGACACAAAATTTAAGGACCTGAAATGAATGTTGAAAAGCTATGGAAATCATAAAGACAGGGGTGGAATTTGTCTCAGTAGAATTTAGTGTTTACTACTGACTTCCCTTCCTGGATCCAACCCTGGCGTTGTCAGATGGTGTCCTAGTCTGGCCCGAGGCAGCTCTTTCAAAACTACCATTGATCCACAGTCTGTGTTATCTCCTTCAGTTGTTTATCTGGTCGATCTTTAATCAGCAATCAGGCTTAAGCATCACAGGGTGTGACAGAGTAATTCCTGTGGTGGAGCTATTGCTTCCCTTCAGGCTGATGCCACTTGGAGGAGACTGTTCTGCCTGAGCAAGATGGCTCCTGAAGTATGGGGGATGGCTCAGCACAGGGATCCTGGTGGCTGCTCCCTCAAGTCTCTCTGAAAAGCCATGACCCCAGACTGCTCAAGCATCTCTAGTCCACTCTACCCTCCTTATCCTGGAGATACAGGTAAGTGACTTCAAATGAAATATTATGATTTCACCTTTTAGGAGGCTCTTTGTCTCTCCATCTGTCTTTCCCTGACAGACAGAAACTCTGCTGCTTTTCACAGCTGGATGTTTCCTGGGTTCTTTTCCAGCTCTGGTAATGTAGGCTGGGGAGCCTAGATTTGGGTTTAGATCCCACACTTCTCAGGGGCAGCCTCTTGGCTGTTGAAATTTCCCTCTGGCACTTCAGCTGCTGCCCATGGTAACCCAGCCAGCCCTCTTGCATCTCTCCCATACTCTGTATGAGTCACATTGTGGTGAAGTGGTTTCTTTGGTCAGTCCATGGTCATAAGGCCCCTCTCCAGCTATTGTTCAGTTGGCTACTCTGGATGATTTCTGTACAGTTAACTGTATTTTTGAGATTGGTCCTGGGAGGAAGTTAGTGTAGCTACCACTTACTCCTCCCCTATCTTTGATCTCCCTGCCTATTATTCTTATATTGCTTTTTCTGATGGACTCAGATATTTCATATAGAGTTCTTTTTTAAAGCTCAAGTCTCTGTCATTTATTTTTTCTGTGTCATTGCTAGGTTTCCATTTTTTGATATCACTAATTCTTTTCTCTTCCTGGTCAGCTCTATGTTTATCTCTTTTATTAAGTTTTTATCCCCAGAATTTTTATCTGGTTCTTTTTAAAAGTTTCAGTCCCTTTGGTCAAGTGTTCATTTTGTTCACTGATTTTATTTCTGAGTTCATTAAACTCCCTATCTGTACTTTCTTCCATACCTTGAGTTTTTTTCAGGACTGCAATCTTGAAGTTTCTGTCTTTTAAATCACATTTTTCCATGTCTTTGTATATTTTCTGGAGATTTTTAATTTTCTTTCTGAGTTGTCTCATTAACTTGGTTATTTATGATATTTGATAGATTTCTTCTCTGTTTAGGCACCTGTATATAAGTGGTACTTCTATAGTAGATTGATAAAAAGAAATCTTTCTATTGTTTTCTAGTAGGTAGCACTGAAGCACAAGTGGTTTAGTTCTCTCACATTGCTCTGTGTTTTTGGATCTCTGCAAGATGGCAAAAAATGTCCTTTGTTTCCTGGGAAGGTGGGCATCTCTTCTGTGTTCAGGACACCTTGGTCTCACTAGACCAGCCCTGTGGGGGACTATGGTGGGAAAATGGGTTTCAAGTCTGTGAAATCCAAGTGTTGTCCCCTGCAGCCAGATACTGCCAAAAGTGCAGCTACAATGGGTGGGAGCAGGGTGAGCTGGGGGGAGCTGGCCACTGCCTTTATTCCTTTGCTCTTCTAGTAATGGTAATTGGCAGACCTCAGCAGTTTCCACTCTTTATCTTTACCTGAGCTTGGAATTTATCATAAAGAGTGCCTGTCATTCAAGGAAAAAAATGTTTTCATAGTGCTGATTATTAGATTTGCAGATAATGTGCTCTGCAACTCAACACTCACTACAAGAGCTTCTTCTGGTGCCTGCTGCTAGCTCTGGGAGGACTCAGGGTGTTGGGATTTAGGAAGGTGATAGCAGGCAGGTAGGTTTTATGGCTTTGTTTCTCTGCCTGGAATGCTGATTGCCAGGCAACCATGGCTGGCATTGTCCCTGCTCAGGTAATTGAGTTCAGGCACAGCAGGTACTGAACAGTCCTGCAGGAATGCTTACTGTATCTTTCTGTTTCTGTCATATGAAGCGAGTGACGGAGGGTGCCTTGACTCCTGTCTCCAGAGTGAGACCACAGTGAGCTCTGGACTCAGAGCTCCACACTGTCCCTGGCACCCTCTCAGCTCTTCTCCCTTCCCAACTCCAAGGTTTGCTCTCACTTGCCACCTTCAGATGTTTCACTGCATGGATCTTTCAGACATACATGTGTGTCGAGCAGGGAATATTTTATTGAATTATAAGCTGTTCAAATTTTTAAAACTTAAAGGGGAGAGACTAAAGGTGTCCACGGGGATCCCTCATGTTTCCATTTCTCTGATGTCCACTTTTTGTATTGCTGAATTTAGTTTTCTAATATTTTGTTGAGTATTGTTGCATCTATGTTCATCAGGGATATTAGCATATATTTTTTTCTCATGTATTTATTTGGTTTTGAAATCAGGGTATTGCTTACCTCATAAAGTGAATTTCAGAGATTTCCTTCCTTTTCAATTTCTTTTTGGAATAGTTTGAGAATTATCATTAATTTTTCTATGAGTGTTTGGCAAAATTTACTTGTGAAGCCATCTCTCCAAAGACTTTTATTTATTGGCAGTTTTTTGGTTACAGATTTGATTTTGTTAGTTATAGATCTATTCAGATTTTCTGTTTGTTCCTGATTCAGTTTTGGAAGATTTTATGTTTATCCATTTTTCCCAGTTGTCTAATATAATTGTTAATATAATTGTTAAAGTACCATTATATGCCAACTAATATAATAATTATATTATTATTATACTAATTATATGCCAACTAATTATAATATAATATAATAAATATAATTATTATATTAGTTGGCATATAATGGTATTTTCCTACAGAAATTTGTTTTCCTGTCATTTTAGGAATCACTTCTCTTGTTTTAAATTTATTTGGACCCCTTCTGTTTTTTTTTTTATGATGAGTCTTGTTAAAGGTTTATCAATTTTGTTTACTATCAAAGAACCAACTTTTACTTTCATTGATCTTTTGTTTTTTTTTTCTTAGATTCTGTTTTGTTTATTTGTTCTCTTATATTTATTATTTTCTTCTATTCACTTTGGGTTTTGTTTTCTTTTCCTGTTTTTTTTTTAGGTGTAAGTTTAACTTTTCTGTTTGTGATTTGTCATATCTTTTTGAGGTTGGCGTGTATTATGAATTGCCAACTTAGAACTGCTTTCACTGTGCTCCTTTTGTTGTTTTTTTATTGTCATTTGTATAAAGATATCTATTGATATTTTTGGATGTCACTAGTAATCCATTCATTGCTGAGTAGCATGTTATTTAGCCTCTACCTGTTTTTGTGTCTTGTAGTTCTTTCATGTAATTGATACTTAGTTTCATACCATTGTAATTGGAGGAGTTGTTTGATATGATCAGTAATCTTAAATTTATTGAGACTAATTGTGTGGCCTATCATGTGGTCTATCCTGAAAAATGTTTTATGTACACTTGAAAAGAATGTATACTCTGCTTCTTTGGGATGGAATGTTCCAAATATGTCAATTAAATTTATCCAATATAATGTACCATTTAAGGCTGTTTTTCTACTGTTGATTACCTACCTGAAGTTGTCAAGGTTGTATTCAAGTATTATACTATAACAGTATCACCTTTGACCTTTTTCTTAATTATGTCCATCAATGTTTGCTTTATTATTTAGGTGCTCCTACACTAAGTGTGTAAATGTCACAAGGGCTATATCCTCTAATTAGATTGATCCCTTTATCATTATGAAATGTTTGCCTTTGTCTCTTGTTATAGCCTTTGTTTTAAAGTTTTTCTTTGCTTAAGTATTGCTACCCTAGATTTTTTGTTTTCATTTGCATAAAATAGTTTTTCTATCCATTTACTTTCAGTCTGTGTGTGTCTTTTGTAGGCAGCGTGTGTATGGGTCTTGTTTTCCTATGTATTTAGCCACTCTATTTTTTTTATTGGAACATTTAATTCACTTACATTTAAAGTAATTATTGATAGCTATGTAGTTTTTGCCATTTTATTCATACTAAGGGGGGACTCCCAAAACTGGAATTATCTTGTGGAGGGAAGGCCCCTTGTAGTACAAGCTTTCCCCACTGAGTGTTCTAGGTACCTATCTATATCAGTGTACTAGCTGACAATGTGAAAGGCCGCATTCAGCTTCAGTGAAGTTTTTTGAAGACTCTTTCAATGTATTTGCACATTTCATGATGGGTGATTTACAAGTGCATCTGCCCACACCGTGCTGAGTGTTCAATAGTTTTTGACCAAAGATGGCATGACCTCCATGCCCCACCCCCCCTATTCATGTGAACTTGATCTAAGTGCCTTTGTTTGTTTGTTTCCCAGGATGAAAAAAGTCCTCAAAGGGAAATATTTTGCCAATGTGAAAGAGATAAAACAAAAAATGGCAGAAGTACTAAAATGCATAAAAATTGACAAGTTCAAAAACTGTTTTGAGCAGTGGAAAAAAAGTCTCGATAGTGTATTGCATCAAATAGTACTTTGAAGGTGACTTAAGTTTAAATGTGTAAGAATAAAAACACATTTTGAATAAATAAATTCCATTTTTGGGGGGGTCCCACCTTGTATTTTGATATTTTTTCTTATTTTTCTCCTTAAGTCTTTTTGTAAAAATATTATGTTTTATTGATTTTAGAGAAACAGAAAAGGATAATGAGAGAGAGAGAGAGAAAGAGAGAAAGAGAGAGAGAGAAAGAGAGAGAGAGAGAGAGACATTGATGTGAGAGAGAAACATAAATAGGCTGCCTCTCATACATGCCCTGATTGGGGTCAAACCCACAACCTAGATATGCGCCGTGACTGGGAATCAAACCGCCAACATTTTGGTATAAGGGATGATGGTTCAACCAACTGAACCACATCAGCAAGGACTTAAAACAGTCTTATTAACACTCATTCTGATATTTGGTGATGGACTCTTTTAGCTCCTTATCTAGAAAGCTCTTGTGTCTTTAGATTTTAAATGATAGCTTTGCCGGTAGAGTAATCATGTTAGTAGGTCCTTGTTTTTCATCACTTTGAATATTTTGTGCTAATCCCTCTGGCTTCTGTTGAGAAAACAGCTGACAGTTATATGGGACTCTTTTATTTTTAAGTGACTGCTTTTCCTTTGCTTTTTTTAAGATTCTTTCTTGTTTTTAACCTTTGGCATTTTTATTATGATGTGTCTTATTGTGGGTCTTTTTGGGTTCATTTCATTTGGGACATTCTGTGGTTCCTGAACTTATATGTCTCTTTTCTTCAGCAGTTTAGGGGAGTTTTCAGTCATTAATTCTTTAGATAGGTTTATAATCCTTTGCTCTCTCTTTCTTTCTGATACACATCTGGTGCAGATGTTATTATGCTTTATGTTTCCCAGAGGTTACCTATATTATCCTTATTTTTTTTAATTTTTAATTTTTTTGGCCATTCTAATTGAGTGTTTTTCACTACCTTGTCTTCCAAATTGCTGGTTTGATCTTCTGCTTCATCTAATCTGTATTGATTCCATCTAATGTGTTCTTCCTTTCAGTTATTGTATTCTTTATTTCTTTTTATGTTTTCTTTCTCTTGCATACGCTTTCAGAGTTCATCCATTCTTCCCCTAAGTTCATCGAGATCCTTATGACCAGTGTTTTGAACTCTATATCTTGTAGATTGCTTATGTCTATTTTGTTTAGTTGTTTTATTTCTGGAGTTTTATCCTTTTTAAAAAAAACTACATATTTTATTGATTATGCTATTACAGTTGCCCCATTTTTTTTCTCCCCTTTACTCTAGTCTGCCCTGTACCACCGCCCCCCCACCCCCCCAGCATTCTCCCCCTTAGTTCATGTCCATGGGTCATACATATAAGTTCTTTGGCTTTTCCCTTTCCTATACTATTCTTAACCTCTCCCTGTCTATTTTGTGCCTACCACTTACGCTTCTTATTCCTTATACCTTTTCACCTATTCTCTACCCTCCTCATCCCTGATGATAACCCTCCATGTGATCTCCATTTCTGTGATTTTGTTCCCGTTCTAGTTGTTTCCTTAGTTTGTTTTTGTTTTTATTTTTTTAAGGTTCAGTTGTTGATAGTTGTATTTGTTGTCATTTTACTGTTCATAGTTTTGATCTTCTTTTTCTTAGGTAAGTCCCTTTAATATTTCAAATAATAAGGGCTTAGAGATAATGAACTCTTTTAACTTCACTTTATCTGGGAAGCACTTTATATGCCCTTCCGTTCTAAATGATAGTTTGATGGATAGTGTAATCTTGGATGTAGGCCCTTGTACATGACTTTGAATACTTCTTTCCAGTCCCTCTTGCCAGTAAGGTTTCTTCTGAGGTATCAGCTGATAGTCTTATGGGAACTCCTTTGTAGGTAACTGTCTCTTTTTCTCTTACTGCTTTTAAGATTCTCTCCTCTTTAACCTTGGGAAATGTAATGATAATGTTTCTTGGTGTGTGCTTCCTTGGGTCCAACTTCTTTGGGGCTCTCGGAGCTTCCTGAACTTCCTGGAAGTCTATTTCCTTTGCTAGATTGGGGAAGCTCTCCTTCGTTATTTTTTCAAATAAGTTTTCAATGTCTTGTTCTTCCTTTTCTCTTTCTGGCACCCCTATGATTTAGATGTTGGAACATTTAAAGTTGTCCCAGAGGTTCCTCAGCCTCTCCTCATTTTTTTGAATTCTTGTTTCTTCATTCTGTTCTTGTTGAATGTTTATTTCTTCTTTCTGCTCTAAATCATTGATTTGAGTGCTGGTTTCCTTCCTTTCACTATTGGTTCCTTCTATATTTTGCTTAACCCTCACTTTTTCCTTCATTTTGTGACCATACTCAACAATTTCTGTGAGCATCCAGATTACCAGTGCTTTGAGCTCTGCATCTATTAAGTTGGCTATCTCCTCTTTGCTTATTTCTATTTTTGGAGCTTTTATCTGTTCTTTTATTTGGACCATATATATATATTTTGTCTTGGAGTGCCTATTACATTGTGAGGGGTGCTTCCTTAGGTGTTCGCCAGGGCAGGGCAACCCATGTCATTGCCTTGTGGCACTATATGTGGGGTAGGGGTCTTATAGGGAACAATGCCACTTGCTTGGCTCTTGGCCAGCTCTCAGTTGCTTCCCCTGCTACCCACAACAAATGGGTCATTCTGGTGCTGATTCCTGGGTGGGTGCATTTGTGTACATTCTAGAACCCTGTGGTTCTCTCAAATGAACTCTGCTGTGAGACTAGCAGTTTCCCCCACTGCTGCAAACCCCACTGGTTTTTATCAGTAGAGGTTTTGAGCTTTCTTTTCCTGCACCAGAACCTTGGGTTGTGTGGTCTCCCTCACTCCCCAGTTGTTCCTCCTGGTTTATCTGCACACAAATGTGGGATGGCCCAGTCTGCCAGCCACTACCTTGCCTGCCCGGGTCCACCAGCCACATCTTTGTTGCATGTCCTCTCCACCCTGGCTGCCTGTCTCCACCCCTCCTACCAGTCTGGAGGAATGTTTCCTCTTTAACTCCTTGGTTGTCAGACTTACATACAGTTTGGTTTTCTGGCAGTTCTGGTTATTTTTTGTTTTTAATTTTGTTGTCCTTCTTTTGGTTATGTGAGGTGACAAAGTATATCTACCTATGCCTCCCTCTTGTCCAGAAGTGCTTTTCTTTTTATTTGGGACATATTCTTTTGTCTGCTCATTTCAGTTTCTTCCTTGTGTTTGTTTCCATGTATTAGGTGGATCTACTACATCTCCCAGTCTTGGCAGAGCGGCCTTGTGCAGTAGTTATCCTGTGGGCTCCATTTGCCCAGTCTCATTGCTCACTTGAGCTAGTTGCTCCAGAGTTGTCTCCTTATGTGTATTGTATATGTCTTTTTCTGTGTTGAGCCTTGATTGGTGTTGGCACATCAGTGTGTGAGAATGACACTTAGGCTGACTGGCTGTGAGGACTGGCCAGGACTACATTGGATTCACTGTTGTATGGGGCTAACCTTATGGCTGGGATTAGTTGTAGTGGAGCAGCCACGTCTTCCAAGTTCACCTTTTGGTTGTATCATTTGTAGAGCTATTTAGGTGCTGCTCTGGGGTGGTCTTAATCCAACCATCTGTTGTGTTTTTTACAGGGCTCCTTGAGAAATGCTTGGTGTAGGTCCATCTTAGTTGTTGCCTGTGTCCAGCATGGGGGCTACCTGGTAGGTGCTACAAAGTGATTTGCATTTGGTAGCTGCTTGTTTTGGGCTTTGTACTTCCTGGGAGAGGTTATGCTACAAATATCAGCTGGCTTCTTCTGGTGCTAGGTTTGAGGTCACTTTTAAAGAGATACAGTACATGCTGAGACCAGTACCTGCTTCTTTGGCATTTATAAACTTTTCATAGATTTTAGGAAAGTCTGCAGATTGGGCTGCTGCAGGCAGCTTGTGAGAAACAGCTGCTGAAATGGCCTGTGCAATAGTTGGATGGGGTAAGCTTATTAGTTTGATGAATACTCAGATTTGATGCTTGCAGACTTGGTTGGGGGAGGGTTCTGCAAAGGATCAATGGCTCTTGCCTTCTGGCTGTGTGGGGAGAGGGCTCATCAAAAGAATTATGGGGCCTGCCAGCACTTCCATTTCAGCAAAAGCTGCTCCTCCAGCCCTCATGCTCAAGGCAGATAATTTAGTCCCCCATATGTCTCTGGTGTTGCCCCAGCTCTGGAACTCAGAATGAGTGAGTCCCTAAGCAAGTAAGTTGTGTGCATGTTAAGGGGAATTTTTGGGACTCCTTCAGCCCTCAGCCTCATCTGGACAAAATATCTGCTGATTTTTACAATGAGATATTGTGGGCACTTCTCTTCCCAGCACTGGTGGTTTGAGTTAGGGAACCCTGTGCAGGCCTGACATCCCTTAATCCTCAGAGGGGTCCTGAACAGCTGAGATATCACTACTCATGTTTTTCTTTTTCTTTTCCTAGGTTGTCTTTTATTTATTTACTTACTTATTTATTTATTTAGTTTTTAAAATTGTTGTTCAAGTACAGTTTTGTCCATTTTCACCCCACCACTCTCCCTGCCCCTCCCATCAATCCCACCCTCCCCTTGGCTTTGTCCATGAGTCCTTCATATATGTTCCTTGACCACCCTTCTTCTGTTTCCCCATCTTCCCCTCCCCCCCTCCTCTGTTCACTGTCAGATGCTTCTTTACTTCAATGTCTCCAGTTACATTTTACTTGCTTGTTTATTCTGTTGATTAGTCTCCACTTATAGGTGAAATCATATGATATTTGTCTTTCACTGCCTGGCTTACTTCTTAAAGTTATTAATAAGGGTGCAATTTATCATTTTTTCTGTTTCATAAAGCTTAAGAAAACAGTACTTTCCTTAATCAACACCCAGTTGCAATTGTAGTAAAAATAGCCACAAACACAATGGGGAGAATGGTCTTTCTTTCCTATTAATCCCTTACTATTTTTCTTTTTTTGTCTTCAGACTTCTTTACCAAGAACTTACTGCTTTAATTCTAAGGATTTCTCTCATTAAAAAAGTTGAAGTCCTCTAATTGATGACTTTTACATTATATATCCTTTTTATCCATGAGTCATTTCTAAATCTTTAAAAAATTAGTATTGAATTTATTGCGGTGACATTGGTTAATAAAATTTATATAGGTTTCAAGTGTAACAATTCTATAATACGTTATCTGTATATTGTATTTTGTGTTCATCAACTAAAGTCATCTCCTTCTAACACCATTTATTTCCCCTTTAACCTTCTTCTACCCTCATTCCCTCTTATTAGTACCATACCATTGTCTGTGTCTATGAGGATTTATTTGTTTAATACATTCAAGTTTTTCACCCAGCTTTCCAACAACCCACCCCTCTGGCAGCAGTCAGTTTTCTGTATCTATGAGTCTGTTTTTATTTTGTTTGTTTATTTTGTTAGTTGGCTGTCACATTTAAGTGAAATCATATGCTATTTGTCTTCCTATGACTGCCTTATTTTACTTAGTACCCGTGCTGTCACAAAAGGTAAGGTTTCCTTTTTCTTTTATGGCCGAGTAGTATTCCATTAGGTATATGTGCCACAGTTTTTTTTTTGTCCACTCATCTAATGATGGACACCTGGTTTGGCTCCAAAAGTTGGCTATTGTAAATAACAAAGCAATAAACATAGGGGTGCTTACATTCTTTCAAATTAGTGTTTTGGGTTTCTCTGGATATATTTCAAGAAGTGAAATTTCTGGGTGATAAGGCAGTTCCATTTTTAATTTTTTAAGGAAACTCAATGCTATTTTCCACAGTGGCTGCACCAGTCTGCCTTCCCACCAGCAGTTGCATGAAGGTTCCCTTTTTTCCACATCCTTGCCAACACTTGCTGTTAGTTGATTTAATGATGATAACCATTCTTAGAGGCGTGAGATGATAAATCATTGTAGTTTTTATCTGCATTTCTCTGATGATTAGTGATGTTAATAATTTCATATGTCTATTGGTCATCTCTATCTATTCTTTGGAGAACTGTCTATTCAGATCCTTTGCCCATTTTCTTAGCTTTGTTTAGTTTTTGTTGTTGTTGAGTTGTATAAGTTCTTTGAAAACTTTGGATAAGGGGGAAAATGAGGACCTCTGTAATAGTGTAAACAATAAAAATATATTGCATTAAAAATTAACAAAAAGAAAAATCTTTGTATATCAACCATTTACTAGATGTATCGTTAATGAACATGTTCTCCCAACCAGTGAGTTGCCTTTTCATTTTGTGGATGGTTCCCTTTGCTCAACAAAACTTTAGTTTGATGTAGCTCCATTTGTTTATTTTTTGTTTCCCTTGCATGAGGAGATATATCAGAAAAAATATTGCTATGAGAAATGTTTGAGATTTTACTGCCTTTGTTTTCTTCCAGGATTTTATATGGTTTTGAGTCTAACATTAAAATCTTTAATTTACTTCACATTTTTCCTTGTGAATGGTGTAATAAGGTAATTACATTTTTTGCACACATTTTTCCAATTTTTAAATCATTTGTTGAATAGACTGACTTACTTCATTGTATATTCTCGCCATTTTTGTCAAATATTAATTGACCATCTAAGTGTGAATTGATTTCGGGGCTTTCCATTCTGTTCCACTGACCTGCCAATTTTTATGCTGGTACCATGCTGCTTTGATTACTGTGGTCTTGTAGTAAGTATAGTTTGATATCCAGTATCATGATTCCTCCAACATTTTTATTCTTTCTAAAGATTGCTATGACTATTAAGGGTCTTTGTGGTTTCATATAAATTTTTGGAATCTTTGTTTTAGTTCTGCAAAATACGCCATTGGTGTATTGATAGAAATTGCATTTATTGTTTAGAATGCTTTGAGAAATATAGACATTTTAAGATATCAATTCTTCATATCCATAAACATGGTAAATGCTTCCACTTACAATGGAGGACCGCCCAAGAAACCAAAAGCCCTCACCAGACATTTTCACAGGAGAATTTTACAACATTTGAGGAAGAACTAACCCCTTTCTTTCTCAGACTGTTCCAAAAAATCCAGGAGGGGAAAGACTTATGAGGCCAGCATCATCCTAATCCAAAAACCAGATAAAGATGCAACAAAGAAAGAAAACTACAGACCAATATTGCTGATGAACATAGATGCTAAAATCCTCAACAAAATATTGCCAAACTGCATCCAGCAATACATTAAAAAAGTCATACAACATGGTCAAGTGGGATTCTTCCCAGGGTTGTTAGGATGGTATGATATTCCCAAATCAATAAATGTAATACATCACATAAATAAAAGGAAAGACAAAAATCACATGATCATATCAATAGATGTGGAAAAAGTATTTGATAAGCTATAGTACCGATTTATGTTAAAAATGCTCAGCAGAGCGTGATTAGAGAGAGCATACCTCAACATAATAAAGGCCATATATGAGAAACCTATAGCCAACATCCTGCTCTATGGACAAAAAATAAAATCTTTCCCACTAAGAAAGGAAACGCCAATTCAAAGGAAACTATGCACCCCAATGTCCATAGCAGCACAGTTTACAACAGCCAAGTGCAGGAAGCAGCCTAAGGGCCCATCAGTAAATGAATGGATCAAAAAACTGTGGTACATTTACACAATGGAATATTATGTCACAGAAAGAAAGGAGCTCCTACCCTTCATGACAGCATGGATGGACCTGGAGAGCATTATGCTAAGTGCAATAAGACAGGCGGTAGAATACAAATACCATATGATCTCACCTGCAAGTGGAACCTAATCAACAAAACAAACAAGCAAGCAAAATATAACATTGAAATAAAGAACTGACAGTAACCATAGGGGAGGGGGGAAGGGAATAAAGGGGTAAAGAAACATGTACAAGGGACCCATGGACAAAGACAACGGGAGGTAGGATTGAGGGTGGGAGGTGGGGGTGTGTGTGGTGGGGCGAGTGGTGGGGGGAAAATGGAGATGGTTGTATTAGAACAACAACAAAAAAAATCATTCAACAAAGGTAGCATGAAGTTAAGAATAAAATATGATTAAAAACTAAAAAAAAAAAAAAAAAAAAGGAAAGAAACAATTGCTCCTGCTAGTGCTTTTGACCCCAGAGAAAGTTGTTCAAAACCTATTCCTGTAGCCAGCACCTTCACCCTGAAGGCAGTCAATTTTCTCTTCATATTTCCTGGCATTTTTTGAGTTGTTACCCCTGTGCTGGAATTTAGAGTGAATGAGTTTGTAAAGGAGTGAGGCTTTGCAGGGGTCCTTTAACAGGAAAGCTTTGGTCTCTAGTAGTCCTTTGTCTTTCTCAGACCCAATCCCTGCAAATTTTCACAGCCTGATGTTTGGGTGACTCCTCTTCCCAGGAGATGTCCTGGGCTGGGGAGCCTGATGTGGGGTTGGGAACCCTTGCTACTGGGGTGGGAGGAGCTCTGCAGCCTAGGTATCTCTTTTTAATTTTTAATCACTATACCCTGTGTGGGACCTTCCCATTTAGTCCCTCTACCCTTCCTGTAAGTCTTGGTTAGTCTTTGTGCATCTCTTTATATCCTTAGTTATAGAAATTCTGTTCAGCTAGTCTCTGAGTGGTTCTCAATTATGGTTGTGTTATAACTTTGTTGTAATTTTGTTGTGCTCATATTTGGAGGTGAGCACAGACTTCTACTCTGCCACTTTGACAGGGAGTAGTTCTCCATTTCATCTTCTTTTATGTTTTGTGTCTCAGCTCTGAATTACTCTGAATTTCTGTTCTCTGGTTTGTGTAAAATGTCTGCTACATATAATAGTTTTTTAAAAAAATTTGCATCTTGTCTTCATTCACCTGTATATGTTCGGTTATTTTCCTTTTCACCTTTTATTATATGTGGTCACAAATTATCTTTTTATGTTGTACATTTGTTATCAAATTTAAGTAGTTATGGTTACTTTTTAAAAAATCTTCACCCAAGGATATGTTCATTGATTTTAGAGAGAGAGGTAGAAAGAGGGGGTGGGGAGAGAGAGAGAGAGAGAGAGAGAGAGAGAGAGAGAGAGAGACAAAGAAAGAAAGAAAGAAAGAAAGAAAGAAAGAAAGAAAGAAAGAAAAAGAAAGGAAGAAAGAAAAAAAGAAAGAAGGAAAGAAGGGAAGAAAGAGAGAAATATCAATGTGATAAAAATATCTATTGGCTGTCTCCTGCACATGCCCTGACTGGGGATCAAATCCACAACCTAAGTATGTGCCCTGGCCAGGGATCGAACCCACAAAATTTTTGGGGTGTGCAGGATGATGCTCCAACCAATGGAGCCACCACCCAGCCAGGACTATAAGTACTCTTTTAATGTTCCCTTTTTGCCTTTAACTTTTATGCTATAATTAAGTGATAAATATTTTATTGTGAAGTAGAGTTGCAACTTTATGTCCCTGTCTCTTTTTTAGTCATCTTACTAAAGTTTTGTATACACTTACCTTTTACTTTCAGATAAAAGCTCTTATTTCAACATTTCTTATGTTATAAATCATGTGGTGGTAAATCTTCCCAGCTTTTATTTGTCTGGGAAAACCTTTATTTCTCCTTCATATCTAAAAAATGACTTCACTTGAGATACTATCCTTGGCTAATGGCTCCTCTCTTTCAATATTTTGAATACATCCTTCAACTCTCTCTTGGTTTGTAAACTAGACTGAAGAATTAATGAAAATCTTATAGGGTTTTCTTTGCAGGTTAGCATCTTATTTTTCCTCCAGGCTTCCTTAAAAATTATTTTTGTCATTAATTTTTGATAATTTTATAAAAAGACCTACTCCAAGACACATTTGATTCAAAGTACATTTTATTGATTATGCTATTATAGTCATCCCATTTCTTCCTCCCCTTTATCCCCCTCCACCCTGTACCTCACTTCCCTCCAGCATTCCCCTACTTAGTTCATGTCCATGGGTCATACATATAAATTCTTTGGCTCCTCCATTTCCTATACTATTCTTAACCTCCCCCTTTATATTTTATACCTACCATATATACTTCTTACTCCCTGTGCCTTTTCCCCCTTCCTTCCCCTCTCCCTCACCACTGATAACCCTCCATGTGATATCCATTTCTGTGATTCTGTTCCTGTTCTAGTTTCCTTAGTTTTTGTTTTTGTTTTTTAGGTTCAGTTGTTGACAGTTGTGAGTTTGTTATCATTTTACTGTTCATAGTTTTTGATCTTCTTTTTCTTAGCCAAATCCCTTTAACATTTCCTATAGTAAGGGCTTAGTGATGATGAACTCCTTTAACTTTACCTTATCTGGGAAGCACTTTATCTGCCCTTTCATTCTAAGTTATAGCTTTGCTGGATAGAGTAATCTTGGATGTAGGGCCTCCTTTTCATGACTTTGAATACTTCTTCCCAGCCCTTTCTTGCCTGTAAGGTTTCCTTTGAGAAATCAGCTGATAGTCTTATGAGCACTACTTTGTAGGTAACTCTCCTTTTGTTGTTTTGAAGATTCTCTCCTTATCTTTAATCTTTGGCAATTTAATTATGATGTATCTTGGTGTGTTCCTCTTTGGGTCCAACTTATTTGGGACTCTCTGTGCTTCCTAGACTTGTATGTCTAGTTCCTTCAGTAGATTGGGGAAGTTTTATTTCATTATTTTTTCAAGTAAGTTTTCAATTTCTTGCTTTTCCTCTTATCCTCCTGGCACCCATATGATTCTGATGCTGGAACATTTAAAGTTGTCCCAGAGGTTCCTAAGCCTCTCCTCATTTTAAAAAATTTTTATTTCTTTATTCTGTTCTGGCCAAATGATTATTTCTTCCTTTTGTTCCAAATCATTGATTTGAGTCCTGGTTTCCTTCCCCTCACCATTGGTTTCCTGTAAATTTTTCTTTATTTCACTTTGTATAGCCTTCTGTTCTTCCTTTATTATGTGGCCATACTCAACCATTTCTGTGAATATCCTGATTACCAGTGTTTTGAACTCTGCATCTGATGATAGGTTGGCTATCTCCTTGTCGTTAAGTTCTTTTTCTGGAGTTTTGATTTTTTCTTTCATTTGGACCATGTTTCTTCACCTTACACACCTGTTAGGTTGTTAAGGGGTGGAGACTTAGGTATTCACCAGGGTGGGGCAACCGTCTTTGCTGCATTGTGGTGTTGCATATGGTGGAGGGGCCAGAGAGGGAACAATGGCCCTTGTTTGGCTCTCACCCCACTCTTAGTCACTTACCCTGCTACCCTCAAGTGAATTGCGCCCTTCTGGTGCTGATTCCCAGGTGGGTGGGCTTATGTATATTCTAGGACCCCACTGGGCCCCTCCAACAGATTTTCCTGTGATATATGCAATTTCTTCAAATGCCGCAGCCACCAAAGATTTTTACAGCCAGAGATTTTGAAGCTTTCTTTTCTTGGTTCTGGAACCCTGGGTTGCTTGGTCTACCTTGCTCCCCAGTTGTTCTATCTGATTTACCTGCATGCAAATAGGGGACCACCCAGTCTGTCAGCCACTGCCTCACCTGCCTGATCACCAGCCGCTGCCTTGCCATGTGTGTCCTCTCTGCCTCAGCTGCCTGTTTCCCCCACTCCTACCAGTCAGGTTGAATGTTTCTTCTTTAACTCCTTAGTTGTCAGGTTTTCATACAGTTCAACTTTCTGGCATTTCTTGTTGTTTTTTGTTTTGAGGTTATTTGTGATCCTTCTTGTGTTTGTGGGAGGAAGCAAAGTATACGTATCTACACCTCCATTTTGGCTGGGACTCAGATCTGGTTTTTTTTTTTTTTGTATGGATATAATTAGGTGTTATGTTAGCTTCCTCTATTCTAATGTCTAGTTCTTTCCATAGGCTTGGGAAGTTCTTATCACATTTCTTTGAATAGGCTCTCTATTCTCTTCTCCTTTTCTTCTTTTGGTATTTCCATTATCCTTATATATTACCTTATAATGAAGTCAGGTCATTATTGTAGAGTTCTTTTATTTTTTTAATTCTTAGTTATTTCTCCTTTTTCCATGAGTGAGTTCTCAGTTTCTATCTTTGAGCTTGCTAATTCTCTCTTCTATCTCACCTGCTCTATTTTTTAGTGCTCTCTAATGTATATCTCATCTCATTTATCTAGTTCTTCAGCTCTAGAATTTTTTTATAGTTTCAATCTCTTTGTTGAGATACTCCTTTTGGTCATCAGTATTTTCCTGAGCTCATTGAACTGGCTTTCTGACTTTACGTGTATCTCGTTGAGCTTCTTCATAACTGCAACCTTAAATTCTCTATTTAAGTCACAGTTTTCTACGACTTTGAATTTGGTTCCTGGAGATTTTTCATTTTATTTCTATGGTCCCATGTTATCTTGGTTGTTCACAGTATTTGGTGGATTGTTTTTGTGCATGCGTATTTGAGAGAGTGATGATCTTTTTTCTTGTTTAGATAATTGGTCTCAATAATTAAGCAGGTTGATAGGTGGGGTTCCTTGTCTTCCAGTAGATGGTGCCATAGGACAAGTTTTATTGTCTTTCCTGCCTTGTTTGTGCCATTGGGATCACAGTAGAGTTGTGTTACTTTGGTTTAAAAAAAAAAAAAGCTGTATATTTGCTGGGGTGATGGGTGTTTTCTCTTCGACCAGCTAACCTTTTTTACACGGCATCACCACTGTGGTGGGGGACTGGTGCATGGTGGAAAACATATTTTGTAAGCTCGTAGAGCTGTCTCTATTTTAGTAATAGTCACTGGTGTGCCTGTGTTCTTGGAAGTATTTCCACTATGTCCACCTGGATGGATGGGGCAGGGGGGTAGGTGTCAAGTTTGCAATATTGCAGCTCTGTCTCCCTGCCAGCAATGGCTGTCAGCACCACTGTGCCGTTTGGGGCTCCTTAGCTTTTTTTTTAAACCAGGCTCTGTCAGGACAGGTGAGGCAACGGAGGCAAGTTTGCAATTTTGCAGCTTAGCAAATCTTTATCTAGACTTCTTTAGATGAATGTTCTAAAACCATCTCATATTCAATATGTCTGTTAGAACTTATCCACTCACCGGCCTTCTCACTATGATTCTGGATCTGTATTCTCAGTCTTAGTGAATTTCCTCACCAATACTCCTGTAGTGGGGGTGGGGGGTTGGGGGGGTATAGATCCCATAGTCATTCACCCAAGTTTCTTCACTCAACATTTCTTTCCATCCCTATTAACACTAACTATCAGTCTACATCATTTCCATTTTTTGTGCCGTGTCATCCCACCTATTGTCACCTTCTCTGGGCCTCCCTGCACAATGCTTCCAGAGTGAGCTGTGTAAATAAGGTTTGCTGCTTAATATCTTCAGTGACTCTGCATCGTTTATAGGATAAAAATCTTCTTATGTGACATAGTCATGTGTAAACACCATCTTTTCCAGAAACATCAGTCAGTGTTCCCCTACTTGCACTTAATGACCCACTGCTGTGTTCCCTGACTTAACTTGTTCTATGTTGTACCTCTCCTTGTGCTACTCTTCTATGCAGAAGGTCCTTTTTACCCCTTGACTTTATTCATTCAAAACTCACTTAAGATATTATCTCTTCTAGAAGAGACTCTCTGAGCCCCTAATTTTAATGAATATACTCCTATCCCACTTGTTATTTGAGTTTACTCACAGACCTCCTTCCAGTAAATGGTGGGCACTATCAGAATTTATTCACTAATATTTTTAAAAATTTCTAAGCCTAATATAGAGTGAGCGAATGGATGATTTAATAAAGTAATAAAATTAAATATATTAAAAATATGGAGAGAAATAAGGCAGTCAGGGAAGAACATGCCTGAGGAGGTGCCATTTGAGCAAAGGCATGAATAAAATAGGGTGCAGAGCTGTTAGTCTGTGGGAAAAAGCTGGTATGAAAACCTGTGATAGGAGTGAGCCCAGGTTTTCAGAGAACAGCAAGAAAGTTTGTGTGGTGGAGTGGAATGAGCACTAGTGCCATAAGATTAAGTCAATGGGGAGTAGGACCCGGGAGACAGGTTGAAGAATGTGGTTGTTATTGTGTGTGTAATGAAAAGCCATTAGAGATTTCTGAGCAGGGAAAAGAGGTGATCAGATTTATGTGTTTTAAAAGATAACCTCTTACTGCTGTGTTGAGACTAGTTGAAGAGGTGTAAAAGTGGAGTTAAGAATGATATCATAAAGCCAGGGAAGAAATGATGGTGGCCTGATGCTGGTGGAGGTGGAGTGAAGAGGTCAGATTTAGGATATATTTTAAAATAAAAAAACAGTAGGGACTTGCCAGTGAACTGAATTTGTGCTGTGGGGAAAAAAAGATAAATTAATGGAAGCTCCTCAGTTCTTTTTAATTTTATTTTTTCAACAGGCTTAGTTCACTTTATTTTTCTTGTATAAAATTATGTGGTGGCCATTGGTGGAGCCTGGGTCCCCTGCACAGACACTCTGGGGTGGGTTTTTATAAGATGGTCAGTGAATTCTTGCTAGGGAGACTTGGCGAACAAGGTATCTTTCCAGAGGTCAGGGTGAGATAGCTGTGGTCTTGGAGATGGCATCAAAGGTGGCCTTGGCGTAGTTACCCAGGGTGGCAGTGTAGGCTCTGGCCAAGGTATGTCAGCTTCCTGGGTACAGAGGCTGCAACAATGCCAGTGCCCCTGGGGGTGGGGATTAGGCACACCAGCACAGAGCTACCACATAGGTAACCTTACAAGAGATGGTGTGGGGCTTGCAGAACTTGCTCCCCCAGTAGCCTCATACACAGGGACAATGGAGAGTTTGGTCAGGATGATGGCCCCTTGGATGGCAGCGACTATTTCCTTGGAGTACTTAACACCCAGACCAATATGTCCATTGTAGTCTCTAATGGTGACACATGCACCTGGGTACTCTGACCAGCACAGGTCTGCTTTTGCACTGGCATAATGGTCAAAACCTTGTCCTTGAGGACTGTCCCCAGGAAAAAGTTAATGATCTCAGATTTTCTGATGGGCAGAGAGAAGAGGTAAATCTCTTCCAGGGACATGATCTTCATGTCCTTCACCAGGTGGCCCAGCTTAGTAACAGGGACCTACCCCTTGTCCCTGGATGCTGCCAAATCCTCCATGGAAACCACAGTGACCTCCCATTTCAGGGCCCCGGGGGCCTCTGGGTCCTCCTGCGGCACTGGTGTCATCTGCCACTTGGTGTTTCTTCAGAGAGGAAGCAACTCCTCAGTTTTAGACCTAAAAAAAACTGAATGGACAGTGCCACTATTCAGATGAAGAAGAAGGGGAAAGGAGCAGGTTTGGGCTGGGGAGATACTAAGTCTGGAGCTCACTCAGGGGAACAGGAGAGGAGATATAAACTATTTTTAAAATATATTTTACTGATGCTGTTATTACAGTTGTCCAATTTTTTCTCTCCTTCATTCACCTCCACCCTGCACACCTCCTCCCACCAGCATTCCCCCCACTTAGATCATGTCCATGGGTTGTACATATAACTTCTTTGGCTTCTCCATTTCCTATACTGCTCTTAACCTCCCCCTGTCTATTTTGTACCTACCATTTATGCTTTTTATTCCCTGTACCTTTAACCCCATGCTCCACCCTCCCCCTCCCGGATGATAATGCTCCATGTGATCTGAATTTCTGTGATTCTGGTCCTGTTCTAGCAGTTTGCTTAGTTTAAAAAAAAATTTTTTTTAAGGTTCAGTTGCTAGTAGTTGTGAGTTTATTGTCATTTTACTGTTCATATTTTTGGTCATCTTCTTTTTCTTAGATTAGTCCCCTAATATTTCATTTAATAAGGGCTTGGTGGTGATAACTCCTTTAATTTTACTTTATCTGGGAAGCACTTTATCTGCCCTTCCACTCTAAATGATAGCATCGCCGGACAGAGTAATGGATGTAGGTGCTTGCCTTTCATGACTTCGAATCCTTCTTTCTAGCCCCTTCTTGCCTGTAAGGTTTCTTTTGAGAAATCAGCTGATAGTCTTATGGGGACTCCTTTGCAGGTAACTCTCCCTTTTTCTCTTGCTGCTTTTAAGATTCTCTGCTTCTCTTTAATCTTGGGTAATGTAATGATGATGTGCCTTGGTGTGTGCTTCCTTGGGTCCAACTTCTTTGGGACTCTCTGAGCTTCCTGGACTTCCTGGAAGTCTATTTCCTTTGCCAGATTGGGGAAGTTTTCCTTCATTACTTTTTCAAATAAGTTTTCAATGTCTTGCTCTTCCTCTTTTTCTGGCACGCCCTATGATTTGGATGTTGGAACATTTAAAGTTGTCCCAGAGGTTCCTCAGCCTCTCCTCCTTTTTTTGAATTCTTATTTCTTCATTCTGTTCTGCTTGAATGTTTTTTCTTTCTGCTCCAAATTGTTGGTTTGAGTCCTGGTTTCCTTCCCTTCACTGTTGGTTCCCTCTATATTTTTCTTTATTTCACTTTGCACAGCCTTCCCTTTTTCCTCCATATTGTGAACATACTCTACCACTTCTGTGAGCATCCAAATTACCAGTGTTTTGAACTCTGCATCTGGTAGGTTGGCTATCTCTTCCTCACTTAGTTCTATTTTTGGAGCTTTGATCTGTTCTTTCCTTTGGGCCATATTTTTTGGTCTCGGCATGCCTATTACATTTGAGGGATGGAGCCTTAGGTATTCGCCAGGGCAGGACCACCCCTGTCACTGCCTTGTGGCACTGTATATGGGGGAAGGGTTAGAAAGGGAACAATGCTCCTTGCTTGGCTCTTGGCCAGCTCTCAGTCACTTCCCCCACTACCCACCAGCAAATTGGGCCTTTCTGGTGCTGATTCCCAGGTGGGTGGGTTTGTGTATGTTCTAGGACCCCGTGGGTCTCTCGAACAAGCTCTCCTATGAGATTGGCCATTTCTCCCACTGCCGTAACCGCCACAGGTTTTTACTGGTAGAGGTTTTGAGGCTTTCTTTTCCTGCGCTGGAACCCTGGGTTGCACTTCTCTCTGACTTTCCACTTGTTCCTCCCGGTTTATCTGCATGTAAATGTGGGACCGCCTGGCCCATCAGCCACTGCCTTGCCCACCAAGGTCTGACAGCTGTGGTCTTGCTGCATCCTCTCCGCCCCAGCTGCCTGTCTCTGCTGCTCCTACCAGTCTGGATGAATGTTTCTTCTTTAACTCCTTAGTTATTGGACTTACATACAGTTCAATTTTCTGGCAGTTCTGGTTATTTTCTGTTTTTAAATTTGTTGTTGCCCTTTTGGTTGTGTGTGGAGACAAAGTGTATCTACCTACACCTCCATCTTGGCAGGAAATCCAAGAGATATAACCTTAAAACTTTATTCATAATGTGTTGTAGGAATTCAGTAAATAAGAAACCAATATCTATTGTGTCCATCTTCCTCCTCCTCTTTCTTTCTCCTCCTCTTCCTCCTTCCCCTCCTCCTTTTAATTCTTTCTTCTTTTTTAGAATATTATCTTTGATGTTTACTTATTTATTTTACATTTAATTGAATTTATTGGGAGGCCCTTACCTTCTTCATAAGTGCAAAACCACAATGCATGAAGGAACAGAGACCTAACCCTGGTTCAGGAAACAGTTTGTTTTGAGGAAAAGAGTGTGAGCAGTACATTTTTTTCTAAAATTTTAACCTACAGCCCTGCCCTGATCAGGCGACTCAATTGGTTGGATCATTGTCCCCTACACCATAAGATTGTGGGTTGGTCCAGGCATGTACCTAGGTTGCGGGTTCCATTTCCAGGTGGGGCACTTATAGGAGGCAACTGATCAATGTTTGTCTCTCACATTAATGTTTCTCCTCCTCTCCATTCTTCTCTGAAATTGATAAACTTATCCTTGGGTGAAGATTAAAATAAAATTAAGCCACATAGACACACATATGCAAATATATGTGTGTATATATACAGTAGTTGTCTCTTATCTGTGATTTCATTTTCCCTGGTTTCAGTTATGCATGATTAACAACAATCTGAAAATGTTCATTAAGTGGAAAACTCCAGAATTAAACAGTATCTAAGTTTTTAAATGGCATGCCATTTTGAGTAGTATGATTAAATCTCTCTTTATACTGTCTGGGACATCAATCACACCCTTTTCCAGCATATCCATGATGTATATGCTAGTTGCCATTTAGTCACTTAGTAGCTGTATTGTCAGAAGGTCAATAATAGCCTAATGCTATGTCACAATGCCTACATCATTCATCTTGCTTCAACATATAGGCATTATATCATCTCACATCATCCTAGGAAAGGTGAGTACAGCACAATATTTTCAGAGAGAGACCACATTCACATAACTTTTATTAAGTATATTATTATAATTGTTTTTATTACTAGCTATTATTAATTGTTTACTGTGCCTCATTTATAAGTTAAACATTATTGTAGGTATGTATGCATAGGAAAAAATAGTATAAATAGGGTTCGGTACTATCCATGGTTTCAGACATCCACTGGGGGCCTTGGAACCCACCTCCTGTGGATGAGGGGAGATATGGAACACACACACACACACACATACTTTTGATTATGAAACAACTTGCCCTATGAGAAACAGAATGCCATACTCCTAGAACTACATGAATATGTAGCATTCACTTTGCTCCCTGATACATAGGTAGCTTTTGCCCATTAACTGTTGATATATATAATCTCTTTTCTGTTTGTATAATGAACATTAAGTTTTATAGCAGGTTTTTTATAGTCATTGATTTATTGTAAACATTTATGCTGCTTGCTGTATCACTGAAATAAAAGAATAAATTTACTTTTGAGATTTTTTATTGCTATTTTAATCCAAACATGTATTATGACTCATGAGCTCTTGCTGATATTAACAGTTTCTATGAACAAATAACTTTAGGAAATATTAATTGATGAGTTTTGTAAATATTCTTTTGATTGTTATAAGAGATGGAGATGAAAACTGCATAGGAAAATGAGTTGATAACATTTGAAACTGAGTGGTTAGTTCATCAAGTGATGTTTTATTATTCTGTTTAGTTTCTGCTGTTTGAAATTTTCCATAATAAAAAGGTTTAAAGAAAATGAAGAAAGGTTAATGAACTTTTACTGAGTAAAAAGTGGAGTATTTCAACAGATTCCCAAATGAGGACCTAGTGGTGGATGATCAAGATGATGAAACATCAAAGGACATTTACAAATCAAGATTGTAGTTAGCAATGTTTTGAGACTTGTGCAGGCTCAGAACTTTGGGAAGAAAACTCATGTAAATGTGTCAGACTATTCACAGGTAAATAGGGATCACTTGGTGGCCCAGGAAAACTCTAAGCAAAAATTTTTAGGGAGAATGTTTCCCTGAGGTCAGAGAAACCCATGGTTAGCATTTGTCTGGTAGCACAGTACATTAGTTCCAGTGTTAAACAGTAAGGCAATCTGTCAGCACTGCCAACTAAGAGGTCCTGCAAAACAACAAAGCAGTGTTTTAATATTCCAAAATTATGTGCACTGGTACCTCAAATAGTAGTCAACCTTATAGTAATAGAAAGTAGAATGATGGCTGCCAATGGCTGGAGGGAGGGAGAGGTAGGGAGTTGCTGTTCCATAGGTATAAATGAATGTTTTAGACATCTGCTGTTCAACATTATTCCTATAGATAACAATACTATATTGTGCAGTTACAAATTTATTAAGAGGATGAATATTATTTCTTTAACTCCTTGGTTATCAGACTTCCATGATTTGATTTTCTGGAAGTTCTGTTTGTTTTTTGGTCATAAAATGAAGGAAGGAATGAAGGCTGAACACAGTGAAATAACAGAAAATATAGAGGGAACCGATAGTGAAGGGAAGGAAACTGGGACTCAGATCAATGATTTGGAACAAAAGGAAGAAATAAACATCCAACCAGAACAGAATGAAGAAACAAGAATTCGAAAAAACAGAGTAGAGACTTAGGAACCTCTGGGACAACTTTGAACATTCCAACATCCAAATCATAGGGGTGCCAGAAGGCAAAGAGGAAGAGCAAGAAATTGAAAACTTATTTGAACAAATAATGAAGGAAAACTTCCCCAGTCTGCTGAAGGAACTATACATGCATGTCCAGGATGTTCAGAGAGTCCCAAAGAAGGTAGAGCCAAGAAGAAACACACTAAGGCACATCATAATTAAGTTACCCAAGATGAAAGATAAGGAGAGAATCTTAAAAGCAGCAAGAGAAAATGAGGCAGTTATCTAAAAAGGATTTCCCATAAGACCATCAGCTGATTTCTCAAAGGAAACCTTGCAGGCAAGAAGGGGCTGGAAAGAAGTATTCAAAGTCATGAAAGGCAAGAACCTACATCCAAGATTATTTCAGACAGCAAAGCTATCATTTAGAATGGAAGGGCAGATAAAGTGCTTCCCAGACAGGGTCAAGTTAAAGGAGTTTACCATCACCAAACCCTTGCTATATGAAATGCTAAAGGGAATTATCTAAGAAAAATAAGATGATCAAAAACTATGAACAGTAAAATGATGACAAACTCACAACTGTCAACAACTGAATCTAAAAAACAAAAACTAAAACTAAGCCAACAAATAGAACAGGAACAGAATCACAGAAATGGAGATCACATGGAGGGTTACCAGTGAGGGGCTGGGGAGAGAATGGGTGAAAAACGTGCAGGGAATAAGAAGCATAATTGGTAGGCACAAAATTGGCAGGGGGAGGTTAAGAATAGTATAGGAAATGGAGAAGCCAAAGAACTTATATGTACAACCCACAGACATGAATTCAGGGAGGGGAGGAATGCTGTAGGGTGGGGATGTACACAGTGGAGGGGGATAGAGGGGAGAAAAAATTGGGACAGCTGTAATAGCATAATTAATAAACTATACTTAAAAATGAATAAATAAAATAAAATTCCTGGAAATTAAAAGAAAGGAAATTTATTAAGAGGGTAGATCTTATGTGAAGTGTTCTTAACCACAATAAAAAATGATATGCACTGCTATATATGTGTATGCATATTGTATGTTTCAATTAGCTTTACTGATTTATATTTATAGACAATGTACAATTTATATACAAGGATATCTACCCATTTTATGTAAATAGTTCAATGGATGTAGTCATGTAGCTGTCACAACTGAGAGAATACTTCCATTTATCATGTCACTTTGCAATCACGTTCTTCCTACTCCTCAACCACCGAACTGGTTTCCTTATAGATTTGCCTTCAGTAGAATTTCTTGTACACTGTGTAGCATTTTGGGTCTGACTTCTTTCAGTTAGCATAATGCTTTTAAGATTCATCCCTGTTGTATCAGTTTGTTTTTACTGATGAAAAAGTATTTTGTTATATGGATATTTCACAATTTATTTGCTCATTCACCTACTGATGGACACTTAATGTTGTTTTTGTTTTGAATATTGTGCCTATTATGAATAAACCTGCTATTCATATAGCCTTTGGATAAATATATGTTTGGTGGACCCTGAGAAAGAAGATACCTACTGAGAAGGGCTCCTGGCGGCTAAGTGGTCTCAAACAAAACAAAACAAAAACAAAACAGGACCTAGCAGCCTTTTCTAAACATGCCACTTGTACAAACTGCACTGCAGGGAGAAGTTTGAATTACCTGACTGCACTGAACTGCCTGCCTGCATTGTGTTCCTGCCATGTAAGCCAGCCCTTATAAAGGAGTTCCTACAATCATATTTCAACCAATAGGACTGAGGCTTTTTCTATCCAATTGGAGCTGTGCAGCTATATACCACCCCCTGCCCCATCAACTTCTTCATTAACCAATCATAACTACTCCATTCTGACCAGTCAGTAGTACAGTGCTTTCTGAACAAATCGAACTGTGAGGATTTGAAGTCCTCTTGCATGAAAATGAACCAATTTGGGGACAGGGGCAGGGGCTTCTGTCTATAAAAGTCAGCTCCTCTCTGGCTTTGAGAGTGCACTTTCCCTTTCCACCAAAAACTGTAGACTGTTTCCCCAGCTGGAGTTGAAACATGGAAGATGAAAAACAGAAGATGTCATCAGAGCAGAGATCAAGAAAAGAGCTGTCTAGCTAGAGAGGGGCCTGGCCCCAGGGCCCCCTAATGGCTCAAATGCTCAATCGCAACCTGTTCCACAGCTGAGCTATATATGTCACAATTAAGCTGTTTGCACTGAATAAAGTTTCCTTCTTCACTGTACACCAAATTGGGGATTCCTGTTGGTGTTGAATTGATACCAACAACCTTTGCCGCTTGACAGTTTTCACATCTAGAAGTAGGATTGCTAGGCTGTGTGATGTGTATACCTCATTTTATAAGAACAGCTGAATTGTTTTCTAAGTGGCTATTTTACATTTTTGTCAGCAACTTGTGGTAGAATGTGCTGACTTTTCAGTTCATGTTCTTAATTTTTTACTACACGTCTGCATAAATCATAGAGTATTGCTTTGTCTCTTATACAGAAATATACCGTACTGCAGCTTGCATTTTTTATGCATTTTGAGATTTGTCCATGTCGATATATGGAACTGATTTAATTTTGCAGTGTTCCATTGTCTAAATATGTCATAAGTGTTAATCCATTGTTTTATCCATTGACCATTTGTTTTCAGTTCTACGAATGTGCTATTTGTACCTTTGCCTTTTTTTTTGATCACTTGTCCTTTCATTTCTAGGGCTTCTTTATATAATTTGTATACAGGGTGAGGCAAAAGTAGGTTTACAGTTATTCATATGAAAAAGATACAATAATAATACAAGAATAACTGTGTTTCATGTACTCACAACTGCAAACCTACTTTTGCCCCATCCTCTATTTATTTGTTGACTACATTAGGTTACAAAAATTTTCTCCTTATCTGTGGCTTACTTTTTAGTTTTACTTATGCTGTATCATATTGTACAAAACTTTTTCATTTTAAGGTGACTATATCAGTCTTTTTATAGGCCTTTTAGCTTTCTGGTTTTAAGAATTCTTTTCTACACTAAGGTTACAAAGATAGTCTACATTTTCTTCCAAAAAACTGAAGTTCTGGTTTTCATGTTTACATTTTAAATTTATCTGGAATGTAATTTTTTATGGTATAAAGTAGTGGTCTACCTTAATGTTTTTTTTCCAAATGGAAAAGTCAGTTGTCCGTGACTATGTTTAACGGTCTATTAGTAGCCTAGGGTTGCTGTAACATAGTACCACAAACTGGGTACTGGCATAAAAATTAGAAATCTATTCTCTCAGACTTCTGGTGGCTAAGTTTGAAATGTGTCAGCAGAACCATGTTCTCTCTGGAGACCGTAGGGTGAATCTGTTTTAAGCTTTCTCTTAGCTTCTGGTGGTGACCATTGAATGCTGATGTTTCTTGACTTGCAGCTGCATAAATTGATTCTTCCTCCCCTATCAGCTGGTATTCTCTCTTTGTGTGTCAGGGTCTCTGTATTTCTTCTCTTTGGAGCTGGTTTGTCCATAGATTTTCTTGGTCCTTTTCTGCCAGGGCCAGGCCTGGGTTGGTTGCCTCAAATCCAATGCATTCTGGGACTGCCAGTCCCCTCTTTGTTTTTTATTGCCTTGTTGCATTGACTAGAGCTTCTGGGATAAAGTTGACTAGAAGTGGTGAGTAGACATCTACCTTGTTCCCAGTTTTAGGAGAAAGGGGCTCTTTATTTCACCATGAAGTATGATGTCAGATGTAGGTTCTTCCTTAGATACCTTTTATTAGATTGAAGGTGGCCAATAAAACTTGAGCTGTTAGGGGGCCCTTTCATTCCTAATCAATTTTTTAATCATGATTTTTTAAAATGTGTTTTCTACATGTCAAAAAGATTATCATATGATTTTTCTTTTTTAGTCTGTTAATGATGAAATACATTGATTTTGAATGCTAAAGCAAACTTGCATTTCTAGGATAAACCCTACTTGATCACGTGTTAACACCCTTTACAGATTGATGTTTCAATTTGCTATTTTTAAAAAGAATTTTTCCATTTATGTTCATGAGATATATTGATAAGATTTTCCTTTCTTGAGATGTCTTTGTCTGGCTTTGGTATGTGGGTAATGTTGGCTCATAAAATGTGTTGTAAAGCGTTTCTTCCTGGAAGTTTGTGTAGAACTATTTCATCTCCTTTAAATGCTTGGTATAGTTCACTTGGGCCATCTGGGTCTATACATTTTTTTTGGGTGTGAAGGTTGTCAGCTACAAATTCATTTACTAGGGTTATTCGAGTTTTCTCTTCAAGTAAAATTTGGCAGTTTGTGTCTTTTCAAGGATTTTTTTCAATTTCATCTAAGTTGTTGAATTTATTTGCATCAAGTTGACAATAGAATTCCACGCTGCTTTAGCTGCATCCACAAATTTTGATTATACACATTCAGTTTAAAGTACTCTCAATTTTTTTTTTCATTACTTCCTCTTTAACCTATGGATCATTCAGGAGTGTGTTAATTTCCAAATATTTGAGGATCGTTCGGGTATGTTACTGATTCTAACTTCTGGTGATAGAACATACCTTACATGATTTCCATTCTTTAAACTCTTCTGAAACTTGTTTTATAGCTCCAAAATGTGAACTTTTTAAAAGAGTATGTATTAGGCTATTGTTGGGTGGTGTTCCAGAAACGTCAATTAGTCAAGTTAATTGAAAATCTTATATATCTTAACTGATTTTCTATCCATTAGTGCTATGGATAACTTATTGAAATACCTAACTGAAAAGTTGCCTATATCCATTTCAATTTTACTGTTTTATGAATTTTTGCACCTCTTTTATCAGTGTATTGGGAGTTAGAAGATAGTTGTTTTGCTTTGGATTCCCAAATGCCAAGATATAGAAATCTCTCCTTTGGGGCAAATTTCTGTGGAGAACTCCCCATTTCTTGTTGGAGGGTAAATCCCTGGTTGACAGTGCACAGGAGTTGGGGAAAAGGATATGTGTGTATGGGATAAGAGAAATGTTCCATACAATGGTATTCCATTCCCATTAGACATTTTTGAGCCTGCGGCCAAACTGGTTGCTTATCCTTATTATCATATGCAAGCAATATAAGTGGTGCCTGCTTCTGCTCTTATACAATAGCTATCCTCCTTCCCATCTTTCAAATTTTTTGTTGAGATCTCATTTGCTGGTCTCCTGTTTTTATTGTTGGTTTTATAAATTAAAAAATTTTCTAGCATATTAACTGCTCTCTAGGAGGATCAAACATGTTTAACAGAAGCACATTTCCTAGTCCCCTCTCTGCTAGCCATTTTCCTTAGTTGACCAAACCCTGACATTTCTGTAGCCCCTGTTGATCAGCTGCCACATGCTTCCTATGTATTAGTTTTCCCTAGTTCTACCTCTTGTACTTACTTGTTGGTATCACCTGCTCTCAGGTACCAACCCAATACCGGTTTTACTCTGGCAACATTTTTCTTTGGACTTCTCCTTGCTTTCATTACCTACGGTCCAGTCTTGCATTCCATGATGTTATGAACCTTTCTTACCAATGAAAGTACAGTGAGGGAGGATGAGAGCTGCAAAAGTGAACTTCTGTTTTTGGTTGTGAGTCATGGGAAAGGAAGAATTAAAAAGATTCTAATTTAGAACTGTGACTACAAGTAGTGATCACATATTCACCAGTATTTTGACTTGAAGATATTAAACGACCCATATAGAAAGCAAATACCACCACCGAATAGGTAAGAATTTCAAGAACTGTAAAAGTTTGTTTCCAGTACTCAACAAATAATCTGTAAACTAGATCCTTTGCTAGTGACAGAATTATCAATTGATGATAAAAAAAAAAGGCTGGTGCATCCCTGAACTCTGAAAAGGACTGAGTTTTCAGCAATCCTAATACACATCTTTTTCTTTTTCATTTTCACATGTCTGAAATTGAAGTATGTCAAAAAGCAACCAGAAGTTTCTCCTCCTCCCCCACAATCCATGGCATCTTGATATGATGAAATGTGACATCCTATTGTTCTTTCTGCATTTTCATGCATGAGTTCCTTTTTCTAAAATATTGGTTTCCCCCAACTTCCTTTCCATAATCAGTGAAATGCTCTCCAAGGACTCTAATCACATTTTAGTTGCATTAAGGAAAGCAATGCTTAAAAGAGAATGGTAAAAACTAAACACAGTTTAAAACACAGAAAGCTTAAGGTATGCATAAAAGGAAATCTGGAAAAACAGGCTACTTAAAAACCATTTGATACTTTGCATATAAAAGCTCAGTTAGTACTCTAATCATTGCATATGAACTACTCTGGGTTGGAGTCAAATATTCTGAGCTCTCTCTTGAAGTGGGGAAAATGTCTCAATCTGTCGTCCTCCTTCATTCCTTATTAGAAGTTAGGTATGTTTCCCCTTAATTAATGTATACGTTCCCTGTTACCTATGTCCAGTTAGCTGTTACCTTTGGCTGTATAATATCAGTTACAACTCTCAGGCTAATAAATAAAGCATCCATATTTCCCCTACCGATTTTTGTTTTTTCATATATGGATACTCGTCATTGGACAAAAACAGATGAGGAATACTGGGCAGCCTCCTGGGCACTACTTGAGGAATCATTAACCATCCTTTAGAAATTCAGAGCTGCAATTAAGAGCTCATTGTATGGTAACTTCTGATTTATATATTTACAATCCCTTTTCTACTTTCAACTGTTACATGAGCTTCTTGTATTAACTCTTGCTAACTTTTCAGGCGTCCTAGTCCCACACCCAATCCCACCCACACTGCGAGTAAATTATATATGATACAATGCATATTTTAGGCTTTATCTTTTCAAACATGCTCTCCAAAAATGGTTTAAAATTTTTTATATAGCTATTTTTATATGAAGTATTTTTAGCCAAATACAAAAATAATTTTATAAATATGAGTTAGATGTCTACAATGAGGTCTATAGAGTCTAGAGATGCTGTAAAAACACACACTTTTTTGGGGAGGTAAATCAGATATAAAAATGGTAAGTCTGAAGATACAAATATCAGAAACTCTCTCTCCTGACTCCTTTGTTTTGCTTAGTATAGAACACTGGTAGTCAAGAAAATTAAGGAAACAAGAAGTGTTGAGAGAGGAACTGAATCCATTCACATATGTTTCAACTTCATTTGACATGTTTCACATGCTGTATGTGATCTACTTGGCTTTAGTTTTGGGGAGTCATGTAAGGTGGTGATATCTGGAAGAACCCCAATAGAATAGCTACATCCATGAAAAAGAACTACTGAGCTGCTGTTTTGTGGGTAGGAGGGTTCAACATCCTGTAAAATGGTACATTATACATTTTTGCAATAAACACAACAAATTTCTATGCACACTGTATTTCCACCGACCCCTTCACTTATACCAACGTATTATACAATTATAGTTTATTCAGGGCTACTCAGGGCTGGATAGAGATGTGAAAAACATAAGGCAGAAGTTTTGAAGAGAAATCAGTGTTTCATTTTCTCAGAGACTGTGAACAAAGGGAAACATGTTGTGCTTGGATAAATATAAAGTTCTAGCTTTATAAATGCTGGGTAGGGAATATAGTTCTAATAACAATGGTTGAACTACACAGTATGTATGTTTTCACTGTACCCATCTAAGGAACTAGAACAAGCTGTTCATTGTATAGCATGACAAAAGTTCTTGGCACTTAAATACTTTAAATGAATTAATTATTTTCAGTGAGGGAACATATCTTAATAACTCATTGTCTCTCTCCTTCATAAAATATGGAGGGAAGAGTGATGTTAAAAATACTTTAGAGTGCAAGCATGTAATGAAAGAGATCTTAACAGGGATCCTTCCTGTGAACCCGCTGGTGGATGTGGAGGTTGGAGCTCTGGCTGAAGCCCTTCCCACACTTGCTGCATTCATAGGGCTTTTCTCCAGTATGTACTCTCTGGTGGATGAGGAGTTTGGAGCTCTGGCTAAATCCCTTCCCACACTTGCCGCAGTGATAGGGCTTCTCCCCAGTGTGGACTCTGAGATGGATGCGGAGATCTGAGCTCTGGCTGAAGCCCTTCCCACACTCATAGCACTGGTAAGGCTTCTCCCCTGTGTGTATGCACCGATGAATGTGAAGGTTCGAACTTTGACTGAAGCCCTTCCCACACTCTCCACATTTGTAGGGTCTTTCTCCTGTGTGGACTCGCTGGTGGATGTGCAAGTTAGAGCGCTGACTGAAGCTCATTCCACACTCCCCACACTCATAGGGCTTCTCACCTGTGTGTACTCGCTGGTGGATATGCAGTTTGGAGCCCTGACTAAAGCCCTTCCCACACTTGTCACATTTATAAGGTTTCTCGCCTGTATGGACTGAGTGATGAATGAGCAGACTTGAACTTCTTGTGAAGCCCTTCCCACACTTGTCACACTTATAAGGTTTCTCATCAGTGTGGACTGCTTGATGGATAAGGAGACTCGAGCTCCTTGCAAAGCCTTTCCCACACTGCTCACATTTGTAGGGCTTTTCTTCTGTATGGTCTCTCTGATGAAGTAGTAGTTCTGAGCTCTCACTGAAGTCCTTACCACACCAACGGCATAGGTTTTGTTTCTCTGCAATGTGGGTATTTTCATATGGAGGACTCTCTGAGCTGATTTTAGGTATTTTGCCAGAGTCATAATGGTTACAGGGATACTCCTGTGCATGAGCTCTCCGATGACTGACCATTCGGGATTTCCAACCACAAATGTTGTTACAGCTACTGTCTAGAGGATCCAAAGATTCTTTCAATAGGCTATTCTGGCAAATTGCTTCCCCATTGAACAATGGCGAGGCTAGTTCTATTACATCAGACACAAGCTTAATATGAAGGGTCTCTGAACAACTGTCTATGGGAGGAGGGCTTTTCCCTCTTAACACTTTTCTCTTAGTGCTTTCTCCATTTACAAGCAGATTTTTGATTTTCTGAGGATCCTGGAGCTCATTCTTACAAAATGTCACTGAGGAGTCCTGTGTGGCCATTTGGCTTCGAACTTTCAAAGACAAATATTCTCCACTTTCCACGTTTTTGAAATCATCACTTGAGGTGTCACAATACTGTTCTTATTTCTGGAAATGTGAGAAGATGCTTCTCTCCATTTTTGACAAGGGGAAAGGACCTAGTTCAGGGTTCCTGTACATTTCTCCTTGAAGACTCTCCAGTTATTATACTGGCCATCTCTTCAAATCAGCCAGCAGGAAAGCTCTTTATGTAACAGATCCCTAAGTCCTTTCTCTTGAAGAGTCTCCACAGAATTTTCATTCAAGTCTCCTAGAAAACAAAGAAAATTCAGTGACAGAAACAAAGGATAGGTTTTACGATTTCAGAATGGAAGTGCCTAAGTCATGAAGATTTAGTGATTTGGAGAAAGTTCAGTTTTGTCCTTACAGTCATATTCTTTGGTTTAATGTCAAAGAGAAGGCTTTACACAAGACAGAAATATTTTCTCTGCTTTTAAGCATTGTCAATAAAAGTATTCCTCCCCTAACTCAGTAGAAGGCTATTTCACATCCTTGCTACAAATTACATTTCATTTAATTTTACTTCATTTTAAGCAAATTTGCATTTAATTGGTAATCCACTTTAATAGATGCTGGGGATACAAAAAAGAAAAACAATCTTTTTACTTAACAAGCTAGAGCCTAGCAGGAAAAAAGACAAATATATCAACAATGATAACACTGTACTAGTGCTATAGAAGATGCAAGTGTAACCAGGCATACGAGCACAGAGTAATGGCAGTTGACCCAAACCTGAGGGCATATATAAGGAAAACAAGAAAGTGAAAAATATTACATGTTCAAGAAAGCTATAAATAGCTTCTTGTGAATTATATAAAGTAGGTAACAGTGGTAAAAAGTGCGCTCTGGGGAGGAAGGCAGGAGCCAAAACAATGGTCTTGATGTGTACTACTAAGGATTTAGGGCTAAAATCCTCAGGGGTTTAAGCTATTGAAGGATTTAAATTGGGAATGAAACAATTGATTTGTTCATTGAAAATGTGCAAGACTTTAGGCTGAGAGACAACTGCTATAGTAAATTAGAAGAAAAGTGGTAAGGATGATGGTTATGGGGAGGGTGGGAGAGAAACATTTTAAATGATGTGGTGACTAAACAAAGAAAGGAAAGGGAGCACCAAGCACAATCTCCAGTTCCTCGCTTTAGTGACGAGGTTTAGGGGTATACTATGTAATAAAATAGGGAATGCAAAAGGAAAAGGCTGGAGTGTAGAAGAATGAGAGATGACAAACTAAATATAATGTTTAATTTGTGGGGCTGCTGGTATCTTCTTATACTGTTCAGTAAGCAATGAGATATATGGGTCTGGAATTGCTGAAAGAGAATTGTTTTAAAATACAGATTTTAGACTTATTAGGATATACAGGCTGGTCAAAACAATTAGAGTGAATATCCTAATATTATACTGAAATGACAAAAAAGAAATCTATAAAAGTCTGGGAAAAAAACAAGGGCTGTAATCACCAGAATAAAAATGTCAAGGAACTCCTGGATGATAAAGAACAGATGGATTAGAAATGATGGAGAAACTAGAAAAAAAACACAAAAAAACACTGCATAGTTCAAATCATGTACAGGAAGACTTCTGGAGGAATGAAAGATCTTCTCAAGAGCTCCTAGAAATTCAAAAATTTAAATTCCAAACTCAGAATCAGCATTTTAAAGTAACAGATTTATCTTGGAAGTTCAGTTTTATTAATTCATGTTAGTCCATGCTGATAGCTAGACTAGCTGTTGCCATTAGCAGCACCACTTTCCCTACCACCCTTTTCCTAACAAAAAATGAAATACTGGATGGTTAACAGAAGTAGCTCCATACAACATCTGAAGAACAAAATAATTAATATGTTAAAGAAAGATTCCTAATACTATTAGTTGGACTGAAAAGAGAAGCAGAAGTTGAGGTAATGCTAAACCTGCATAATAACAGGGTTGATTACAAAAAGAGGCAACTGACTCCATATGTGCTCATGACAACACCTAAAGGTAACCCCTGAAGTGAGACTTTTGACAAGAGAGCTGGAGATTGAAGTATGGCAAGCCCCACATAACTTACTTGTGAAAAGGCACCAGCAAAAAAAAGGTCTACACCATCCACCATCTGGATTCTCATTATATCCATCCCAAGCCCAGTCATTAGAGGTGTCTCTTATAAGTAGAACCTGCATGCACCAAAGAATGCTGGGTGTCAGCTGAGGATGTATACTTCAGTATAATACTGTATATATAATACTTTTGGGAAAAAATGAAACAATAAGAAAATGTAAGCAGACAAAAAATATAGAATCTAATTTCCATAAACAATAGCATAAACTCAAGAAATAGTGAACAGAGGAAACAGAATTTAAAAGCTACATAATTAGAGAAATCTGAGAGGATATCACATCTAGAAAAACAACGTAATTTAATAAGATATAAATATGTTGCTATGAAAAATAATCAGGGTTCTTCTAAATTTTAATGAATTAATGAATGAAAAACATAATCGTAATAATCAAGACCAATCATACCTGTCTGAAGCACTCAGGCAGTAGTTATATAATCTTCTGTGAGAGGAACTATCAGGACACCCATTTACACACAAGGAAACCAAGGTTCTCTAATGGTTAAGTAACTAAGTATCAGGCAGTCTGATTCTAAGGCCTGAAGTCCAGAAGGGCTAGCAAAATGAACACACAGCTAAGATGGAAGATTGACGGGTTCCCCTATAATGCAGAATAAAAGGTCAGACAGATGGAAAGAAAAAAGTAAACACAAATCTTGTAGGAGTTCTATAAATGTAGTCAATATAGAAGGGAAAAAAGCAACCATGAAATAACAGGAAAAAAACCCCTCAAACATTTCTTAGAAGTCAAGATTCAGGGCCTACTGAATGCTAAAAATGTAATTATGAAATCTCAAGACTTTAAGTGAAAAAGAAATCCCAGAAAATGCTACAAGCATCCAGACAGAAAAGCTAGGTTATGTGCAAATAAATGAGAATTATAAAGACATTGGTTTATTAATCAGCAATACTGGACACCTAAAGATAACTTAAAAATATCTCCTAATTTTGAAATAAAGTGATTGTTAAGTTAGTATTCTATTCTATACCTAACCAATCAACCATTTCAGTAGGAGGAACAGACACTTTTGCACACAAGAAAGGATTTAAACAATTACTGAAATAATTACTCAGAAATGTACTATAGCAAAATAAATTTTTTTTAATTACTTCACAATACAAGAAATAATAATGAGCAAGGAAGTCAATAAAACAGAAAATTAAGTTGAATCAGTTGTTTATATAAAAGAAACAATACGGTCTGCCTGAGCAAGATGGCTGCTGCTATATGGGGGATGATTCAGCACTGGGGTCCCAGTGGTTGTTCTCTCAGTTCTCTCCCCAAAGCCTCTGTCCCCAGTCTCTCCTGAGACATCTTTGGCCACTTTCACCCGGACTTTGCTGGAGCCGAGGGCATTTACAGCTGTAAATTTCCTTCTGAGTACTGTTTTTGTTGCATCCTATAAATTTTGAGATGGCGGCAAAGTAGGTGGGAGCTGAACCCTCTTGCTTGTGCACCTAACGGGACACCTAGCTGATCTGAAGAACTGAGTTATCAGCCAACGAAATCCCAGCTTATTTGAAGTTTGGAAGCCGAAGTCTGCAGATGATGCTAGAAAACGGACGGTAAGGAGGTTTTGTAGGCCCTCGGGAAGGTCCCTGCATCCTGTGCTGCAGATGTGGCTGCTGTGGTTCCTGGACTGTGGCTACCACAGGAGCTTTGGAGGAGAGTTGGCTCAGTGATAGTAACTTGTCAGCTCCCTCCCCTCCCAGAGCCGGGAAGTTACAGAGCTGCACCAGTAGAGACATGGTCGTTGGGCAGTGGGAGACACAGATTAGGTGGTGTGCCACAGCTGAGACAGTGGTCGCTGGCTCGGACAATACTAGAGAAACTGGGGAGCTGGGCAACATCGGGAGATGGGAGAAGAGAAGGGCTGCGACTGACCTTGACCCAGATAGTCCCAGGACTGGTCAGAGAGTTGAGCTGAGTGAAAAGCCCAGCGATTGTTAGGAAAGGCCTCCCACAACCACGGGGAATTCGCTAAAGAAGACTCTCAGCTGCTGTGCAAGTACCTCTCATGAGCTGCAGTGGCGGCTGGGACAGAGAAGGAAGAAGAGGAGGAGGGGCGCAATCTGCTCCAAATAAGGGCGCCCTAAAGACTGATCAAAGCAGGGTAACTCGGGCCAAAGAGGTAGCTGTCCCCAGAGACTTAATTTAACAGGGGAACTAAACTGCCCAAAAAGGACTTTGCGCACATGTAGCACCCAGGCCAGAAGACTGAGGAGGAGGGATGCAAGTTGCTCCCACTCAGTGCACCTCATGGACTAATCAAAGGGCTGCACACAGAGGTGGATTAAAGGTGCTGGACTGATGTATATGGACAGTGTGGGCCTTGCAGACTTTGAGGGCTCAGTTAGAGGCTGCGGACTGGTGAATACGGCAGCCTAGACCCAGCCCCCATCCTCAAAGATCCACAGGAAAGAAAAAAACAAAAACACAAAAAATGGAGCCCAACCCCTCTCTGGCTGCAGCATCCAGGAAGATCAGCAGAATCCGTTTTGTTGGTTTAAAGTCAGCAGGAGGCTTTTTTCTTTTTTAATTTTATTTTTTTCTTGCGAGTGTAAGACAATGAGACCTGGAGCTGTGAAAGGACCAAAGACAGATCCAGAGAGAGATCAGACGCCTAACACCAACAACTGAGAAAAAATTTCACTTTGATATCCTCCAGATCTTGCATTTTATTTTTTATTTTGTTGTTATTTTTACTTTCTTATATATTTTAATCTTTTTACTTTTCTTCCTTACATTTAGTTTTCTTTGTTGGATTTCATCCCTTATTTCAGTATATCTCATCATCTAACCTCACATAAAAGTTCTGATTTCTGGAGTAAGCTCACATCCTCTTTCGCCCCCTATAAGAGTCTTATCTCTTCCCACCTTTTATAAAAAGTGCCTACTTGGGTGAATTATCATGCTTATTGTGGAACTTCTCTAAGGATCTCCTATCTGTTCTCTACTTATTAGTACTTTAATTCCCATAGAATACTCTCCCACTGCCTAACTCCATTTCACTTTCACCATGCCCCTGAACACATACAGGATATGGTGGGAGTTGTGAACACCAGTAAATCTGCTGGAGGAGAGAGCCCACCAACAAAGGAGCCACTAACAGGAAAAGCCCAAGAAAAATAAGAGACCCCACACAAATGGAAGAAAAGTTAAACCTAGGGCATCTTGACAGGGAGATCAAAGAGACCACACCACTGCCACAGAATTCCTACCACAGAAGTTCACCCTACAAAGGTAGCTGGCAAAGCAGAGCATCAGGAATCACAGAAACAAACAAAAAGAATCACCAAATATGGGGAGACAAAGAAAGAACCAGTAATAGGAATAGCTCCCCACTAAAAGAGCTAAATGAAACAGAGGCAAGCAAACTATCAGGTACAGAATTCAAATGAATGGTAATAAGGGTGCTCAAGGAACTCACAGACAACTACAGGGAACAGAATGAGAACTACAATAGTATGAAGAAGGAAATGGAAACCATAAACAAGAACCAGGAAGAAATGAAGAATAAAATTTCTGATGAAGAAAATACACTGGAAGGAATTATAAGCAGACTGGATGAAGCAGAGGACCGAATTAGTGAGCTTGAAGACAAGGTAGAAAGACATACCCAGGTAGAGCAGCTGCATGAAAAAAGACTAAAAAAATATGAAGATACCTTAAGGGAATTCAAGACAACATGAAATGCAGCAACATTCGAATCATAGGAATACCAGAAGGAGAAGAAAAGGAGCAAGGGATAGAAACCCTGTTTTAAAAAATAAGGACAGAAAACATACAGAACCTGGAGAGGGAAAATGCCACACATGTTCAGGAAGCACAGAGAATCCCAGTCAAGGTGAACCCAAAGAAACCTGCTCCAAGACACAACATAATTAAAATTCTACGTTTTAAAGACAAAGAGAGGATCTTAACACCACCAAGGGAGAAACAAGAAGTAATGTACTAGGGAGTGATGATAAGGCTAGCAGCTGATTTCTCAACAGAAACACTACAAGCCAGAAGGGAATGGGAAGAAATATTCCGAGTAATGAAAAGCAAAGGCCTGCAACCAAGACTGCTGTATCCAGTGAGGCTCTCAATTAAAACGGAAGGAGACATAAGGAGTTTCTCATACAAAAGAAGGCTGAAAGAATATATGTCTACCAAACCAGCACTGCAAGAAATGCTAAAAGGACCGCTTTAAGAAGAGGAAGAAAAAGAGTGAGAGACAGAGGAACACAAGTACAAAGGAGGAAAATATGAATAAGTACCTATCAATGATAACCTTAGATGTTAATGGATTAAATGCTCCAATCAAAAGACATAGGGTAGCTGAATGGAAAAGAAAACATAACCCGCACATATGCTGCTTACAAGAGACCCAATTCAGAAAAAAAGACCTACAAAACAGAGTGAAGGGTTGGAAAAACATATTCCAAACAAATGGGCAGGAAAAAAAAAGTCGGGGTAGCAATACTTGTATCAGACAAAATAGACTTCAAAACAAAAGCCAGAAAAAGAGATCCGGAAGGACAACACATAATACTCAAGGAAGAATCCATCAGGAAGATATAAACATTTTATATACATATGCACCCAACACAGAAGCACCCAAATATATAAGGAAAATCTTGGAGGACTTCAAGAAAGATATAGACAGCAACATATTTATACTAGGGGATTTTAACACCCCGCTGTCAAATATGGATAGATCTTCTACATGAAATATAAACAAGAGTACTGCAGCATTGGACAATGTCCTAGATCAAACGGACTTAAGAGGTTAATGTAGAATCATCCCAAAGAAACAAAATACACATTCTTTTCAAATGCACATGGAATATTTTCATAAACAGACCACATGACAGGACACAAAAGAAGCCCCAACAAACTCAAGGAAATTGAAATCATATCAAGTGATTTTTCAGACCACAAAGGCCTGAAACTAGAAACCAAGTTCAAGGAACAAACTCAAAAACACTCAAGCTTATGGAGACTGAACAGCATGCTATTAAACAATGAATGGGTTAATAATGAGATCAAGCAGAAATCAAAAACTTTCTGGAAACAGATGAAAATGAACACACAACTGTCCAAAACTCACAGGACACCGAAAAGCAGTCCAGAGAGGAGAGTTCATAGCAATATAGGCCTACCCAAAAAAGATACAAACATTTGAAATAAACAACCTAATACTACATCTATAAGAGCTAGGGGAACAACAACAAGCAAAGCCCAAAGTGAGTAGAAGGAAGGAAATAACCAAGGTCAGAGCAGAATTAAATGACATAAGACTAAGAGAACCATTCAAAGGATCAATAAAACCAGGAGCTGGTTTTTTGAAAAGATAAAAAAAAATTGACAAGCTTTTAAGCAGACTCCTCAAGAAAAAGAGAGGGCCCAAAAATTAAAATTAGAAATGAAGGAGGAGAGATTATACTGATACCACAGAATTACAAAGTATTGTAAGAAATTGCTATGAACAAGTATATGCCAAGGAATTTGAAAATGCGGGTGACATGGACAAATTCCTGGAAAAATATAATCTTCCAAAACTGAATGAAGAAGCAGAAAGCCTGAAAAGGCTGATATCAGCTGGTGAAATTGAAGCAGTAATCAAAAAACACCCAGCACACAAAACCCCCGGACCGGATGGTTCCTGGAGAATTCTACAAAATATTTAAGGAAGAACTAACTTCTATTCTTCTCAGACTATTCCAAAAAACCCAAAAACAGGGAACCTCCCCAAACTTTTTATGAAGCCAGCATCAACCTAATCCCAAAACCAGATAAAAACACCACAAGGAAAGAAAACTACAGGCCAATATCACTGATGAACATAGATGCTGAAATCCTCAACAAAATATTGGCAAACAGCATCCAACAATACATTAGAAAGATCGTACACTCTGATCAAGTGGGATTCATCCCAGGGACTCAAGGATGGTACAATACTTGCATATCAATAAATGTAATATATCACATAAACAAAAGGAAAGACAAAAATCACATGATCATATCAACAGATGAGGAAAAAGCATTTGTGAAAGTACGGCACCCATTTATGATAAAAACACTCAGAAAAGTGGGAGTAGAGGGAGCATACCTCCACAGAATAAAGGCCATATCTGATAAACTTACAGCTACCATCATACTCAATGGACAAAAACTAAAATCTTTTCCCCTAAGATCAGGAACAAGACAAGGATGTTGACTTTCACCGCTTCTATTCAACACAGTATTGGAGGTCCTAGCCACAGCAATTAGACAAGAAAAAGAAATAATAGGCATCCAAATCAGAAAGGAGGAAATTAAACTGTTATTGTATGCAGGGGATATGATTGTGTACATAGAATACCCCATAGATTCCACCAAAAACCTGCTCGACCTAGTAAGTGAATTTGGCAAAACAGCAGGATACAAAGTCAAATTCAGAAATCAAAGGCATTTGTGTATACCAATGAAATATTTAAGTCAGAAATTAGGAAAAAAATCCCATCCGCTATAGCAACAAAAAAAAATAAAGTACCTAGGAATAAACCTTATCAAGGAGGTAAAAGACCTGTACTCAGATAACTACACAACACTGAAGAAAGAAATTAAGGAAGATACAAATAAAGGGAAGCATATACTGTGTTCATGGATTGGAAGAATTAACAACATCAAAATGTCCATACTACCCAAAGCAATTTTATAGATTCAATGCAATGCCTATTAAAATACCAATGACATATTTCACAGATATAGAACAATTCAAAAATTCATTGGAACAATAAATGACCCCAAGTTGCCACACCAATTTTCAGAAAGAAGAACAAAGTCTGAGGGACCACAATACCCAATATCAAACTACACTATGAGGCTGCTGTACTCAAAACAGTCTGGTACTGGCATAAGAACAGACACACAGATCAATGGAACATAATCAAGAACCCAGAAATAAACCTATGTCTCTCTATGGTCAATTAACATTCAAAAAAGGTGACAAATGCATAAAATGGAGTAAACATAGCCTCTTCAACAAATGGTGCTTGGGATATCTGGACAGCTACATGCAGAAAAATGAAACTCTACCATCAACTTACACCATACACATAAATAAACTGAAGGTGGATAAAAGACTTAAATATAAATCGCGAAAGTATGAAAGTACTAGAGGAAAGCATAGGCATGAAAATCTCAGATATTTCACACAGTAATGTTTTCACCGATATGTCCCCTGGAGCAAAGGTCATAAAGGAAAGAATTAACAAATGGGACTTCATCAAAAGAAAAAACTTCCGCACGGCTAAAGAAAACATCAGCGCAACAAAAAGGGAACTAACCGTATGGGAAAATATATTTGCCAAGGAAACATCAGACAAGGGTTTCATCTCCAAAATATATAAAGAACTCACATGACTCCACTCCAGGAAGACAAACAACCCAAATGAGAAATGGGTAAAGGACCTGAACAGACACTTCTCCAAGGAGGACATACAGAGGGCCCAGAGACATATGAAAGGATGCTCAATATCACATGCCATCAGAGAGATGCACATTAAAACCACAATGAGATACCACTTCACACCAGACAGAATGGCCATCATAACCGAATCAACAAACAAGTGCTGGCGAGGTTGTAGAGAAAAGGGAACCCTAGTACACTGTTGGTGGGAATGGAGACTGGTGCAGGCACTGTGGAAAACAGTATGGAATTTCCTTAGAAAACTAAAAATGGAACTGCCTTTTGACCTAGCAATTCCACTGCTGGGATTATACCCTAAGAATCCTGAAACACCAATTCAAAAGAACCTATGCACCTCAAAGTTCATAGCAGCGCAATTTACAATAGGCAAGAATTGGAAGCAACCTAAGTGCCCAAGAGTAAATGAGTGGATCAAAAATTATGGTACATTTGCACAATGGAATACTACACAGTCGAAAGAAAGAAAGAGCTACTACCCTTTGTGACTGTATGGATGGAACTGGAGAGCATTATGCTAAGCGAAATAAGTCAGGTGGTGAAAGAGAAATACCATATGATTTCACCTATAAGTAGAAACTAATCAACAGAACAAAAAAAACAGGCAAAATATAACCAGAGACATTGAAATAAAGAACAAACTGACAGTAAACAAAAGAGGAGGCAAGATAATGGGTGGAACAGGGGAAGGGCAATCAAGGAACATGTCCAAAGGACACATAGACAAAGCCAAAAGCGGGTAGGATTGAAGGTGGAAGGTGGGGATGGGAGGGTAGGGGAAATGGTAGGGGGAAAATGGATAATATTGTAGTTGAACAACAAAAAAAGAAAAAAAAAACAAATTATTTCAAAACCCTATAAAACTATATGGAATTAATCCCCCCATAGAAAACATTAAAAAAAATAAATATTAGCTTTAGAAAAGAAAAAAAGGAACTGTAATAATAGTACAGTATACTATTTGACTCTGCAGGGAATAAAAATTATGAATTCAAAGCAATGTAAGCATTAATCAATGACAGGACTCTGACATAAATTCTTGGGATGATGGGCATGTTGGGAAATAATATAAAAGAGCTAAATCTTAACTTTTAAGGGTGTAAGGAAGTCAACAGAAAATATCGAATACTGATAAGCTGGAAAATTGCAGTATATCATAACATAAGAAATTAAAAATAAAGCTATACTGAGGTACAAATTTCTATCTGTTACACTGGCAAAATCCCAAATCCTGAAGACACACACTGCTTGTGTGTATAAATTGGTATCACCTCCCCCCCACCCCCAAAGACCTTTTGACAATTATTGATCAAAATCACAATTGTATGCAGTCAGCATTCCTGTTTGGGGTTTCATCCTTCAGCTTTCCAGGCACAGTTGTGAAATGATATTTGCACAAGATTCACTCACTGCAGATGGTCTGTGATAGCAATTGACCAGACCCTGGGTACAGGGAGTTTGGGGACATAACAGAAATTTTTCACTGTGTGCCTCTTTATTTTTTTATTTTTGCAGTATAACTTTAATAATTTAAAAACATTTAGTACAACCGGGACAACTGTAACAGCATAAACAATAAAATCGAAAAAAATAAAACCATTTAGTGTACTTGGAGATTTTACTTTTCTTTGCTACTCATGCATAATTTATTTTCTACGTTTCTCTAAAATCCTCATTGTACTTTTCTTTAAAACTTTATTTAGGTATAATTGACAAGCAACACTGTGCATCTTTTTCCTAATTCCAAAATCAGGTAAATACACAACAAATAATGTAAATCATGGACCTATCTTCCTTATGAACATAGATGCTAAAATCCTCAATACAATATTAGCAAAAAGGATCCAGTAATATATTAAAAAGATCATACCCATGATCAAGTGGGATTTATTCAAAGGATGCAAGGATGGTATAATACTGGCTAATTGATAAATGTGATACATCACGTAAACAAAATGAAAGACAAAAATCAATGATCGTATCAAGAGATGCAGAAAAAACATTTGAAAAATCCAGCACCATTTGTGATAAAAACACCCAGCAAAGTGGGAACAGAGGGACATACCTCACATAATAAAGACCATATATGAAAAGTCTACTGCCAACATTATTTTCAATGGGCAAAAACTATGTTTCCCTTAAGATCAGGAACAAGACATGGGTGTCCACTTCCACTACTTTTATTTAACATTGTATTGAAAGTCTTAGCCACAGCAATCAGAGAAGAAGAAATAAAAGGTATCCCAATTTGAAAAGAGGAAGTAAAACTGTCATTTTTCACAGATGACACTATACAAAGAAAACTGTATAAGATCCACCAAAAAACTACTTGACCTAAAAAGGAATTTGGCAAAGTAGTGGGATACAAAGTCAATATTGAGAAATCAATGGCATATTTATATACCAATAATGAACTATCAGAAAGAAAAACTAAGAAAATAATCCCATTTACTGTTGCAATAAAAATAAATAAAGTACATAGGAAAGAAGTTGAGGAAAATTAAATAAGTAGAAGTATATATAGTGTGCACGAATTGGAAGAATTAACATCATTAAAATGTCCATACTACCCAAAGTAATCTATAGATTCGAGAAAATTCCTATTAAAACACCAATGGCATATTTCACAGATCTAGAATAAATATTCCAAAAATATATATGGAATTAAAAAAGACCCACAGTAGCCATAGCAATCTTGAGAAAGAAGAACAAAGATGGTGGTATCACAATACTTTATATCAAACTATACTACAAGGTCACTGTGATCAAACATTCTAGTTCTGGCATAAGAACAGGCATAGAGATCCACAGAACAGAAAAGAGAATCAGGAAATCAACCCACACCTATACGGTAAATTAACATTTGATAAAGGAGGCAAGAGCATACAATGGAGTAAAGACAGAATCTTCAATAAATGGTTTTGTGAAAACTGGACAGGCACATGAAAAAATTAATCTAGACCACCACTTTACACCTTACATAAGAATAACTGAAAATGGATAATAGGCTTACTTAAGTGTAACTTGTGTAACCACAAAAATCCTAGAAGAAAACACAGGCAGTAAAATCTCAGACATTTTTCATAGCAATATTTCTGCCAATGTATCTCCTAGGGTAAGGGAAATGAAGAAAAAATAAACAAACGAGACTATATCAAATTAAAAAGTGTCTGCACAGAAAAAGAAAGCATCAACAAAATGAAAAGGGAACCCACTGTATGGGAGAACATATTCACCAATAATACATGTGATAACAGTTTAATTTCCAAAATATATTAACAACTTATACAACTCAACACCAGGAAGACAAATAATCCAATTCAAAAGTGGGCAAAGGACCTGGATAGACACTTCTCCAAGAAGGACATGCAGATGGTCCATAGACATAGGAAAAAATGCTCAATGTCACTAATCATCAGGGAGATGCAAATTAAAACCACAATGTTATATCACTTCACACCAGCCAGAATAGTGCCATCAATAAATCAACAAACAACAAGTGCTGGCGAGGATGTGGAGAAAAGGGAACCCTCATGTACTGTTCGTGGGAATGCAGACTGGTACAGCCACTGTATAAAGCAGTATGAAGTTTCTTCAAAAAATTAAAAATGGAACTACCCTTTGACCCAGTGATCCTGCTTCAGCGACTATGTCCTAAGAATCCCAAAACACCAACTTGAAATATGCACCCCTATGTTCATGTAAGTGTTGTTTATAATAGCCAAGATCTGATAAGACCCAAGTTCCCGCTGGTAGATGAGTTGATAAAAATGCTGTGGTATACTTACACAAGGGAATACTATGTGGCCATTAAAAAAGAAGGAAATCTTACCTTTTGCAAAAATATGTATAGCCTGGAGATTATTATAAATGAAATAGGCCAGTCAGAAAAAGACAACAACCATATGATCTCACTTACACATGGAATCTAATGAACAAAATAAACTGATGAACAAAATAGAAACAGAGGCATGGATACGTAAAACAGACTGACAGCTGTCAGAGGCGAGGGGGAGGGTTGTACTGGATGAAAGAAGGTAAAGGGATTATCAAAAGAACATGTATGCATAATGCATAGACACGGACAACAGTGTGGTGATGGCCAAAGGGAAGGGGGGTCGGGGCTGAGTGGTGGTGAGCAAAGGGAGGGAAAATGGGGACATCTGTAATAGTGTCAACAATGGAAATAAAGAAAATAAAAATATTAACACTGAGAATCATCAGAAAAATTAGCAATAGGAATTACTCCAAAAGAAAAACTTAAAAAGTAAAAGTTCTAAAGGGGCCAAAGATTAACGTGACCTAAAAGTGGGCAATTTTGCTACAAAAATAGAATACAAGTATTGGGTTTATATAAAGAATATAGAAATGCTTGAGCCTTACGAACTACAGAGACCACTTCCCTCTTTTGCACTTGCCTCACATGCAGGTTTATGTAAAGATAATGGTTCCAGAGCCTCAGTGACTGAGGGGACAGAACCATGTGGATTAAAGCAGGAAAAAACCCTGAAAGTCACCATTACAAGATACTTTTTTTCAGTTATTTTTATAGAGTGTTTGTTTTAACTACAAAATGGCAAATTTCCATGGTTCAAACTAGTAGGCAGACATGTGTCTATCTACCCATCTAATTAAAAATACTAAACTCAAAATGGATTAAAGCCAAATGTTAGACTCGGAACCATAAAAATTCTAGAAGAAAACATAGACAGTAATATCTCAGAAATTTCTCAGAGCAATATTTTTTCTGATATATGTCATCAGGCAAGGGAAACAAAAGAAAAAAATAAGACTACAGCAAACTAAAAATTTTTTGTACCACAAAGGAAACCATCAACAAAATGAAAAAGACAACCCACTGAATGGAAGAACCTATTTGTCAATGACACATTTGATAAGGGGTTAATATCCAAAATTAATAAAGAAGTTACAAAACTCCACACCAAAAACCCAAACAATTGAATTAAAAATGAGCAAAGACCTCGACTAGATACTTTCCCAAAGAGGACATTCAGAGGGCCAACAGACATGAAAAGACACTCAACATCACTAATCATCAGAGAAATGCAAATTAAAACCCCCCAAAATAACGCGTAACACCTGTTAGAATAGTTATCATTAATAAATCAACAAACAATAAGTGCTATCGAGGATGTGGAGAAAAGGGAACCCTCATGGACCATTGGTAGGAATGACTAGTGAAGCCACTGTGGAAAGCAGTATGGAGTTACCTCAAAATATTAAAAATGGAGGTGCCTTATGACCCAGAGATTCTACTTCTGGGAACTTCTAGGAATATATCCAAAGAAACCTAAGGCAGTAATTCCAGAGATTATATGTACCCCTATGTTCACTGTAGCATTATTTACTATCGCTAACATTTGGAAGCAGCCCAAATGCCCACTTGATGATGAGTGGATAAAAAAGCTGTGGTACATTTATGCAATGAAATACTACTCAGCTATAAAAAACGAAGGAAATTTTACTTTTTGTGACAGCATAGATGGACCAGGAGAGTATTATGCTTAGTGAAATAAGCCAGTCAGAGAAAGACAAATACCATATGATTTCAGTTCTGTGTGGAATCTAATGAACAAAATAAACTAACAAACAAAATAGAAACAGACTCAAACAGACTCATGGATACAGAGAACAGACTAACAGCTGTCAAAGAGGAGGAGGTTGGGGAGCTGGGTAAAAAAGGTGAAGGGAGTAAGCAAAGAAAACAAACAAACAAAACAAAACCCCCAAAACTCATAGAGAGAGACAACAGTACAGTGATTACCAGAGGAAAAGGCAGGTAGGGAGAAGTAGAAATGGGTAAGGGGGATAAACGGTGATGGAAGGAGACTTGGCTTGGCATGGTGGACACACAATATAAGATATAGATAGTATATTATAGAATTGTACACCTGAGATATATAATTTTATTAACCAATATTATCCCAATAAATAAATTTAATAAAAATAAAAATTTAAAAAGTCCTTAGCATGTTTTTTAATGGTCACATCTGCTCTTGTATGGTCTGCTATAATTTCTATGACTAGGTCCCTATAATATATTTGGTAAGTAATTTTTTCGCTATTTTAAATAATTCTATAATGACTTCACAATTTTCAGTTGGAGTTACTCATTAAATCCTTATGACAGATACATAAAAATGAACTATTTCATCAAAAATATTTAAGGCTCTTTGCTTCAAGTAGTCAAAATGTTTTTAAGAAAAACTATATCAGTTAAACCACTATCTATCTCTAGGATATGGAATTTTGTCTCATCACAATATTGTCTTATATTCAGAAGGAAAGACAGATGAATCTCTGAATGTGTAAGAAAAGAAGCAAAGGAAACTAGATATTGCAGAGCAAGGTGATTTTTAATGAAAATAAAGTCCGAGCAAAGATGGTACAAAACCAATGTGGGAAAAATGTGGGAGAAGATAAAGTACAGATAAGGTCAGCATCAATGAGAAAGACCACAACTTTTGCCCTGGTTGGTGTGGCTCAGTGGATTGAGTGCTGGCCTGTAATCTGAAATGTCTCTGGATCATTCCCAGTTAGGGCACATGCCTAGGTTGTGGGACAAGTCCCCATTTGGGGGCATATGAGAGGAAATGGATCAATGTTTCTCTCACACGATGATGTTTCTCTCCCTCTCTTTCTTCCTCCCTTCCCTTTTCTCTAAAATAGGTAAATAAATAAAAATAAACTGCTCCTGCCTTTCAAAAAGAAAAAAAAAAAGACCACAACTTTCTGAAAAGATAGAAGGGAAAAAATAAGTGAATAGATAAAGGTAGATCAGTTTGAGGAAAGTATCCTTGAAGACTCAGCTTTCTCCATAGACCAGCAAAATTCAGAGAGCTCCTGAAACATTTAAACAGGGACTTCTCTTTCATGGATTAGCCTGGGTTTGTGACTTGCCATGGTGCTTCACTGATTTCTTTGGAGTTCGTTCTTTACTATAGTTATCTTCAACTTGCTGCAACTGGAGATCATATCTGAGAAACACACAGGGATTGGGCAACTGTGCAGAAAACAAAATCAGTTCCAAATTACAGCTTGTCAGGGATGGATCAGGTATATTTTCTCAGACAACTCAGTAAAGCTACCATTCGACAACTCTTACCAAATAAAGTTCTTTAGTTGTTCAGAATAATCAAAAACATCTTTTTGTACCAAAAAGAAATTAGGAAACTCTGACCCGAACCACACTTCCTATTTAAAATTGGAAAAAATAAAGCCTTCGATGGGACTTCCGGTCAAGATGGAGGCACAGGTAAATGTGGTTTGCCTCCTCAAGCCAAAGAGATATTACATCTAAATGACAGAACAGATATCACTCAGAAGTGTCAGAAAATCAAGCAGTATGGAAGTCCGACAACTAAGGAATTAAAGAAAACACATTCGGGAGTTCCGGCCAAGATGGAGATGTAGATAGATACACTTAGCTTCCTCGCACAACCAAAGAAGGATAACAACAAATTTAAAAACAAAAAACTATCAGACCTGCCAGAAAATAGAGCTGCATAGAAGTCCAACAACCAAGGAGTTAAAGAAACATTCATCCAGACTGGCAGACTGGGCAGAGGTGGACAGCTGGGGCAGAGAGGATTCACATAGCAAGGTAGCGGATTGCGTGGGTGAGGAGTGGGCTTGCTGACTAGGTGGTCCCACATTCACACGTGGATAAACTGGGAGGAACAACTGGAGAACAAGAGAGACTGCAAAGCCCAGGGTTTCAGCGCAGGGAAACTAAAGACCCAAAACTTCTGGCTGTAAAAATCTGTGGGGGTTGCATCAGCAGGAGAAACTCCCAGTCTCCCAGGAGAGTCTGTTGGAGACGCCCACAGGGTCCTAGAATGTACACAAACCCATTCACCTGGGAATCATCATCTGAAAGGGCACAATCCACTTGTGGGAAGCGAAGAAAGTGACAGAAAGTGGGGCAAGAGCGGAGCAAGGGAGCAAGGGGGACTGTTACCCCTCTGGCCCCACCCCCACAGACAACGCAACAACACTGCGTAGAGGGTTGCTCTGCCCTGGCAAGTATCTATGGCTCCATCCCTTACAACATAGCAGGTGCATAAGACAAAGAAACATGTCCCAAGTGAAAGAACAGATCAAAACTCCAGAAAAAGAACTAAGTGACGAGGAGACAGACAACCTCTCAGATGCTGAGTTCAAAACACCGGTAATCTGGATGCTCACAGAAATGATTGCGTTCAGTTGCAAAATGAAGGCCATACAAATTGAAATAATGGAAAATATACTGGGAACCAACAGTGAAGGGAAGGAAACCGGGACTCAAATTAAGGGCTTGGGACAAAAGGAAGAAATAAATATCCAACCAGAACAGAATGAAGAAACAAGAATTCAATAAAATGAGGAAAGGCTGGGACAACTTTAAACGTTCCAACATCCAAATCATAGGGTGCCTGAAGAAGAGGAAGAGCAAGACATTGAAAAATTATTTAACAAATAATGATGGAGAACTTTCCCAATCTGGCAAAGGAAATAGATTTCCAGGAAGTCCAGGATGATCAGAGTCCCAAAGAAGTTAGAGCCAAGAAGAAACATACCAGGACACATCATAATTAAGTTACCCAAGATTAACGAGAAGCAGAGAATCTTAAAAGCAGCAAGAAAAAAGGAGAGAGTTACCTACAAAGGAGTTCCCATAAGAATATCTGCTGATTTCTCAAAAGAAACTTTACAGGCAAGAAGGGGTTGGAAAGAAGTATTCAAAGTCATGAAAGGCAAGGACCTACATCCAAGATTACTCTGTCCAGCAAAGTTATCATTTAGAATGGAAGGGCAGATCGAGTGCTTCCCAGATAAGGTAAAGTTAAAGGAGTTTATCATCACCAAGCCCTTACCATATGAAATGTTAAAGGGACTTATCTAAGAAAAAGATAAAAAACTATGAATAGTAAAATGGCAAAGAACTCACAACTATCAACAACTGAACCTAAAAAACAAAAACAAAAAGTAAGCAAACAACTAGAACAGGAATGGAATCACAGAAATGGAGATACAGGCAGGGTTATCAGTGGGAAGGGGGATGGGGAGGGGAAGAACAGGGGGAAAAGGTACAGGGAAAAAGAGGAATAATTGGTAGGCACAAAATAGACAGAAGGAGGTTAAGAACAGTATAGGAAATGGAGAAACCAAAGACCTTTTATGTACAGCCCATGGACATGAACTAATGGGGAGGGGGAATGCAGGAGCGTGAGGGGTGCAAGGTGGATAGGCATAAAGGGGTAAAAAAAAATTGGGACAACTGTAATAGCACAATCAATAAAATATACTTAAAAATAAAAAAAGAAAAAAGAAACCACATTCATCCAGACAGGTAGGAAGGATGAACGGGTGGAGAAGTGGAGATGAATAGACAAGGAACCAGCTGGTCCCAAACCCACATGTGGTGGATATAAAATGGGGGGATAGCTCAGGAGTGAGGGGTCCCGGTCCCACATCAGACCACCCAGCCCTGGGTTCCAGTGCTAAGAAGGTAAGTCCCCATAACTTCTGGTTGTGAAAACCAGTGGGAGTTGGGGCGACAGAAGGGACTGTGGGATTCTCAGGCCTCTCTTCTCAAAGGGTCTCGCACTGCACACAGACTTACTGACTCACTCCCTCTGGGCTCCAACACCGGGGCAGCACCATGAAGGGCACTAGTGGCATACAGGGAGGAAATGAAGTGTCTGGCATCAGGGTAAGAGCTAGGAGACAGCTTCCTGTCAGAAAAGCTGCAGACGGCAACCACTGACTGTTCCTTTCCTTAGCCCTCTACCACACAGAGCCACAGTGCTACAGCACTACATCTGAATCTCTATTAACCCGGCTCACACAGTAAGGCTCATACTCTGCCCTGATGATTACCTAAGGGTCTGCCCCATTCAACTTACAGGCCTACCCAGGCTGGTAACAGTGGCTGTTCCATATGAAGGGCTGGGCTAAGTTCAGGCTTCGGATCTTAAATCCACTTAAAAAAGCAACCACTGAGCCCAGCTCCCCCATACCTCTCACTGAGTGGTCCCTGGCCCAACAATAGCAGCAGCCATCTGCAGACTGCTTTACAGCTTATGCCAAGGGGCCCCAGAAAGAACACAGGTGGAGACTGACTTTGGCCTGTACCATCAGGAAACCCCAGAGCCTGCGCACCCAGAAGACAGTTACAGACCATGTTGGAGCAACACCCAACCACCTCCAAAAGCCATGGAGGGAGGTGGCTGCTGACCAGGGGTCGCTGACCCCTGTAGCCTGCATTGAGTGACTCCCTCCCATTGACCCGCTGACAGCAATCAAGACTCATCTACAAGAGGAGGGAGTATCCAGCCCACATGGAGGGAGCACCTCAAGTACACAGCTTGGGAGATAGGGGAGGCTGTGCCACCAGGTCCTATAGGACACCTACTACATTAGGCCATGCTACCAAGACACAGAGTCAAAGCAGCTCTACCTAATACACAGAAAACAACACAGGGAGGCTGACCAAATGAGAAGACAGAGAAATATGGCCCAAATGAAAGAAGAGAACAAAACTCTAGGAAAAGAACTAAAAAAAAAAATGCAGATAAGCAATCTATCACATGCAAAGTTGAAAACACTGGTTATAAGGATGTTCAAAGAACACACTGGGTACTTCAGTAGCATAAAAAAGACCCAGGCAGAAATAAAGGATATACTAATTGAAATACAGAACATTTTAGCCCTAGCTGGTGTGTCTCAATGGATTGAGCACCAGCCTGCGAACCAAAGGGTTGCTGGTTTGATTCCCAGTCAGGGCACATGCCTGGATTGTGGACCAGGTCCCCAGTAGGGGGTGCATGAGATGCAACCACACACTAATGTTTCTCTCCCTCTCTTTCTCCCTCCCTTCCCCTCTCTAAAAATAAATAAATAAAATTAAAAAAAAAAAAGGAAATACAGAACAATTTACAGGGAATCGACAGTGGAGTACAGAGCGGATGAAGCCAAGAATCCAATCAGTGATTTGAAACATAAGGAAGCAAAAAACATCCAATCAGTACAGTTAGAAGAAAAAAGAATCCAAAAAATTGAGGACAGTTTAAGGAGCCTCTGGGACAACTTTAAACGTTCCAATACTCACATCATAGGGGTGCCAGAAGGAGAAGAGAAAGAGGAAGGAACTGGAAACCTATTTGAAAAAATAATAAAAGAAAACCTCCCTAATAAGGAAATAGACACAAATGCAGGAAGCACAGAGTTCCAAACAAAATTGATAAAGAGGACAATATCAAGACACATCATGATTAAAATGCCAAAGGCTAAAAATAAAGAGAGAAACTTAAAAGCAGCCAAGAGACAAGCAGATAATTACCTACAAAGGAGTTGCCATAGGACTGTCAGCTGATTTCTCAAAAAAATTTTGCACACTAGTAGGGACTGGCAAGAAGTATTTAAAGTAATGAAAAGCAAGGGCCTCCAACCTAGGTCACTCCATCCAGCAATGCTATCATTTAGAATTGAGGGGCAAATTAAGTGCTTTCCAGGCAAGGTAAAGCTAAAGGAGTTCCATCATTAGCAAACTAGTATTATATTGAGTGTTGAAGGGACTTATTTGAGAAAGAGAAGATCAAAACTATAAATAATAAAATGGCAGCAAACACACACCTATCAACAATTGAATCTTAAAAACAAACTAAGTAAAGAAGAAGAACAGAAACAGAATTATAGATATGGAGAACATTGGGATAGTCGCCAGTGGGGAGAGGGGTCTGGGGGAATGGGGATTAAGAAGTACAAATTGGTAGTTACAGAATAGGCAGGGGGAGTTAACAGCAAGTATGGGAAATGCAGTTGTCACACAACTTATATGCATGAACCCACGGACATGAACAAAGGAGGGGGGATTGGCAGAGGAAATGGGGGGTGTTGGGTGGAGGGGGTAAGGAGGGAAAACTGGGACAACTGTAATAGCATAGTCAAAAATAAAAAGAAGAAGCCTCCAATGGGTAGGTGTCCAACGTAATGTTCTTACCCACTGAGAGCAAGCGGCTGTAGCTCTCCAGAATCCCAGCTCTGTCCAGCTGCCTCTGAGTAAGGGTAGGGGACTCCACTCCACTCCAGTGAAGTCCACAGTGAAGTCCTCAAATGTTCCTGGTTCCTAAAACATTAAGCACAATCCTCCTTAACTGACAAACATCTACACAAATGCCCTGGAAGGAAGGTGATATTGGTAGCACTTGAAAAAGTGAGAAGGGTAAATAAGAAGTGTACAGTTCAAAGATCTGAATCAAGATTTGTTTCTTTTTTTTTAAAGATTTTATTTATTCATTTCTAGAGGGGAAGGGAAGAAGAGAGGGAGAGAAACATTGATGTGTGAAGGAAACATCAGCTGGTTGCCTCTTGCACACCCCCAACTGGGGACCTGGCCCACAACCCAGGCACATGCTGTGACTGGGAATCGAACCAGTGAACTTTTGGTTTGCAGCTGATGCTCAACCCACTGAGCCACACCAGCCAGGGCTCAAACTCAAGTTTTGTTGGAAATACTTTCCATTGTCATCTACTTTGCTACTCCCTTCCAAATCCTTCCTCTCTTGACCACAACTCACTCAAGGTGCAGCTATCCAGCTACTTAATCTTTCCATGTCACTATCATCTCATGGTCATTGCTGAGTTGTCCTCTCCACCCCATGTCCTACTATTATCCTGTCAACTTGAACACACAGAAGAACAATTTTTACCAAACAACCTAAACCGACATTTTAAAATCTCTATAGTCCCAATGATCTGTCTCATTTCACGCTCAATAACCGTAATCAGGGCCATTTCACTATCTTGGACCATTCTGCTTTTGAAATATTAGTATCTTAATAGCCACACTTTGAAAATATCTTCTAATTCTTTCTGCTCTTCCTTTTCTGTCATACCTGCTTTATCAAGATCACCATTCTTTCCAGGGATATCCAACCTTTTGTCTTCTCTGGGTCATACTGGAAGTAGAATTGTCTTGAGCCATTGTGATTCTGTGATTATGTGACACTGCAACACATAATCACACACACACAAATCCCAAGTTTTAAGTAAATTTATGATTTTGTGTTAAGCTTCATTCATAGTAGTCCTGGGCTGCATGCAGCCTGTAGGTCCCTGGTTGGACACCTCTGCAACCCTTCTTCTTTTTTCCTCTCAGCCACAGTATACTTCATATCTCAGATTTTTCCACAGTCATATCAATCCCATGTCTTTTTTTCTTCTAAACCAATAGTTAAACATTACTGGAAACAATAAAATAGTACATATATAGAACCATAACATACTCTAGGAATTTGCAAATACTTATCTTCTTTCTCCTTAACTCCAGACTCCAATTTTCCACCTAAGATCTACACTTGGATGTCTAAAAGGCCATATTAAAATTTAATATGCTTCAGCACAACTCTTCCTCCCAATACTATCAGTATCTGCTCTTCTGTGCTGCAGCTGGTCACAGGCCTTGCTGGGCCTCAGCATCATGGCAGCTGTGGAACTCCTGGCACCAGCTGGCCTCATACAGCACGCCTCAAGTTGGAGAACCTGATGATGAAGTGTTCAGTGACCATTCTCTACCACTTGATGCAGGGCTTGGTGGATGTGAGCATGGGCCACCTGGAGATCTTCACACCCACAAGACCTCAGCCGCAGCCTGGGCCCGACACCATGGTGACTTCCACCAGCGTTACCTGGGCAAGAACGGTGTGTTTGTGGATGGTGTGGTTCAGAGGCATGGGGCAACGTCGCTGAAGCTGCTGTGTGTGTGAGTGGGGACTGGGGAGGGACGGGACTGGACCCGACCCAGAACTCCCAGCATTGGTTTTACCCACAACCAGGACCTGGACCACAGCCGCAGGCAATGTTCCTCTGACCTATGACCCGACCCTCACACATCACTCTGGTCAGATCTCAATCTACGACCTCAATCTCCTGGCCTTGTCAGCCACATTCATGACCAGGACGCAGAATGCAGTCCCTGCCAGAGACCTCCACCATTACTTTCCCAAAGCTGGAGGCCTAGGCACCTGTGTGTGTGGGTCCAGGTTTTTTGGCTCCTCTGTGTGTTCTGGGAATTTGCATGTATTTTCAACCAGCATGTAGGTAGTTCTGAACAGAAATGTTAAACTGTTGTTGATAGAACTGAACAAAGCTAAAATCTGTATTTTTTTAACTGAGGTAAAAAACAAACAAATGAACAAAACTGTCCCTCCCTAGTTGTACCCATTTCAGTAGTCACATGACCCACCCAATTGCTCAAGCCAAAATCCTAGAAGTCATTTTGATTTTTTTCTCTCTTCCTCACTCACTTCTATCTTGTACTATTATCATTATGAGTCATACTTGTCATTTATTCTCCACCTCCTAATTTGTATTTCTTACCCATGCCCCCTAAAAAATGAATTCTCCCCAAGGTAGCCAGAGTGATCTTTTAAAATATACCATGTCAGTCATGAAATCCTCCAAGGGTTTTTCAAGGGACACTGAATGAAATCAAGACTCTTCATCCTGCTAGGCTTTACAGACTCGGATCCTGTCACTTTTCCCCTATGTATCACTTGTCGTATCCTTGATCACATCAAACATCCCAACCATGGGAATATGCACTAATTGCCCTTTCTGCCTAGAATGTTCTTTTTTCACATCTTCACATGCCCAGTTCCTTACACAAGTCTCAGCTGAAATGCCTTCTCCTCTAAGAATTTTCTTGACTATCTAATCCATAGTGACAACAGAAAAACTGTCCCAGGTACTTTCAATGTAGTATTTTTGCAGCAAACATTATCCATGCAAAGTTCCAGTCAAGATGGAGGCACGGGTAGATATACTTTGTCTCCTTGCACGACCAAAAGAAGGACAACAACAAATTTAAAAAGAAAAAATAACCAGAACTGCCAGGAAACTGAACTGTGTGGAAGTCTGACAACCAAGGAGTTAAAGAAGAAACATTCATTCGGATAGGTAGGAGGGGCGGAGGTGGGAAGTCGGGGCAGAAAGGACCGGTCCGTGGCAAGGCTGTGGTTGGCGGACCAGGGTGGGCGAGGCAGCAGCTGGTAGACCTGGCGGTCATACATTTGAGTGTGGACAAACCGGGAGAATGAACTGGTGCGTGAGATAGCCCACGCAACCCAGGGTTTCAGTGCAGGAAAAGGCAGCCTTAAAAGCTCTACCGGTAAAAAAATGTAGGGTTTGTGATGTCAGGAGAAGCTGCCAGTCTCATAGGAGAGTTTGTTTAAGAGACCCACAGGGTCCTAGAATGTACACAAACCCACCCACTTGGGAACCAGCACCCAAAGGGCCTGATTTGCTTGTGGGTAGCAGCAGAGGAAGTGACTGCGAGCCGGCCAAGAGTTAAGCACGTCGCATTGTTCCCTCTCAGACTCCTCCCCCACATATAGCGCCACAAGGCAGTGATGCAGGTTGCCCTGCCCTGACAAATACATAAGGCATAGGTGTGCTGAGACAAAAAAAAAAAAAATGGCCCAAATGAAAGAACAGATCAAAGCTCCAAAATAGAACTAAGCAATGAAGAGACAGCTAACCTAACAGATGCAGAGTTCAAAACACTGGTAATCTGGATTCTCACAGAAATGGTGCAGTATGGTCGCAAAATAGAGGAAAAAGTGAAGGTTATGCAAAGTGAAATAAAGAAAAACACACAGGGAGCCAAAAATGAAGCGAAGGAAACCGGGACTCAAACCAACGATTTGGAGCAGAAAGAAGAAAACATTTAACCAGAACAGAATGAAGAAATAAGAATTCAAAAAATGAGGAGAGGCTGAGGAACCTTTGGAACAACTCTAAACGTTCCAACATCTGAATCATAGGGGTGCCTGAAGGAAGAGAAAGAGCAAGACATTGAAAACTTATTTGAAAAAAGAATGAAGGAGAACTTCCCCAATCTGGCAAAGGAAACAGACTTCCAGGAAGTCCAGGAAGCTCAGAGAGTCCCAAAGAAGTTGGACCCAAGGAAGCACACACCAAGGCACATCATCATTACACTACCCAAGATTAAAGATAAGGAGAGAATCTTCAAAGCAGCAAGAGAAAAGGAGACAGTTACCTACAAAGGAGTTCCCATAAGACTATCAGCTGATTTCTCAAACGAAACCTTACAGGCAAGAAGGGTCTGGAAAGAAGTATTCAAAGTCATGAAAGGCAAGCGCCTACATCCAAGACTACTCTATCCGGCAAGGGTACCATTTAGAATGGAAGGGCAGATAAAGTGCTTCCCAGATAAAGTAAAGTTAAAGGAGTTTATCATCACCAAGCCCTTATTACATGAAATGTTAAAGAACTTATCTAAGAAAAAGAAGATCAAAACTATGAACAGTAAAATGACAACTCACAACTATCAACAACTGAACATAAAAAAAATAAAAACAAACAAACAAAAAAATACTAAGCAAACTGCTAGAACAAGACCAGAATCACAGAAATGGAGATCACATGGAGGGTTAACAGTAGGGATGGGGAGGGTGGGGAATGGGGGAAAAGGTACAGGTAATAAGCATAACTGGTAGGTACAAAATAGACAGGGGGAGGTTACAAATAGTATAGGAAAGGGAGAAGCCAAAGAAGTTATATGTACGATTCATGGACATGAACTAAGGCGGGGGAATGCTGGTGGAGGGGGATGCGTGGCGGAGGGGAATAAAAGGGAAAAAAAAATGGGACAACTGTAATAGTATAATCAATAAAATATATTTTTAAAAAACCCAAAGCATTATCCCTGCATAAGTTATTGCCTGTAGGCAATTGTGCTGTTAAAACAGAAAAGAACTGGTTGACAGTTCAATTTTTGTTTGTTTGTTTGTTTTCACTTCTCAATTAAATCAATCAATTCCCATAAAAAGATAAAGTAACTGGTTAACTGTTTTTTGTTTGGTTTCATTTCTCATGACAAATCAACAACCTTCGCCAGGCACTGTATTTAAGTAAGTTGCCAGTTTGGTTTCACTTCCCTAGTCACAAAATTGCCACAGTTACTCCCACTTTTATATTCTATATAAATCTTAGCTCGTCTTCATAATGGTGTATACAGTGACAAGCAGACATGGTGATGGTCTTAAAATAGTGAGCATTTCTTTCAGATAATGATTATTGACCCCAAGAATTGATTTCTTATTTTTAAACACACTAGAAGGGAAAAGAATGAGAGGTCCAGGAGCCTTGGTGAGGGTGCAGAGTTAAACCCACATTTCTCATGGAATGAAGATAAGTGCTTAGGTACAATTCATAAAAGAAAATTAGTTATTTGCTCTACAGTATTGCCATGAATCTGCACATTTTAAAAAAGCATTCGAATATTTGTATTTCATAATATAATCTTAATTTTCTGCCACTTTTAACACCCTTTTTTGTTTGTGATTTTATATTGTTTATGGCAAAATTGCCTTACAGCTAATTACATATGCGAGAAAATGCCTGTGGCAAAGATGTCTATGACAAAAAAATCAGAGACGCCCCCAAAATCTTACTTCTCCCTTTTAATTTCTTCTTACGACTTATGCCTTAAATCATTTTCTCATTTGCTTTCTTATTCACTGTCAGTCCCTCCCTAAGAGCAGAGAGGCTGTCTGATTTGTTCAGGGCTGCATCATTCAGACCTCACGTAAGAGGACTTCAAATATTTACTTAACTTAACAGTGAGTCTGGTTACTCTAGGGTTCCTTCCATGGACCAAGAGATTTCAAACTGCCTCTGGTGAAGGACCACTTTCTTTTAAAAAATTCCTAATGTGTCACAGACCAATAGTTTTATAAAATACATTTAAAAAGACAAAGTACCAATACCAATTTTTTAAATTATTAGATTTAACAGATATAAAAGTTTAAATCACTCAATTTCTGTCCTTATGTTAGCATCAGCAGCTATTTAGTTTTTAAAAAGAGGGGAGCTAAACTGGCTAAGTTTGATTGGCTAGGGAGCTACTGCTTCCAGGCACTCCAGGGGATCGCCTCCCTGCCCTGCCAAGGGGATTAACATTCCTCCCTCCCCTATGAGTAGGGAGGAAGGACGGGCTTTCCAATCTCCCCGGGGAACAGCTCTTCCATTCCCCCAGACTGGGACGTGGGGAGAAGTAGTAAAGGGGAAATTCCTCTGCTGAGGCATGTACACTGTAAGACACGATGGCACAGGGGAGGTTCCTCTACCTTGAGGCATGCTCAGAGGGAGCCAAAATGGCAAACAAAAGGGAGGTGTCTAGTCTGGGAAAAAGATTGGATAGGATAAGGGCAGGGAACCAGGGAAGATCCAGGAAAGGGGTTGGTTAGGAGTGCCCAGCACAAGCCCATGAAGAATTAGGAAGATTGTTTAGTCTGAAAGAAAGCCTACCCTTTACCAAACCCAGGGAGATTTAATCAAAGCTTAACAAAAACCCAAGGTTTGTTTATTCTTGCCGTAGCACATTCTGTTCCCCTTCAGCAGCTGCAGGGGCTGGAGTGCAGTGCTGGAACACAGCCCAGCACCACTGAGCCTTGGTGACAGACGTGCAGATGGGGAAACGAGACACAGGCAAGTGCAGCCAGGAACAAACACTATGCTGGACTACTGGAGACCAGGGTGATGGTACTGTAGTTCCTGGTCCTGACCCTCCTGGTGGGCACGTGTGCTCACCAGGCCAAGAACTTCTTTTGCAGCTAGATGGAGTTGAGCCACCTGGTAGTGAATAAGACATTGGGCACCCAGGAGCAGTCCTTTGTTTTCACTCTAATAAGTTTTACCACTGTGCCTCAAGTCTCCCATGCATGGGTCACCAAAATGCATTTCTTGTTATTCTGCAAAAGAATCCTGTTTCCACTGGCAACACTTATGTCTTTGCACACTGGTAACAAGATGTTTATGGGCTGCCACCAGTCTACAGGCCAAAAGCAGAAAAGCAGAGAGCAGCATATACACAAAGCAACTGAGAGCCAAGTGAAGCCCAAAGGAGCAACTGAACTTTGACCCAGGGAAGTGCCTAGTAACCTTCAGAAGAGCTCACACCTTAGGCCTGAGGTTGAAGGGGTACCACTTACTCCTTCTTCAGGAAATTGAGGACAACCAACTCCCTTATACCCTTCCCCCACAGGGATGACTTGACTACTCTACTAGTAACCAGTGGATGTGGTAATTAGGCAAGTGGCAGTTTCTCCTCAAGGTCACAGGTCTCCACTGTGTCTGGGGAAGATGGATGAGATTGAGCTAGAGAAGCTTGCAAGTCCCTGCATGAAGGTGGGACAAAGAAGTACAAGTGAAGGTTGTTGCCCAAGAGTGACATAAATGCACCCTTTAGTACAACAGGGCCAGGTGAATATTAAGCAGTTGGATTAGCCACTCCTCTCAACCAGACTTCTTGACTTCAAGAGAAAAAAGGTTTCTTTCTGTCCAAGGCTAACCTCTCCCTATGCATTCCAGATCAAATCCTTTCCTCCCTTCTGAGATAGAAGTCCATCAGTTGCCTTTTTCCCCCTTTATATTTATACATCTTTCATTCGCTCAATTGTCTGGATTAGCAAAGATACCTCCTCTACCTCAACAATATTCAGATCTTGTCAATGCTGTCTCCTAAATCTCCCTCCAATGTGTTATCTCATCTTTAATCCCATAACCAATGTCCCAGATAAGGCTTTCATTTCTTACCTAGACCACAATAACTCCTTATCAAATGTTCAAAGGCAAGTTTTGCCATTTTTCAATTCATAGATAAGATAGTCAGATTTAGTAATTTTTAAAAATCCCCCAAAGTGGTGAGGAGAATTCTGTGCTGAGAATGGAAAGGTTATGTTGATGGACTTTCAACACTGTAGTAGGCTGAAGTTTCCAAGAGATAAGAAACAGTATGACAGTGGACCAAATGAAAGGAATCAGTTTGACAAGGGACAGGAAAAAGAGAAAGAAAATAGTGGTCCTGCTGAAACAAGGTAAAGTTGGGACTAAAAGGCTAAATAATAAATAGTCTCCCCTGATATCAGTGGAGCTTGAGTTACCCCAAGGTGGAACTCATGCTAACTCTGGGACAGTGTACTCGGTATCCTGAGGGCCAACCAAAGTAGAAGATCACGGGATCAGTAGTTTCCTGTCCCTCCTGCCCCTGCCAGAAACAACTGTCAAACTCCTCTAAACTACATACCTCGTGTGGCTTTCCACTTCCTTTCCAGAGCCCTTCTTTGCCTGATCCATCAATTTACTTTGCAGAGGGCAGGAAATAGTAATGCAGAAGGCAAGACAGGAGCTGTAGTAACACTGGATTGACTACCTGTAGTCATCTAAATGTCATATTCTAGAATAGCCCTTTATACATTGTTTCTGCTCTGACTTACATTTCTCCCATCCATTTTGGAACTCCTTTCAGTTTCAGGACAATCAACAATCTGCTTTCTGAAGAATAAGGATGAGTTAGATACCTCTCCTCCAATATCTCATAGTATCTTTCACATACCTCTGCCATAGCTGTTAAATCTGTCTCCCAAACTGGTTAAAAGATTCTAATGCAGGGGTCCACAACCGGGCTGCATAGCAGGAGGTGAGCTTGAATGGAATGTGCTTGAATCACCCTGAAACCCTGGTCCATGGAAAAACTGTCTTCCACTAATCTGGTCCCTTGTGTCAAAAAGGCTGGGGACTGCTGTTCTAAAGGATAGGAGCCATCCTCAACTAATCTTTAAATCCTCAGCAACTAGCACAACTGACTCAATCTAAATGATATTTACAAATACACATTCAACTTAAAAGAATAATCAAATGCTACAAGTAAAAGAGAAACTTGAGATCTTCAAACTCAACACTCTCATTTTCAGATGAGAAAACTAAGGTTTCATAATGGTAAGGTGGTTTACCCAAGTCACAGAGGTAGGGAGGGGTTAAACTGGGGCTGCTGCCTTTCGGAAGACCCAAGGACAATGTCTGGTACCTAAAAATACTCAGCAAGTATTGGGGGGAGGAAGTCCTTTCTTTAAATTCAAAGAGTTATTAATATTCACTGAATCTTAAAATTTATAATACTAGCAATCTTCAACTTCATCAGCAGTGAATAAATAATCTTCACTAGGAAACAGGTAGAAGAGAAAGAAGGAAAATGTGGAGTACAGGGTCTTAATCATGCTAATCTCCCTTGAAGTCCTCAATTACTTTTCAAGGCACAGTGATGATATGCTCTCAGTACCTTGAGGTAGTTTCCTGTCCTCTAAACAAACCAATTTTTGTATGAGTTCAGTCTCTTCCTATGTATGTGAGGACTGTACTTGCCAAGCAAAAAGATGGTCTTGTTAAGAACCAAATTATTTTTTCCTTAAAATCCAGCTTGATATTTAGCTCAAATAGTTTCTGGTGTGATGACTTGTTTAGTTATGGCAAAGGAACAGCTTGGTGTTAGAAAGCATGGGACTTACTTCTGGTTCTGCTGTTCTCTGCAACAAAGGACATGGTGCTTCTTTTTAGCTCCCTCAGAATTAGAGCTGTCCTCTGCAAAAGTGATGGCACCAAGGCAGAGAGGGGCTGGCTGACCCCTTCCACTTACAACGTTCTATGATTCTAAGTGCCGATCTTGAGGTAACTTTCTAGAAATGGTATTATGGAGACAAATGAGAAATCGTTTTTTAAAAAGTGCTAATATGTAATTTAACACTTTATTGTATCAATTAAACATGTAGATATGTCGGTAAAAGAACTAAGCAATCAGAGCATAAAAGATGAACACCTTACCTACCTTAGAGATGCTCACATCAAGCAAGCAGAGATATCCGACACTAAATTCAAAAAATCTATGGATGTATAAAGATCAACGAGATTAAAAAAGGAGTGAAATTCTCTTTTTAATAGGTCTGGGGGTGGTGGTGCCTAGGGATCTTAATTCTTAAAAAAAAAGACAAAATCCCACCATAAATAATTCTAACATATGGCCTGGTTGAGGAGCATTTCTGGGAGTGAGCTGGTTTTCCTGAGACTACTTGGATTGGATTGAACATGTAATTGCTTTGAAAGACTTTCAATGTGAATGAAATGTCTAGCAGAAAAAGGAAGGCTTTGACAGAGACAACCAAGCAAAGATGCTATGTGGAGTCTTTCAAAAAAAAGCAGAGCCCAGTACTCTGGGGAGTGGGTCAAGTTCATGGAAGCAGTGTTGTTCGGCAGAAACTGATGTGTAATTTAAAGGCAGCAGCCCCTGCTGGTGTGGCTCAGTGGATTGAGCACCAGCCTGCAAACCAAAGTGTCCGCAGTTCAATTCCCAGTCAGGGCACATGCCTGTATTGCGGGCGGGATCCCTAGTAGGGGGCATGTGAGAGGCAACCACACATTGATGTTTCTCTCTGTCTCTTTCTCTCTCCCTTCCCCTCTGCCTAAAAATAAATAAATAAATAAATAAATAAAATCCTAAAAAAAAAAAAAGAAAGAAAGGCAGCAGCTCTGATAGGTGTGGCCTAGCTGGTTGGGTGTCCTCCGAAGGCAAAGGTAGCTAGTTCGATTCTGGTCATGGCACATGCCAGGGTTGAGGGTTCAGCCCTGGCGGGTAAGAGAGGCAACCAATCCATGTTTCCCTCTCACACGGACATTTCTCTCTCTCTCTCTCTCTCTCTCTTTCTTCCTCCCTTCCCCTCTCTAAAAATAAATAAAAAAATTTAAAAAAGACTTAAGGCAGCAGTGAACTGTTTAGACTGGTAACACCCTCTGATAGTTAGATGCCCTTAGTATATTAAATATTACTATGCCCATATTTATAAAATACCATGTCTCCCACTGGAGTCTGACAATAAAGAGAAAATGACACAGAGAACAAAGACAGAACCTAACATCAGACAGGCACTTAGTGCTGATGTCCTTCCTCTGTCCCAAGAAAGAAGGGTTACTTACGTTCTCAGGGAGATAGCTTTTTTGGAGAAGAAACCCCAACTCACCTGGAACTTGGTCATTCCCTCCTCTCAGGACAGACAGAGCTCTTGAAAGTTAGAGCTAGCAAAAGAAAAAAAGCCATCAAAATCAAGTCTCCCTTGCAGGACTAGCCAGTCCAGTAAGACTGAAAGTAAAAGTCCCTCAGCTCCTGCTACTGTGTGAAACGCTCTCCTCTCCTGGAGTGCCTTTCTTGTCTCCCCACGCGGCACCTCCTCACCTTTCTCCACTAGGCTCAGAATCAAACAGGCCAACCTCCATTCCCGGCACCCGCCTTTCCCACCACGGTACATCCTGCAGCCCCTAGTAGCTCTAAGGTTACAGTTAGAGAAGTAGGAGCTCTCGGATTGGATGTGTCGCCTTTAGGCATGGATTTTTGGATGCCCGCGACGCGTTAGCCGACCTGATTAGGGGTACATTTTACCGGGGACTGTGCTGTGGGCACAGAAACCTCGGTCCGTCACAGGAGGCCCTCTCTGTCGCCAACGTCCACCCAAAACCTCCTTGATAGAAGGCGAGTCACTGGCCAGAAAAGGCCAACTACAAAGCCCACAAGCCGGGCAAGGCCGGAGCTCAGGCGACTGGAGGGCCCTTCGGAGACGCAGGGCGGTCGCGGCTCCCAGGCACTTGTGCGGCGGACTCGGACCCACCTCCGCCGTGTGGCGCGCCTTCCCACAGTCGCCCAGCCAGGCTTTCGGGTCTGCAGCCCGGAGCCTCTCCCGGGAACTCCCACATCCCCACTGTTCGATACCCCTCTGCAGAGGGGCCAGCAGCCAGACGCCGCTCACTTCCCACGTGAATCTAATACCTAGAAGCGCAGGATACCGGACTGCGTCTAGCGTTTTCGCCACGCCCACGGCGAACTGCAAGTCCCAGAAAGCCGAGTGGGTCTCAGCCACTTCCTGTTCACACATCCGGTGCCAGTCCCTGGACTTCCAGCGGCGCCGCACAGAGGTCTGGTTTTAACTCTGCTTCGAGAGTTCATGCACGTCATTATTATTTTTTAAATTATCGGCGAGTAAGAATTATTTTTGAAATGTCCATTAAAGTGTTTTTCATTTTGTTAACGTACTACTGGGGGAGGGGGAGGAGAACGTAAATACACCCGTAATTTCGTCTTTATTCATAAAAACATTCTGAACCAAATATATGCCATTTGGCATCCTCATCTGCCTCTCGACATGCATTAGTTTAGCAAACATTTAAGGGCCCACTGTGCCCTAGGGACTGTTAGAAACGCTTAAAGAAAAATCACTTTGGATGTTAAATACTAGTGAAGGAAATAAGCAATAAGTGATAAACGGTATAGAGCATTATAAGGTGATATATGTTAGGGAAAAAGTAGAGCTAAGTCGGGGATAGAGGAATGCTAGTACAATTTAAAATGGGAAATTTTGGAGCCGAGACTGAGTTAAGGAAATCAGTTCTGTGCTACTCGGCAGTCAGAAATCTTCCTAGGATTTTTTAGTTACAGAAGGGAGGACTTGGGAGAACAAAGGGGCTGTTCTATCTTGGCTGATACCAGAAGTCCCCGTTTTAATTTTTCACTTATTCATGTTGTTGATAGTCATTGGTGCCAATTCATTGCCAACAGGAATCCCCAGTTTGGGGTGCGGTGAAGGAGGAAACTTTATTCAATGCAAAACAGCGCACCTGTGATACAACATGGCTGTGAGGCAGCCCTGAGGCCAGGACCCTCTCTGGCTAGACAGCTCTAATCTGCTCCTTGCCAGTCTGCTTTGGGTTGTGCTGGGGACTTTTGGGAGGGGCTCTGGTGCAGATCAAGTTCAGCTGCTTCTCTTCCTGGCCCTGGACCACCTGCTAAGAGCTGTAAAGTGATTTGCGGTTGGTTGTTACCTGTGCTGGTTTGGAAGCACCTGAAAGAGGCTGTGCTATGTTCTGATATTGGCTTCCACCTGTGCCGATTTTGGAGCTGCTTGGCAAGAGGCACTGGGCATGCTGAGGCCAGGTGCTGCTTGTTTGGGCTTTGTGGACCTTTGGGAGATTTTAGGAATGTCTGCAGCACGGACCAAGGCTGGTTGCTTGTGTGGAAAAGCTGCTGAAATTGGTTCAGGTTTGTGCCTGGTTTCAGTGCGGTAGTGTCTCTGGGATTCATCAGGGTGGAGCGAGAGGTGTTAGCTAGGCTGGTAGAGACTCAGATTTGGTGTCTGCCTTCATCTGCAGGTTGGTGTGGGGAGATCTCAACAAAGGAATAACAGTGCCTTTCAGCACTTCCTCCTGTGCTGCCTGTGTGTAGGGTGGCCTCAACAATGGACAATGGTACCAGACAGCATTTCTGTCCTGGAGGAGACAGCTGCTCCACTAGCCCTTACCCTGAAGCCAAACGATACAGTTCTTTTCTGTATGTCCCTGGCACTTCGCTCTTTTGCTGGAGCTTAGGGCCAGTGTTTATGTTTGCTCAGACTCAGAGAAAGCCTGAGTCTACAGCAGCCTTCAGTCTTACCCAAATGGAATCCCTGCTAATTTTTCACAACCAGAAAATGTGGGGACTCCTCTTCCTGGATCTGGTGCTCTGGGCTGGGAATCCCAGTGTGGGGTTGAACCCTTTGCTCCTTGGTGGGGGATCTTCACACCTGATATCCCTCCCAATCCCTAACCATCACAGGTGGGCTTGGGACCAGCTTTACTGTCTCTGCCCTTCTTACCAGTCTTGAAAAGTTGCTTTTTTATATTTTTGGAGGAATTCTGTTCAGCTGGTCTATAGGTGGTTGTTCTATAATTTGTTGTAATTTTGACGTGGTCATGTGAGGAGGGAAGCACAGTGTTTTTCCATTACACCACCTTGACTCAAAGTCCTCATCATTCATTGTTTTAATTACATAAATATCGAGTTGGCCATAAAGCTTGTTTAGTTTTTTTTTCTGCACAATGGCTCTAGTAGTGTTTAGTTGTCTTTAACTTCATTCAGAACAATTTTGTTAGATTGTATTGTGACAGCTGTCATATTAGCATGCATTTAAGAAAAAAACCCCATCAAAATTGGTGAATTTCTGTGCTGCCCCATTTTAATATTGAAGATGGAAGAAAATACACAACATTTTTTCGGCATATTATGCTTTAATATTTCAAGAAAGGTAAAAATGCAAAAAAAGGATTCGTGCAGTATATGGAGAAGGTGCTGTGATTGATCAAATGTGTCAAAAGTGGTTTGCAGAGTTTCTTGGTATTACTGACATTTTGGCCAAGTAAGTCTTTGCTGTGGGGCTGTCCTATGCACTGGAAGATGTTTAGCACCACCCCTGGCCTCTACCCACTAGAAGCCAATAGCGGGAGATAGCTGACATACTCAAAGTATCCAAATCAATAAAGTTACTGGTGAAATTAAAAATGTGTCTTTTATTTTAGGGAATAAAACCATATGTACTTTTTGGCCAGCCCAATATTTACCATGATAATCTGTATAGATGACTAAGGTTAATAAAAAAGGAAATTCTCCCTCAAAAACAATTTCTTCTAATATCCTTCAAGTTTCATTCACTAGAGGTTAAAAAAAGAAATTAGATTATCCTTCCAAATTTCTTTCCTTGTATGTCTGTGTATGTGTAGGAAGAAGGCAATAATATTGTTGGGGGAATGTACCTTCATTACTGACTACAAACCTGGGCTTAGTAATAAGGACAGTTATGTCCTTTCTAGGTGACCTCAACCCTGAGATGCTTTTGTCAAAAAGGGCGTGAATGGCATTGTGTCCCCCAGGGAGGAGTTAGTTTAATAGAGAGCATGATAATAGGCTTAGGATTCTCAAAAAATTGCAATTTTCTTCTCTTTGGCTATAGGTAAATTATGTCCACTCGGCACTTGGAGGATTGAAGCAAATCACAGTGCACAGACTTCAAATCTTTGCAGGCTTTTATAAGGAAAAGCTAGAGCCTCTGATATGGACATGGGTGATATGTTAGAATAGGTTTTGGGGGGTATCACCTAACTAATACAATGTTCAATAAGAGTATTATTAAAGTAGATTTACGCCATGACTTCTGCCCAGTAGATTTAAATGCAAAAAAAAAAAAAAAAAGATTAATTTGAGTATGTAGAGAAAAAAAAACACCAACAAAAAACCTTGAGATTGATAAAAGGATTTTTAAAAAAGGCCGATGGTGTCAATTAAAAATATAAAATCTGTATCTGCTAAACACAGAATATTTGAGTGTGCACTAGAAGTACCTTTGTCAAAATATACTGACAAATTATAAAATAAACATGATGATAATGATAAACAAGACATTTATTTTTCATACTCATTTGGAAGAAAGAAAAGTCAGTTTGTCCTACCAATGATGGTCTTTCTGAGAGTCTCCATTCACTCCATAGAACTGGATAGGTTGCTTGATCTCAGAAGATTTTGTACTCTTAATTCATAAAGAGAATTCCCGTTGAAGAATGTGGTCACAGGGTGAGCCTTTGTGAGCAGCTTCGCTGGTGCACAGCCAGACTTCCTCTCTGAGTGAAGCTTTTCCCACATTGGCCACATAGATACGGTGTCTCTCCTGTGTGGATTTTGCCATGCAGGATACAATTTCCCCTGGTATGGAAACTCTTCCTGCATTGTACGCAGGCATATGGTTTCAGGCCTGTGTGGACTCTGATGTGAACAATTAAGCTTCCTTTCTGACTGAAGGCTTTTCCACACTGATCACATCTATAGGGTTTCTCACCACTGTGAACTCTTCTATGAACAGCAAGATTACTCTGATTCCTGAAACTTCTCTGACAAATAGCACACTCGTAGGGTTTCTGTCCAGTGTGGAGTCTTTCATGAACAGCCAGACTACCTCGTTGACTAAAGCTTTTCCCACAATCCTTGCACTGATAGGGCTTCTCTCCTGTGTGTATTCGCTGATGTGTAACAAGATTGCCTTTGGCCCTGAAGCTTTTTCCACAATGGGTACACTCAAAGGGCTTTTGACCAGTGTGGATTCTCTCATGTAATGTTAGACTACCCTTTTGCCTGAAGGATTTTCCACATTCTTGGCACTCATAGACCCTCTGTTTCACTCCAGGTGAATCTTCCTCTAGTGTCTTAAAATCTGGGGATTTTTGTTCCAGCTTCTCTTTTCTGAAAGAATTCTGGAAATCCCAGCTTGAGGATCCTGTGGCCTCAGAGTGATCATATTTGTGGTGGGCCTCTGTCATCACATCTAGTAAAATGAGAGGGAAGTCATAAAATGTACCAATATGCTGAGTGAGAATAGAGAAAAAAGAAACAATGCTTTGTTGAGTGCTTATTATGTGCCAGACATTATACAGTGAACTTTGCATAGATAATTTAATTCTGAAAACAATCTTATCAGATTGCGACAGATACGGAAATGAGAACATAGGGAGATTGTCAAAGGTCATGCAATAGATAAGCACAGAGTTGGGATTCAAACACAGGCATGCTCCACAGCAGTGTACTGCCTCTACATTTTGTTTAATTTAGCCTCTCAAATAATCTTGTGAGGGAGCCATAAATATCTCCAGACCCAGAAAAATTAAGAAAACTACACAGGATCACATAGAGCCCCAATTCAATTTTATCTGACTTCAGTTGAGGATCCAGGTTGTGCAGGGCCTAAAGCTTTAACATTTTGGAGGCACTCCATTACAAAGAAGTTATAAAAGTAGGAACAGGGCCTTGAAGAGACCAATGCAGAGAGGAATCCTGAAACTTAGATTTCATTAGCTTCTAGAGAAATTGACTTCTGCACTAGTCTGCTTTCCTGAAGGTGGAGTAAGTTCCATGATGTCAGAAAATTAGTAGAATCCTGGGTACACCTATTATCTCTCATTCCTGTTAGCCTTGAGGGTAGAGCTTATTGTCCTGTTTTACAGATGAAGACCCTGCAGTGCAAGGAAATTAAGTAACTTGTCTGATAATATGGATCAAGCTAGAACAACTACAGAATCTGATCCAAGGAATTTTTCCCTTTATAATTCATGCTACTTCACTTTACTAAGCTGTGGTGGAATTGAAATCAATTTGTGTTTGGAAGGTATTCTCAAATACTTCCTATGCAAGGCCAGACAGTATTTTCCAATATCTCTTTGTATCTGAGCCTCCTCCTGCCCTTTAAATATGGGTCCAATTTATCACTATTACCAGTTTTCTTGGAGTCATCCTGAGGAGATTTTCCTCATTGTTCCTCTGCCTTACCCTTCTTCACTCAGTGACTGCATTGATATTTAAAGCTGCTTATTCATTCTCTGACGGACTACCTTAAGTTTACCTCCATATCAGGATTATCCTTTTGCTGTTTCTACTGTTACTTCTGACTCCAGCTTTCTGGTTTTCCCTTTAAGCCCCGGAATGGTGAGCTCCACCAAAGGAATGTCTCCTCTGCCTCCTTAGTCTGCCAATCAGTGCTGAGGACAGGAACAGGACTCACTCACTGAAAAATGCTACATTCTGGGCATATCTTCCATGACAGTCCAGCAGGGTAGCTGTTGGAAATCCAAACATGTCCACTCCTGCTGTATGACCTTAATCACCACCTCTTCATATAGTGCTTCCATAGGTTGTTCTTGAGCACCTGAGAAGGAAAACACCAACCAAACAAAAAAACAATACAGAACAACAAAAATAGGAAAAGAGCAGGAGAACTTATGAGTGAAAAGATTTAAAGGCAACAGGAACTCCAGTTTGGGGTACGAGTAAATGGAGGAACTCTGGACGGGCTGATGTAATGTCAGTCATCTATGATGTAACAGAAAAATTGCCTTAGAGGCACCATGACCACACACAAATGAGCCCAGGAGGAAGCAGGAGGTAGAAAAGCAGAGAACGCATAAGTACGTATCTTTCTTTTCTGACCAATCCCTAAGATAATGGGCACTCCTGTTTGTTCCTTAGTCTTGGCATGTGATTAGAATCTTCCAATTCCTTCCCCCATCTAACCATCTGCTATATGGATAGCCCCCAAAGAAATTCAAAATCTAAAAAAGTCAACATTCAGCCTTCACGATTGGTTCTACACTGGAACCAATGTCTGGGTTACTGCTCAATGGAAATGGCTATAGCTCTCCTTTCCAATTCCCCCTATGTTAAAAGGAGAGAATAAGAGTTTTCATATGTTATCTTTAAACCATTCTTAGGAGGCTCCAGATCCAGACCCTCCCCTCTCCTGCTCTTCAGGATATGAGGATACCAGATAAGGGAAGTGTGAATACCTGTCAATACTAGGACAAGGAAGAGCTACTTTAGACTTCAAAACCAAGCCCAAGGCATTCTAACTAGCATGAGTAACTTGCTCAAATTCTCAGAGCCAGTAAGGAGTCAAGGTGGAAGAAAGATTCAAATCCAAGATTTTCTGTGTCCAAAGCCTATACCTTCACACTAGACAATTCTCTAGTTCCTCATCACTAAAGAGCTGGTAGGAATTTTTATAAAATAGAACAGAACAGAACAGGGCTTGGCAAGACTTTACTACTCTTCTAGATCCTAGGAATTCTGTTGCCCTATATTATCTACACTTTTTCTTTGGAATATTCTCTTCCTACTTCTGGATCCTGATTACTGCATTGTCACACTTTATACAGTGGTTCAGTGTATAATCTTCGTTTGCTTCTAATATGTCTCATCAAAATGCTTGCCACCACCCTGGTTGGATGGCTCTCAGCTGTTTGGAGTATTGTCCTATACACCAAAAGGCTGAGGGTTCCATTCCATGTCACGGCACATACCTGGGTTGCAGGTTCCATCCCCGGATGGGGCGTGTACCAGAAGCAACTGATAGCTGTTTCTCTCTCACATTGATGTTTCTCTTCTCTCCCCTCCTCTCTCTCTAAAATCAATAAACATCTCCTCTAGTGAGGATTAAAGAAAAAAAAATGCTGGCCACCTGATTTAATAAAATAACAGTGCGATGCTACAGTTCTTTCTTTTGCACCTGATCTTCTTGTCAACTGCACATTCTGCTACATGTTGTGGTGCCTGAAGAGGCATTTTGAATTCTTATTTGGAGGACTCACCTGCAATTTTGAGTATAAGCTACAACGGAGTCCCCTATTAAGAGTGTTAGGGTGCTACAGGACATTAATTTGAAAATTCAAGGGGTTACTGCTCAACAACTGCACATCCACCAAGAGTCAGTGGAAAGTATCTGGTACCTGCTGCATGAAGTTGCACTCTGTTCCTGGGGAATCCAGCAGCTCTACCTCTCCACATACTGTGAGATCTTCAACAAATAACAAACTCAATTGCATCTTAGGAGCTTCCTTGATTAATAAAGGGAAACTGTCTTATTTTTCTCCCTAGATCACATGTCTGAGGAATTAATTTCATAAAGATTTTGGAGAAAGTGGCTTTATGATAGCAAATATTGCTTTTCCTAGCAGAAAAGCTATTTATCCTTTGGAAAAGCTCAGAATTAGGCTATGAGAGACTTGGCTCCCCACTCCCCCATGTGACCATGGGCAAGTAACCAAAGAGCTATGATTCCATTTCTTCACTTAACAGATTAATAACGGTTTCATATCAAGTAGCTCCCGGGAGAATAAAAGAATCAAATGTGAAGGATCTCAGACAATAGCTGTAGATTTAAGGTCTAAAACTGAGAGTCCTCAAAAGGAAAGGACGAGAAGAGGGGATGACTGCTGTCTCCGGAAGCTCCTGGGGGATAATTTCAGGATTAGGAGATTTTGCGTAGGGGTGATTATTTTCTCTACACAACTGAATGCACTTTGTCCTTTCTCCCATTTACCCTCACTAGAGAAAATGCAAGTCTCCTGTTCATCTGAAACCCTCATGGCTGGGCCAGGACACACCTGTCCGCTGAACCCCTCCAGCGACTCCAGGGTGAGGGGCCTTCCACACGCTCCGCCCTGCCGAGCCCTGGTCGAGGGGCCCCTGATCCTTGGGAAAGCTCGCTCTCTCTCCCTCCTAAACGCCGCCACCCCCTGCCCGCACCCCTGCGTGCTGGATCTTAAGCCCCTCAAGCCCCTCCTCTGGTCCAGCTGGATCGTTCTCTGCAGCCCGCAGACTTCTCCCCTCACGGCTGGCTCCCCTCGTAGCGGGGCAGGCTTGGCCTGCTCCGGGCCTTGGGGGAGATGGGGCCGAGGTGGTCGCTTGCCTGCGTGGCCCTGGCTCGCCTTGGGGTACTGACCTGACAGTAGCCTCACTCACCACAGCAGCGCAATCCCACCGACAGACAAAGGCCAGTGCCGGCCTGCCGCAGCGCCAGCGGAGCCAACCAGACTACAATTCCTAAGAGGCTCTGCATAAACCCGCCCTGAGGTCATGGGCCTCAGCGCCCAGCTTCAGCGGAGAACTGTGGGAAATGTAGTTCCTCAGGGTGTCCCACTGCTACGCTTGAGGTGCGGACTTGTCCTCAGACTAGATAGAGCCAGGCGGAATGGACAGCTCGGTGAAGTCGCCTTCTGAGCCAGGAACTGAGTAATATAGTGTTCCTGCAGGGTACCGTGGAGGGAAACAAAGTCTTGGGGAGAAGTTGGTTGATAAGCCTTGGGTTCGTAGGGGTTATGTGTAGGGGGTTATGTGTTGAGCCGCTGTGTTAAAAGCTAAGCCTCTCCTTGGAAGCTAGATCTTTGGAATTGAATCCCCTGCTGCAAGTGAATTAAACTACCTTGTAATAACAACGGCCCTATCTTGAATAGAACACCCCAAGCAATAACTCCTTTAGTTTGGTAACAAATTTGGCAACTCCATGTGGGACTATCTTAAAAAGCCTCCCTCCCTCCTGGCCTTGTGGATACTTGCAGTTGGCGGCGGCAGCTCTGGGGCTTACCCAGTAAGACGTTTCCGCTTGGTGCTGACCACCAGAACAGCTGCCTGGCTTGTGGGCACCTGAATCTGTTTCATTCAGCGCTTCAGAAGGGAGGCCCGCAGGTCAGCTCCCGCGGTCGCTTTAATTTGAGTCTTTATTCCAGTTTTGGGCATAGGGTGGAAGAAACGTAGTTTCAGTCCTGGTGCCTGCTTGTTTTCTGGTCGGTTGGGCAAGAAATGTCTCTGGGAAGCCAAATTCAGAGCCTCACCTAGGTCTAGCTCTGTTTGGGAAGTTGAGGAGTGCCAGCTGGGAAATCTAAGACAGGGGTCCCCAACCCCTGGACTGCGGACCAGTACATTCAGTGGCCTGTTAGGAACCCGGCACAAGGCGAGCCAGGGAAGCTTCGCTTCCGTTATCGCCTGAGCTCCGCCTCCTGCCACCCCTCTCCCATCGGTGGAAAAATTGTCTTCCAGGAAACTGGTCCCTGGTGCCAAAAAGGTTGGGGACCGCTGATCTAAGACATCCTCCGGTGACAATCTCTGGTCTGGTTGTGTGATGGTCTGTCCTGTAGGAGTTGGATTTTGTTCTTTTTGTGGCCTTGTCTTATGTGTGAACATGTTGGACTTGCAAAATGAAGCAGGTAGAATCAGCTACAGGTATGTATGTTGAGTAACAGAAGCCAAAAATTTCGGCTTCCTAGCCAGATGGTATAGGAGGAAGGTGGAAATGACACAGGGCAATGAATTGCTTTTAGTAAGATTTTAGAATGGCTTTAAGAAGTAATTTACTGGTTCTCTGTCCATTCACCTACAAGGATGGCTTTTAAGGTTACTGACTCTGGGCAAGTGAGCACTCATGCATTCCCTGTGTCAGAACCCAATCAAGTTCAGAAGAGCTCACTTTCTTTTCAGAGCAGTAGCCCCTTCTTTAATCCATAGCTGTGGCATGGCTGGAAGTAGGGCAGGTCAAGATGAGAGAATTTGCTCTTTGCCTCAACAGGTAGGATCAGGTGCTTCTAAGCTTTGTCCTGCTCCTGGGTAGTGACTCCCCCTCAGTCTGGGAACAGGCCCCTATGACTGTGAGAGTCTGCTGACTGGCAGTGAAATGGGCTGACCTGGGCACTTGACCTGTTGTGGAAGCAACAAGGTGGAGCAGCCCAGTATTTTGTCACAACAGAGGCAGCTATAGAAGTTTAGGAACAGAATATTGCACTTCTAAGTGTGAGCTGGAAGGGAGACAGGTACAGGGAGGCCACACCAACCAGAACCTTTGTTTTAAGCAGATTTGGTCTGAATTATGTCAGGTGAGTCAAGCTGTTAAACAGGACAGCCTAAGCCTGTTGCCTGCCTTTCACAGTCCCACCTGTCTGGAGCATGGAGGCCAGACTTGGGGTGACCTTCTCAGCCCATGTTCTCTCAGAGTCCAGGAGCCAGAGGGCTGAGAGGAGCTGGGGCCTATAAATGTAGTAGGAGGTGACTGCTGTGTGGACATCTGGGCTGGAGAGAAGAGGTGAGGCTGGGTACTGCCTCATGTGAGCAGCCCCTCATGGCATACTGACTCTCTTTACTTTCCCCTCCTGTTTGATTATAGCATGTACCCACAGCTCTTTCTTTTCTTCACTTTCAGTCCTCAGCTCCTAATGTTTTCAGTCTGGGAACAAATGGTGGAGAAGCCAGTCTGTAGGCTATATAGATCTCAGGTGATCAGTTCATCTCAGGGCTTAACCCAGTGCCTATGGGGCAGTGATCTGGGGGGACAGAGGTAGAGAATGACTGGTGGTTTCTTCCTCTATCTTGGTTTTCAGAAGGTCTTTCAGTTTGTGGGCTGCAGCTGTGTAGCTGGTTAACTAGGAGATAGTGTCTAAAAGGATATCCGATCATAGAGGACCTTGAGCTGGGACCTGTACAGTATGGCCTCACATAGCTTGGTTTTACTCTTCTCCTGTGCACGTGCGCGCGCGCACACACACACGTACACACACACACACGATTGTAGTCCTCAGGAGTGTCTCCTATCAAAATGGGGGTGGGGAGAGAGGGCCTTTTTTTGTGGTACATCTAAGAGAGCAGATGCAGAGGGCCATGTCAGGACTTCCTCTCAAGCTATCCTCTTCCTCAGGCCCAAGTGCCTTACAAGGTGCTGCTCTTTACCGCCACATGGCAAGCATCAGTGTACTTGAGAAACTATGGGACACCTACTGGATATTGTGTAGAACTGCAATATCTGGCTTCCCTTCCCCTCTGGGATTGCTGTGCTTTATCCACTGGTCTCTCCCTTTCTAGATAGTCGCTCTCTGCCCAGCTCCTACCTGTCCTGCAGAGTCCTGTGCAGACCTAGCAGCTTAATAAGTGATTATTGATTAAAAAATATGATTTGGTGTCCTGGATCATATGGGAAAAGATTGAGATATAACATCTTCCCCCTCCTATCCCTTGGTGTCATCTGTGTCCTTAGGGAGTCTGTCACTCTGGTCCACCTTGTTCATTAGATCCCCATCGCAGTGTGAGTTTATGAGTGGCAAGGTCTCTGCCTCCTTGATTTTTCTGACTTCTGTCTCATCTCTTATGATACATGTCTTCTGTTACAGTAGTGCTCTCTTTATGCGCTCTGGTTCTCAGGAATCCCCAAACCTAAGAGATCCCAAGGCTTTGTCAGGCAGACAGAGAATTTCATTTCTTCAACTCAAAGATGTACTTACTCTGTCCATGTTCAGCAGGAAGCAGTTACAAAAGTATGACCCTTGTTCCTGTTCCTTCAAGAATGAGGAGTGAAAAATCTCAGGGAGAGTCACTGTTAGATAGGACAAGGGTTTCAATGTGTGGGAAGTTCTTACTACATGCTATTCTTGCCAAATGTTAAAGACTAAGCCTTTCTTCAGAAGACAGAGTGTTGAATATAAATCCCTTCTCTCTTTTACTTGCTACTTCTTTTACTATTTATTTTAGTAAATAAAACTACTTTGTGACAATCATGTCTTGTTCTTTTTTTCATATTGTTGCTCAGTTAAGTTGTCCCCATTATCCCACCATTACTCTCCACTGCCCTACGCATCTCCCTTCCCACATTCAATCCTGCCATTGTCTTTGTCCATGGGTCCTTTATACACATTCCTTGATGACTTTGCTCCCGTTATCCACCTCCCCCTGCCTCTCTAGTTACTGTCAGTTTGTTCTTTATTTTTCTGTCTATGGTTCTATTTGCTTGCTTGTTTGTTTTGTTGATTAGGTTCCACTAATAGGTGAGATCATATGGTGTTTGTCTTTTACTGCCTGGCTGATTTCACTTAGCATAGTGCTCTCCAGTTTTATCCATGCTGTGGTGAAATTGGAGGTCCTTTTTTCTTTCTGCTGTGTAGTATTCCATTGTGTAAATGTACCACCAGTAAATGAGTTTTTTGATCCACTCATTTACTGGTGGGCACTTAGGTTGTTTCCAGCACTTGGCTATTGTAAATAATGCTGCTATGAACCCTGGTGTGCATAGGTTCTTTTGAAATGGTGTTTAAGGTTTCTGAGGGGGTAATCCCAGCACTGGGATTGCGGGGTCAAAAGGCAGTTCCATTTTTAGTTTTCTGAGGAAATTCCATATTGTTTTGCACAGTGGCTGCACCAGTCTGCATTCCCACCAACAGTGTACTAGTGTTCCCTTTTCTCCACAACTTTGCCAGTACTTATTTGTTGATTTGTTTATGATGGCCATTCTGATTGGTATGAAGTGGTATCTCACTGTGGATTTAATTTGCATCTCTCTGATGGCTAGTGATGCTGAGCATCCTTTCATATGTCTCTGGGTCCTCTATATGTCCCCCTTGGAGAAGTGTCTATTCAGGTCCTTTGCCCATTTTTTAATTGGATTATTTGTCTTCCAGGTGTGGAGTCACGTGAATTCTTTATATATTTTGGAGACCAAACCATTATCTGAAGTATCAGTGGCAGATATATTTTCCCAAACTGTTGGTTCCCTTTTCATTTTTGCTGGTGTCTTCTTTAGCCATGCAGAAGCTTTTTAATTTGTTGCAGTCCCATTTGTTTATTCTTTCCTTTACATCCCTTGCTCTAGGGCCATATTGGAGAAAATAGTGCAGCATGAATATCTGAGATTTTCATGCCTACGCTCTCCTCTAGGACTTTTATGGTGTCATGACTTATATTTAGTCTTTTTTCCACCTTGAGTTTATTTTTGTGTATGGTGTAAGTTGGTGGTCGAGTTTCATTTTTTTGCATGTGCCTGTCCAGACCTTCCAACACCATTTGTTGAGAGGCAGTTTTACTCCAGTTTATGCTTCTGCTCCCTTTGTCGAATATTAATTGACCATAGAGACATGGGCTTATTTCTGGGTTCTCTATTCCATTCCAATGATCTATGTGCCTGTTCTTATGCCGGTACCAGACTGTTTTGATTACAGTAGTCTTGTAGTATAGTTTGATATTATGTATTGTGATCCTTCCAACTTTGTCCTTCTTTCTCAAAATTGCTGTGGCTATTTGGGGTCATTTATGCTTCCATATGAATTTTTGGAATATTTGTTCTATATCTGTGAAATATGTCATTGGTATTTTAATAGGGATTAAATGTTGAATCTATAAATTACATTGAGTAGTATGGACATTTTGATGATGTTATGATAATAGTAAGTGCTTCCATTTATTTGTATTATCCTTAATTTCTTTCTTCAGTGGTGTGTAGTCTTCTGAGTGAGTCTTTTACCTTCTTGGTTAGGTTTATTCCTAGTTACTTTACTTTTCTTGTTGCTGTAGCAAATGGGAATTATTTTCCTAATTTCTGTTTCTGATATATCATTGCTGGTGTACAAAAATGCCTTTGATTTCTGAATATTGACTTTGGATTCCACTTTGAGTTTTACCAAATTCACTTATTAGGTTGAGTAGTTTTTTGGTGGAGTCTATAATGTTTTCTGTGTACACTATCATGTCACCCTTAAACAATGACATTTTTACTTCTTCCTTTTCAATTTAGATGCCTTTTATTTCTTTTTCTTACCTGATTGTTAAGGGTGGCACTTTCAATGCTATGTTGAATAGAAGTGGTGAAAGTAGATTTCTTTGTCTTGTTCCTGCTCTTAGTGGGAAAGGTTTTAGTTTTTGCCCGTTGAGTATGATGTTGGCCATAGGTTTCTCATACATATATGGCCTTTATTAGGTGAAGTATGCTCCCTGTACTCCCACTTTGCTGAGTGTTTTTATCATAAACGGGTACTGTACCTTATCAAATGCTTTTTCTGCATCTATTGATATGATCATGTGATTGTTGTCTTTCCATTTGTTTAGGTGATGTATTACATTTATTGATTTGTATATATTGTACCATCCTTGCATCCCTGGGATGAATCCCACTTGATCATGGTAGATGATCTTTTTAATGTATTGCTGGATGCGGTTTACTAATAGTTTGTTCAGCATTTTAGCATCTGTGTTCATCAGCGATATTGGCTTATAGTTATCTTTCTTTGTTGTATCTTCTGGTTTTGGGAATAGGATGATGCTTGCCTCATAGGAAGAGTTTGGGAGTCTTCCCTCTTGTATTTTTTGGAATAGTATGAGAAGGACAGGGGTTAGCTCTTCCTTAAACGTTTTGTGAAATTCTCCCATGAAACTGCAGTCCAGGCCTTTTGCGTGCCAGGAGTTTTTTGATTACTGCTTCAATGTCACCAACTATTATCAGTCTGTTCAGACTTTCTGCTTCTTCTTCGTTCAGTGTTGGATGATTATATTTTTTTAGAAATTTGTGCATTTCATCCAGGTTTTCAAATTTCTTGGCATAGAGTTGTTCATAGTAAATCCTTTGTATTTCTGAGGTATGAGTTGTAGTTTCTCCTCTCTCATTTCTGATTTTATTTGGGTCCTCTCCTGTTTTTTTTTCTTTTTTGATGAGTCTGCTTAAAGGCTTGTGGATTTTGTTTATCTTTTGAAAGAACCAGCTCCTGGATTTATTGATCCTTTGGATCATTTTTTTAGTTCCTATGTCATTTAATTCTGCTCTGGTCTTGATTATTTCCTTCCTTCTACTCTCTCTGGGCTTTGTTTGTTTCTGTTCCTCCAGTTCTTGTAGATGCAGGGTTAAGTATCTATTTGAAATGTTTCTGTCTTTTTTTGGTAGGCCTGTATTGCTGTGTACTTCCCTTTATGGACTGCATTTGCTGTGTCCAATAGGGTTTGGACTGTTGTGTGTTCATTTTCATTTATTTCCAGAAACTTTTTGATTTCTTCCTTTATAACCTTGTTAACCCATTCATTGTTTAATAACATACTATGCAGTCTCCATGAGTTTGAATGTTTTTGAGTTTTTTACTTGAGGTTGGTTCCTAGTTTCATGCCCCGCCCTTGTGATCCAATAAAGTGCTTGATATGATTTCAATTTTCTTGAATTTGTTGAGGTTTGTTTTATGTCCTATCATGTGGTCTATCTCTGAAAATGTTCCATGTGCATTTAAAAAGATGTATATTTTGCTTCTTTCGATGAAAGTCTCTCTATATATCAGTTAAGTCCATTTGATCTAGGGCATTGTCAATGCCACAATATCCTTGTTGATATTTTGTTTGGAAGATCTGCCCATTGTTGACAGTGGGTCATTAACATCTCCTACTATGAGTGTCTTGCTGTCTATATCTTTCTTGAAGTCCTCCAAGATTTCCTTATGTATTTGAGTCCTCCTATGTTGGTTGCATATATTGTTTACAACGTTTATGTCTCCTTGATGAATTCATTCTTTGAGTATTATGAAGTGTCCTCTGTTTTTTTTTTTTATTGCCTTTGTTTTGAAGTATATTTTATCTGTTATAAGTATTGCTACCCTGGCTCTTTTTATTCCTGTCCATTTGCTTGAAATATTATTTTCTAGCCATTCATTTTTTGTCTGTGTATGTCTTTTGTTCTGAGGTTGCATTTTTGTAGACAGCATATATGTGGGTTATGTTTTCTTATCCAATCAGCTACCTGTCTTTTGATTGTAGCAATTAATCCATTTACATTTAAAGTTATTATTGAAAGGTACATATTCATTTTTCCCCTTTGTTCCTCTGTTCCCGTCTCTCTCACTCTTTTTCTCCTCTTCCTAAAGCAGTGCCTTTAGTATATCTTAAAGTGCTGGTTTGGTAGGGGTGTAAATTTTTAGCTTTCTTTTGTCTGGGAAACTCCTTATTTCACCTTCTATTTTAATTTAGAGCCTTGGGAGAGTAGTCTTGATTGTAGGCCTTTGCTTTTCATTATTTGGAATATTTCTTGCCATTCCTTTCTGGCTTGTAGTGTTTCTGTTGAGAAGTCAGTTGCTAGCCTCATCAGAGCTCCCTTGTATATTACTATCTGTTTTTCCCTTGCTGCCTTTAAGATTCTCTCTTTGTTTTTGAATTTTGCCATTTTAATTATGATGTGTCTTGGAGTGGGCTTCTTTAGGTTCCTCTTGATTGGGACCCTCTGTTCTTTCTGAACTTGCATGGCCTTTCCCATTTCCAGGTAACTGAAATTTTCTGTCATTATTTTTTAAAACATGGTTTGTATCCCTTGCTCCTTTTCTTCTCCTTCTGGTATTCCTATGCTTCAAATGTGTTGTGTTTCATGTTTTCCTGAATTTCCCTTAAGCTATCCTCATATTTTTTTAATCTTTTTTCATGCTGCTGCTCTACCTGGGTATTTCTTTCTACCTTGTCTTCCAGCTACTTATTTAGTCCTCTGCTTCATTTAGCCTGCTTGTGATTCCTTCTAGTATATTTTTTATTTTGGATATTACATTATTCATATCTTCCTGGTTCTTATTTATAGTTTCTATTTCCTTTTCATGCTGTTGAAGTTCCCACTCAGTTCCTTGTACTTGTCAGTGAGTTCCTTGAGCATCCTTATAACCATTCTTTTGAATTCTATGTCCGATAGTTTGCTTGCCTCCATTTCATTTAGGTCTTTTACTTGGGATTCTTCTATTCCTTTCGATTGTGTGTCCTTTCTTTATCTTCCCCTTTCAGGTGACTTTTTGTGTGTGTGTCTGCATTTCAGGATGGTCTGCTTTGTCATCTGTCTTCTGTGGTGAACTTTTGTAGTAGGTATGCTGTGGGACTCAGTGGTGTGGTCTTTTTGATCTCCTTGCCTGGATGCTCTAGGGTTGCCCTTTCTTTTGTTTCTTTGGGCTCTCTTGCTGTGCTTGGTCTTTACCTGTTGGACTTCTTTGTTGGTGGGTTCTCCTCTACAGCAGGCTTAATGGTAGTCACAATTCCCACCTTGTCTTATATGCTGTTGTGCAGGTATTGTTTAACAAGGCAGTGTTAACAGACAACCAAACCTACACCAGCAAAAAGAACCTTCCAACCACACCAGCAATCTCAACCTCAATTGAACAAACATTAATAAAGGTGAAGAGAAATTGCAGATATTTTAAGATATGACAAAGGGAATATGAGATGACCTAAAGAGGGGATAATGTTTTGAGTGGTAAGAGGGAGGAGAATTGATAAGAGTTGGGATAGTACTGAGGTGAGGAAAGGGAGAGAACAAAATTTAATATGTAAGTAAAGCATGAAAAATTAAAATGCAATATGAAAGAGAAAATTAAAAAACAAAAATATAAACAAAAGTAATAAAAAAAATGCAAAGAAAGAGAAATAAAAAAAAAAAAGCCAGTTCTGATGATGAGGAAAGAGAAATTTGTCTCAGCTGTTGGTGTTCACCTTCTGACTTCTTTCTGGATCTGTCTCTGGTTTTCTGTTAACTCCAGGCCTCACTGTCTTACTCTTGGGGAAAAAAACCCAAAAAACAAAAAACAAACCCTTCTGTTGCTTGTTAAACCTGTCCAGCAGATTTTTCAGATCTTCCTAGTTCCTGCAGGCAGTGGGCAGCTGGGCTCCATTTTTCCTTTCCTGTGGTTCTGCAAGATTGGGGACTCAGTCTGGGCTATAATAATCATAGGTGTCTAGTTTCCAGCCCACACACTCAGATCACTGTGCAGTCCACACTCTCTACTCTGTGCAGTTGCGCCAGGCCGTGCCAATAAACCACCTTGCTTTGCACCCCTTTGATCAATCCATGAGGTGCACTGAGTGGATGAAAATTGTGCCCACACTTCCCTCTTTGTTCGCCTGGCTGCTGTGTGTGCAAGGTCCCTATGTAATGGGATGCAGGCTGAGAGGCCCCAGGGCACCCCTCCCCCCCGCCCACCACCCCATAAGCCTAGTTAGAGGTCTGGGAAAAGCAGCAGCACAGGGATTGAGAGTTATTTTGCATATCAATAACAGCAGACTATCTTCACAGCCTGCATGGATCCAGGGAGACGCACATGGCTTTTACCCGTGATGTAGCTGGGAGGCCATCCCCCACTGCTTATAGCACCTGCAAGAGAATTTGGAGATGGTTCGTTCCATGCCATGGGGCCATGCCTGCCTGGACTAACTATGGCAGCCAAGAAAGGCAGAGAATGCGGGAGTGCTAGTAGGTGTAGCCGATTGTGGGAGGAGTCGGAAATGGGGTTAAGGAGGAGGTTCTAGACTGGGATCTAAGCAAAATGGTAGGCTGCCATGCAGGATGGAGAAATGTAGGACTATGGGGATAATGCAGGACCATTTGGAAAGAAAAATGGACTCTCACTGATGGGCCATGAGGAGGTGCCATGCGGTTTTGGATTAAGAACTGGAGATCAGGGGCACACAACTGATGGTGCTGGGAACCGTGGGAAATTTGCCCAACTGAGCCTGGATTACTGGGAGGAGCTGGGAGAAGTGAGCTGTGGAGTTATGTTTTTTTCTTTTTCTTCTGGAAGGTGGTACTTCTGACTGGCGTGCTCTGAGCTGACCTGACTGGGCAAAGGGGGGAGGGCAGGGCTGTGTGTTTGTGGGTGTATCTTTGTTTCTAAAGGGAGTGAGATTTAACAGCAGAATCCTGCCATTCTAAACCTGTATAACTTTTAATTAAATATTTTCTTTCATTTTTACCAAACTCTGGCATTGAGAGCCACAATTCCTACCAGCAGTGGGCAAAGAAGAACCATAGAACAAAAGACCCTGTTGGGGAGGGAGTTGTTCCTGTAACACCTGCATGGTGTGCCTTGGTTTCTCTTTTGAAAAAAAAGTCTTTTTGGGTGCTACTGCTGTTCTAAGCCACTGCCTGACTTTCCACACACCCCAACACTTTGGCTAGTCCAGAGTTTATCTGGGTCATTGCCAGTCATGGCCCACATCCTCTCCCAGCTCCAGGTGCCACCAGGATCCCCAGAATTCTCTGTCACTGTCCCAGCCTGTGGCTGCTGCCCCAGCCTGTGTACGCCACCGGCTGTGTGTGCACTTATTGCCTTCCCCCAGTTCCCCAGGGACTTTATGCATGGAGGTCTCCCCTGGTGTGGGTCTGGGTATGTACAAGGGAATTTGCACTTCCCCATCCTAGGAGGGGAGGGAGCCACTAGGCTGATATCACTGACCTGGCTCTCCTTCAATGTCTCCTCAGTAGCCACAGTCTCCAGCACCAGGCCTGGGGACCTTCCCCATTGGCCTATAAAACAACCTTACTGTCTGTTTTGAAGCATCCTCTGCATACTTTGGCTCCCAAACTTCATATCAGCTAAGATTCTGTTGGCTGTTCACTTTCTTTTTCAGAAAATGGGGTAAGTGTCCCAGCTGGGTGCATGAACAAGTGTGCTCAGCTCCCACATACATCACCGCCATCTTCTCTCCTTATTCTTGAATAAAGTACCCCAAGCGGAAATCATCAGAATGAACAAAAACTATGTTTTCTCTAATTAGAGCTCTGAAGTAAGGAACAAATAAATATTTCAAGCAGAGACTGTGGGAAAAGATAATTTGAAACACCAAAGAAGAATTTTGAGGGGCCAGGAGGAGAATACTTCAGTTTTGGTGGAGAGTTCCTCCCTCTCGTTCCTTTAGTGCACCAGATTAAGGTAGGTGAGCACGCTTTGCAATTGTCTTGAATATACATGCTGGCTATCCATTGACTAGCTGTGGGGCTCTGGATGGGCCTCTTACCTATTATGGAACCCAGAATAGGGTCAGATGTCAGCAATAAGGATGAGGTGAAGGCTTCTTGGGAGGACTAGGGTATAGGCCAGGTGACCCCTATCCTGTTCCAGAGAGCAAAGGCACCTACGTGGTTGAATCCAGAAAAAAATTATTATGCACATACCCAATGAATTATGAAGACAAAACAGTATATTTTTTAGATACATTAGATTTTTCTTCTTGATTGAAGATGCAACTAAAGCACTGAGAAATTGTAAGCCCTGAAAATAACTCAGCACATGGGGCAAGAGCTTTATTTCTTGGAACTTGTTTGAAGAGCCACAAAAACGCAGGAATTCAAGTTCTCTCATGATACTGAGAGGATGCAAAGTTGCTTTTGAGATAAAGGAGGCTCAAATACCTTAAGCCTTCTTCAAACGCACTTTTATATAATTCTGTCCTTTCCAAGAGGGAAGTTAGACAGGGAAGAATGGCATTAAAATGCCAGATGGTTAAAGCTGCTGTTGTCTGGGGCTTCCTGCCTTTTCCCATTGCCTTTTTTTCCTCCCTAACCCTGGAGCTCTCTGCTCATCAGTATCCTCTCTGGGATTCCGGCCTCCATACCTCCCACATGGAAACTATCTTTTTTGAATGAAGAATATTAAAGTGTTCATAATGAATGCTTTCTTTAGCTTGTCATTGACTTTTACAAAGCCACTCATCTGTTAAACAAAACAATTTCATACAGTATGCAAAACATAAGTTATAAGTTGTTTTCTAAATGTTAGTTATTGCTATTATTTTTAGGTATATTTTATTGATTATGTTATTACAGTTGTCCCAGATTTTCCACCTTTGCCACCCTCTGCCCAGTATACCCCTTCCCTCCATCAGTCACCCCTTTACATCATGTCCATGGGCCATGCATATAAGTTCTTTGGCTTCTCCATTTCCTGTACTATTCTTAATATCCCCCTGTCTATTTTGTACCTACCAATTATGCTTTTTAATTCCTGCATCTTTTCCCCTATTCTCCCTCTTCCCCCTCCCAGCTGATAACCCTCCAAATGATCTCCATACCTATGATTCTGTTCCTATTCTTGTTTTTTGCTTAGTATTTTTTCTTTAGGTTCATTTGTTGATTGCTGTGATGCCTTTTAATGTGCCTTTTTAATGTTCATAGTTTTGATCTTCTTTTTCTTCAATAACTCCCTTTAACATTTCATGTATTAATGGCTTGGTGATGATGAACTCCGGTAGCTTTACCTTGTCTGGGAAGCATTTTATCTGCCGTTCCATTCTAAATGATAGCTTTTCTGGACAGAGTAATCTGGGTTGTAGGTCCTTGCTTTTCATCATTTTGAATACTTTTTGCCTGCAAAGCTTCTTTTGAGAAATCAGCTGACAGTCTTATGGGCATTCCTTTGTAGGTAACTATCTATTTTTCTCTTTCTGCTTTTAAGATTCTTTCGTTATCTTTTACCTTTGGCATTTTATTTATGATATGTCTTTGTGTGGTGCTCTTTTGGTCCAACTTGTTTGGGATTTTCTGTTCTTTCTGTACTTGTATGTCTAGTTCCTTTGCCAAATTAGGGAAGTTTTCTTTCATTATTTTTTCAAATAAGTTTTCAATTTCTTGCTCTTCCTCTTATCCTTCTGGAATCCCTATGATTCAGATGTTGGCATATTTGCAGATGTCCCAGAGTCTTCTTATACTATCCTAATTTTTTTTTAATCCTTGTTTTGTTTTTCTGTTCTGGTTGAATGTTTATTTCTTCCTCATGTTCCAAATCATTGATGTGAATCCCAGATTCCTTCCCTTCACTGTTGGGTCCCTGCAGATTTTCTTTATTTCACTGAGTGTATCCTTCACTTCTTCCTTTATGGTGTTGCCATACTTAGTGAGTTCCTTGAGCATCTTGATCACCAGTGTTTTGAACTCCACATAGAATAGGTTGTCTATCTCCACTTTTTAAAGTTCTTATTCTGGGGTTTTGTTCCATTCTTTCATTTGGGAAATATTTCTTCGTCTTCTCAATTTGGCAGCCTCCCTGTGTTTGTTTCTGTGTATTAGGTAGAGGTGCTTTGACTTGCTGTAAAAGGCACTTGTATATTGTGTGGGGCAAACCTTAGATAATTGCCAGGGGAAGGCAGCCTTCTTTACTGCTTTGTGGCTCTGTGTGTGGAGAGCGCTCAGAGAGGGGTCTGCACCTCTGCCTGGCATCTGGGGATTTGCCTGGCACTTGCCTCATTTCCAGGTAAAATGTTACCTACCCCGTGTATGTGACTGATGCCCTTCCAGCTGTTGCCTTGGTGTTGAATCTGAGAAAGGGTGGGTTTGCATATATTTTAAGACCATGCAGTCCCTTTAAGCAAAGCTTACTGAAAATCCCACAGTTTATTCCACCATCCCAACCCCTCCTGGGTTTTATAGACAGAAGTTATGGGAACTTATATTACTGGTGCTGGAATCTTGGGCTGTGCGATCTGGCCTGGGGCTGGGATAGGTCATTCTCAAGGTATCCCTCCTAATTTTTATCCACCACACATAAATGTGGGACTGTCTGTGCCCATGTCACCACTTCTGCCTCTCTGTGCCACACTGCATCACCTTGCCTCTGCCCCGTCTCCACATCTCTGACCCTCCTACCTGTCTGGATGATTGTGGCTTCTTTAAATCCTTGGTTGTGGGACTTCCATACAGTTTGATGTTCTGTCAGTTCTGGGTGTTATTTGTTTTGAGATTTAGTTGTAATTCTTCCTGTGGTTGTGCGAGGAGGCAAAGTGTGTCTACCAACACCTCCAACTTGACCAGAAATATCAGTTATTGCTATTATTAATAATGCATCATTAGTTAAGCTCATTCTACATGTATGCTCTGAGACCATTTTACATGCCAGGTACTGTGCTTGGTATTGGGAACACAAATATGAACAAGATATACTTCTTTCCCTAGGGAGGTAGCTGACAGAGTAGTTGACAAGACAAACACACCACATTCCTCAAAACTGGTGCCACCAACTGTCTCACAGAGGAGTGCCAGAGCAATGGAAACTGCTCTGAAGCCCCACCCCACTCTTAACAGGTCCCTTATCATGACTGTAGACCTCCCTATAGTGCCTCTCATCATTTGTTCCAGAGTTAGAGAGAGAAAGGGCACCAGAAGACAAAGTGCAATCACTACTCACTCTCTCTTTTCTTCCAGAGTAGCTACAGACACGTATTCTTCAAAGCTTAGGGGAGCACACAGCAAAGACCAGTCCTCTTGTCTTATTGGACAATGCTGTATGGGTGTGTCTGCTCCCTTCTCTTCCAAGGCTGTACCACAAGGCTGCATAACACCCTCAAACCCCTAGGGCCCAGTCTTTTCTCCTGCTGATAAACAGCACTGTGCACTTAGAAGCCACTCTGGTCGTATGGGTTCTGCTAAGTCAAGAACAGCTGTAGATGTTAGGATAAGTTCTAGATCTCATTGTGAAAGTAGATGACAAAACTTTGGTGGGAAAAGGTGGCTGTGAAGGGGGACTATAGTCACTTTTCTCAATTAAATCTGCACAAATTCTCTTAAGGAGCCTTAGGAAAGTGGGCACATTGAACGGAAAATGAGGAAGAAAGTGGTTAGGATTGGAACTGATAAGCCCCAATGTGGCCTAGACAATCATTTAGCAGTTTTTACTCAGATCCTACATGGGGCTCAGTCCCAACCACAACCCACATCTTAAGGCACATATTCAATAGGAGGAAGGGGAGCAGGGTGACAGTGTCAGCAGTGTAGATTAAAAAAGTTGCCAAAGAACTATTTATCCATTTCAAATGCATCTCAAACATAAGGGAAGAACAGACAACTTAATAAATAGTGTTATGACAAAAGACTAAACTTTGGGGTAAGAAAGTTAAATTTTAACCACTTCTTATACCAAGATGGCCTAAAAATGGTTAAACCTAAAATTCACAACTCAGAACTTCTTGTCAAGATGGCAGTGTAAGTAAACATGCACAACCTCATCATATTACCACTATATTACCTCCATGCACAACCATGTCATATTACAATTAAACTATACAAAAACTATTGAGAACCATCAGAAATTGAGCTGAATGGAAGTCCTACAACTATGGAATTAAAGAAGAAACTACATTAAGACTTACCTGGCTTCAGCAAGCCCTGTACCTCTTGCTAAGTTGCCCCAGGCTGGGAACTAGAACAGTCAGCCTTGATTAAAAAATTAGCCTGGCCTGGGCACCTCCAAGCCCAGCAGAAGTAGCAGTCATTTGTAAATTGCTTTATAGCTTATGATGTGTGACCCTGGACAGAACACAGATGGTGGCTGACCTTGGAAACGTGCCAATAGCAATCCAGGCTCAACTATGACAGGAGGGTTGCACAGCCCACATGGTAGGCACACCTTGAGTACCCAGCTTGGGTAATGAGTGGGGGCTGTGCCACTGGACCCTACAGAACACCTATTACATTAGGCCACTCTACTAAGCCTGGGAGATATAACAGCTATACCTAACACATAGAAATGAAAACCGGGAGGCTGCCAAAAGGAGGAGATGAAACATGGCCCAAATCAAAGAACAAAACTCAAAAAAACCCAAACAAACAAACAAAGAAAATGGAGACAAGCAAATCTACCTGACACAGAGTTCAAAATACTGGTTATAAGGGTGCTCAGTGAACTTAGTGAGAACCTTAACAGCATAAAAAAGATCCAATCAGAGACAAAGAATACACTAATTATAATTAAGAACTATTTACAAGGAATGAACAGTGGAGTAGATGAAGCTGAGAATCAAATAAGTAATTTGGAATATAAAGAAACAAAAAACAACTAATCAGAACAGCGAGAAGAGAAAAGAATCCCTCAAAAGGAGAATAGTGTGAGGAGCCTCTGGGACAACTTTAAGCATACCAACATTTGGATCATGGGGTTGCCAGAAGGAGAAGAGAGAGAGCAAGAGATTGGAAAGCTATTTGATAAAATAATGAGAGAAAATTTCCATAATTTTGTGAAGGAAATAAACATACAAGTCCAGGAAATGCAGAGAGCCCCAAACAAGATGAACTGAAAGAGGCTCATGCAAAGGCAGGTCCTAATTAAAATCCCAAAGGTTAAATGCGAAGAAAGAAACTTAAAAGTAGCAAGAGCAAAAGCAGTTAATTAACTACAAGAGAGCTACCATAAGACTGTCAGCTGAGGTTTCCAGTCAAATGGAGGTGTAGGTACCAAACACATCTTGCCTCTGCACACAACTATAGCAAAAAAAAAATACAGCTGCACTACAAAACAAATATCACCCAGAGTTGTCAGAAAACTGAGCTGTGTGGAAGTCCAACAACTAGGGATTTAAAGAAACCACATTGATCCAGATGAGTAGGAGGGGCAGAGATACAGAGAGGCATGGACAGGTATGGAGATATAGAGTGATGCAGAGAGGTGTGGAGATGGGAATGGCCATTCCCACATACATGTGTGTGGGATAAAAAATAGAAGTCATTCCTCGGCAGCAAGGGATCCCAGCCCCAGTCCAGGCCAATGAGCCCAGGGTCCCAGCACCAAGAAGATAAGTCCCAGCAACTTCAGCATGTAACAAGCCAATAGGGGTTGGGGTGGTGGAAGAAACTGTGCTCTCTTTAAGGACACGCAACAGACTTAGGGCTCATGCACTCCTACCCGCTCTGCAATTCAGCACAGTAGAACAGCTGGGAGGGCACCAGTGGAATATGGGGAGAAAGTGAAGTGTAAGTGTGGAGACAGCTTCCTTCTGGGCAAAACTCCAGAATCCAGACAGTGGCTTTGTCCCCTCTGTGATCCCTCCCCAACCCAGAGCAACAGAGCAGTGATATGAGTTGCTTTGCTCTGGTGATTACCTAAGGCTCAGCCCCATACAATTTAACAGGTGTGCTAAGACAGTGAGTCAAAGCAGCTTTACCTAATACACAGAATCAAACACAGGGAGGCTGCCAAAATAAGGAGACAAAGAAATATGGTCCACATGAAAGAACAGAGCAAATCTCCAGAAAAAGAACTAAACAAAATGGAGATAAGCAACCTCTCAGATGCAGAGTTCAAAACACTGGCTAACAGGATGCTTCAAGAGCTCAGTGGGTATTTCAATGCCATAAAAAAAGAACCAGCAGAATTGAAGTTTGAATTAAGTAAGATGAAAAATGTACAGGGAGCCATCAGTGGAGAAGATGAAGCTGAGAATCAAATCAATGATTTAGAACACAAGGAAGGAAAAGCATTCAATCAGAACACTAGGAAGAAAAAAGAATAAAAAAAAAAACACCCAAAAACAACACTTGAGAGTCTTAGGAACCATTGGGACATCCTTAAATATACCATCTGAATCATAAGAGTGCCAGAAGGAGAAGATCAAGAAATTGAAAAGTTATTTGAAAAAAATTTGAAAGAAAGCTTTCCTAATTTGGTGAAGGGAATAGACATATGAGTCCAGGAAACACAGATTGTTACAAAGAAGATGGATCCAAAGAGTACTACACCAAGATACCTTATAATTAAAATGCGAAAGCTTAAAGATAAAAAAATTTTTTAATGCTTCAATTCTTTCATTTTCTTTTGAATTAACCTTTCTGCTTTCATTATTTCTTTAAAGTATATTTTCTTATGATATTACAGTTGTCCCCATTTTTTCCCATTTACTCCTCTTCACTTGGTTCCCCATTTTCCTCTGTGATCTGCCCCCCTCCGTAGTTCATGTCCATTGGTCACACAAATAAATTGTTTGGTTTCTCCGTTGTCTATACTGTTCTAAACAACCTTTGTCTATATTATCCTACTCAATTATGCTTCTAAATCCCTATGCCTTTTCCCTCATTCTCTGCCTTCCCCCACCCCAGCTGATAACCTTCTATGTGATCTCCATTCCTGTGATTCTGTTCCTGTTCTAGTTGTTTGCTTAGTTTTTGTTTTTGTTTTTTTGATTCAGTTGTTGATGGTTGTGAGTTTCTTGTCCTTTTTCTGTTCATGGTTTTGGTCTTCTTGTTTTTCTTAGATAAGTCCCTTTAACATTTCTATAATAATGACTTGGTAATGATGAACTCCTTTAGCTTTACCTTATCCGGGGAGCAATTTATGGACCCTTCCATTTTAAATGATAGTTTTGCTGTATAGAGTAATCTTGGATGTAGGTCCTTGCCTTTCATGACTTGGAATACTTTTTTTTCCAGCCCCTTCTTGCCTGTAAGATTTCTTTTGAGAAATCACCTGACAGTATTATGTGAACTCATCAGATGTTGGAATGTATAAAGTTATTCCAGAGTTTCCTAAGTTTCTCCTCATTTTTTAAATTCATTTTTCTTCATTCTGTTCCAGTTGAATGTTTATTTCTTCCTCTGTTCCAGCTTGTTGATTTGAGTCCTGGTTTTCATCTCTTCACTGTTGGTTCTCTGTATATTTTTCTTTATTTCACTTTGTATAGCCTTCACTTCCTTTTTTTGTGTGCGTGGCTGTACTCAATAATTTCTATGAACATCCTGATTACTAGTATTTTGAACTCAGCATCTGATAGGTTGGCTATCTCCTCATCATTTAGTGTTTTTTCCAGAGTTTTGATCTGTTCTTTCATTTGGGCCATATTTCTTTGTCTCAGTGCACCTGTTGTGTTGTAAGGGTCAGAGCCTTAGATATTCACCAGGGTGGGACAACCCACTTCACTGAGTTGTGGCACTGTTTGTGGGGAAGGGGGTCAGAGAAGGAGCAATGCCACTTGCTTGGCTCTCATCCCACCTTCAGTTGCTTGCCCCACTACCCACAAGTGAACTGCACCCTTCTGTTGCTGATTCCCAGGCAGGTGGGTTTGTGTACATTCTGGGACCCTGTGGGCCCCTCCAACAGACTCTTCTGTGAGACTGGTAGTTTCTCCTGCTGCCACAACCCGCCCCCCCAAAACAGGTTTTTACTACCAGAGATTTTGAGGCTTTATTTCTCTGCACTGGAACCGTGGAGGGCACAGAAGGTCTCCCTCCCAAGTTGTTCCTTCTGGTTTATATGCGTACAAATGTGGGACCATGTGGCCAGCCAGCTGCCATCTCACCCACTCAGTCCATCAGATGCTGCCTTGCCATGCATTCTCTCTTCCCCAGCTCCCTGTCTCTGCCCCTTCTGCCAGTTTGGATGAATGTTTCTTCTTTAACTCCTTGGTTGTCAGACCTCCACACACTTTGATCTTCTGGCTGATCTAGTTTTTTGTTTTCAAATTGGCTGTTATCCTTCTTTTGATTGTGTGAGGAAGTGAAGTGTATCTACCTATGCCTCCATCTTGACCAGAAGCAAGTGTAGGTTCTTGCTTTTCATCACTTTGTATTCTTCTTGCCAGTCTTTTCTTGCCTGAAAAATTTCTTTTGAGAAATCAGCTGATAGTCTTATGAGAACTCTTTTGTAGGTAACTCTCTGCCTTTCCCTTGCTGCTTTTAAGATTATCTCTTTACCTTTAACCTTTGGCATTTTAATTATGATGTGTCTTGGTGTGGTCTTCCTTGGGTCCAACTTGTGTAGAATAGTCTGTACTTCTGGACTTATATGTCTACTTCCTTTGTCAAATTAGGGAAGTTTTCTTTCATTTTTTTTTCAAATAACTTTTCAATCTCTTGGTCCTCCTCTTCTCCTTCTGGCATCTCTATGATTCAAATGTTGGCCCTTTTGGAGATGTTCCAGGGTTTCCTTAATCTCTCTTCATTTTTAAAAATTCTTGTTTCTTCTTTCTGTTCTGGTTGAATGTTTATTTCTTTCTTATGTTCCAAATCATTGATTTGAATCCCAGCGTCCTTCCCTTCACTGTTGGTTTCATACGGATTTTTCTTTATTTCCCTTAGAAGAACCTTCATGTCTTCCCTATGCTTTTGCTATATTCAATCAGATCTTTGAGCATTCTGACCACCAGTGTTTTGAACTCTGCATCTGATAGGTTGGCTATCTCTGCATCACTTAGTTCTTTTTCTGGAGTGTTGTTTTGTTTCTTCATTTGTGCCATATTTCTTTGTCTCCTGACTTTGGCAGCCTCCCTGTGCCTGTGTACTAGGTAGAGCTGCTTTGTTTTCATGTTAGTGTACCTGTTAAGTTGTATGGGACATAGCCTTGGGCACTAACCAGGGCCAGCAACCATGGCTCCATGTGTGTGGGAGGGATCAAAGAGGGGGCAATGCTATTGCTGGCTGACACTGGGGGCTTGCCTGGCCTCACCCCATTTCCAGTCACTTCACCCACTTTGCATGTGCAACTGGCGCCCCTTCTGCTACTGTCCTGGTTGTGATTCCCAGGGTGAGTGGGTTTGAATATGTACTGGCAGTTTCTTTCACTGCTGTAAACCCCACTGGGGTTTATAGCCAGAAGTTATACAGTTTTATTTATCCAGCAGTGAAGCCCTGGGCTGCATTGTCTGGCCTGGGGCTGGCTCACTCACTCACAGGGTGTCCCCCTGATTTTTATTCACCACACATGATTTTTGTCCACCCAGCCTGCTGGCTGCTGCCACCTTGCTGCTTCTCCTCTGCCAGCTCACCACCACCACACTGAGTCCTGTCTGCCCTGATTCCCTGTCTCTGCCCCTCCTACCCATCTGGATGAATATATCTTGTTTAAATCATTGATTGTTGCATTTCCATAAAGTTCTGGGTGTTTTTCTGGGTGATTTTCTGGCAGTTCTGTGTATTTTCATTTTTAATATAGTTGTGTTCCCTCTTATGGTTATGCAATGATGGAAGGTGTGTCTCTCTGTGCCTCTATCTTGACCAGAATCAAAGATAGAATCTAAAAAGCAGCAAGAGAAAGACCGAGAGTTACCTACAAAGGAGTTTGCACAAGGCTATTAGCTGATTTCTCAATAGAAAATTTGCGGGCAGGAAGAGACTTGCAAGAAGTATTCAAAGTGATGAGAAGCAAGTACCTACAACCTATATTACTCTATCCAGGAAAGCTATTATTTAGAATTGAAGGACAGATAAAGTTCTTCCCAGCCAAGATAAAACTGAAGTTCATCATCACCAAGCCATGATTATATGAAATGTTGAAGGGAATTATATAAGAAAAAGAAGAAGAAAAAATGATGAACATTAAAATGGCAATAGAGGGAGAGAAGATGACAGCAAAATAGGTGGGAGCTTAGCCCACTTGCTTGTGTACCCAATGGGGGCACTTAGCTGATTTTCCAAAGGATAAAGTGAACAGCCAATAGAATCTTAGCTAATGTGAAGTTTGGAAGCCAAATTGTGCAAAGGATGCTTCAACATAGGTGATAAGGTGGTTTATAGGTGGACAGGAAAAGTACCCAAGCATGGCACCAGAAACCATGGCTGCTGTGGGAACATCAGAGGAGAACCAAGTCAGTGACAGCATCCTAGTGGCACCCTCCTCTTCCAGGTCAGGCAAACTGCAGACCTGCACCAGGAGAGACTTGAATGTATAAAGTCACTGGGGGTGGGGTGCGGAGAAAGCCACATACGCACACACACAGTTGGTGGCACACCCAAGCAGGAGCAGTGGTTGCCAGCTGGGTCAATGCCAGACTGTGGGGGTATCCTGGCAACACTTGGAACTGGGAGAAGAGGTGGGTTATGACTGACCATGACCTGGATAGACTGGACTTTTCAGAGAGTTGGAATGTGTGGAAATACAGGGCATGTCACAGAGCAGCAGCAGTACCCAAAGAGACATTTTCCAAAAGGGGACCTGAGGCACACTGTGCAGGGACCTGGCATGTAGCAGCCAGGTCAACAAGGAGGGAGGAGTGTGGGCACAATTTTCTTCCTCTCAGTGCACCTCACATATTGATCAATGGGGTACAAAATGTGGTGGCTTACCAGCAGCAGCCTGGTGCAGCTGAACAGAATGGAGAGTGTGGGTCTCACAGTGTTCTAGGGCATGGGTTGGAAATTGGGCACATGTGATTATTGGAGCCCAGACTGCGGCCTTATACAGGCTGAACCACAGGAAAAGTAGAATGGAGCCCAACCACCTACTCCCTGCTGGAACTGTGAAGATCTGCAAAAGTAGCTGGGCAGGCTTAACAATCAGCAGGTGTTTTTTTCCCCTTTTTTCAAGAGCAAGATGGACCTGGAGCTGAGAGAAAACCAGAGACAGATACAGAAAGAAGGTAGAATGTGAACACCAACAGCTGAGACAAATTTCACCTTGCTCTTCTTAGGACTTGCATTTTTTTTTTCAATTTCTCTTTCTTCTTTCCATTTATTTAGAATGTTTTGTTTGTTTTTTGTTTTTTTCTCTACCTTTCATATTGTATTTTAATTTTTCTTCTTTCACTTCACTCATATTCCAAATAACTCACTACTCTTGGTCTTTTATTTTTTATTCATATTATATATATTTTTATTGTATTATTGTTATTACAAACCTGACACATATCCCTTCCCTGGTCTTAATCCATTTCTCTGTTGTTCTGAGATTTATTACTGTTGCTGTAAACTTTATTTTCTCTCACACTACACCATGTTTCTATCCCTTAGTCTCACCATTTCTCTTCCATCTAACCTTGCATAAGTGCTCTTAAGTCAACTGATATATTTTTTGCCCTCTTATAAGAGTCTTAATTCTTTTTCACCTTTTATAAACAGTGGCTAGTTGGGGGAAATATTATGGTTATTACTGTACTTCTCCAATGGAACTCCTATTTGTTTTTACTTTAAATCCCATAGAATACTCTCCTGCTGTTTTACTCCATTTTCCCTTCCCTCTGCCCATGATCAGTTGAGTGAGGTACTTTATTTCCTTTTCTTTCTTTTTCTTTTCCCCTCCCTCACCCAACCTGGGCTTCACTCCTTATTCTTGTTAGTTTGCTTTCCCCATCCTCTCAAAATCATTTTTCTTTATAGTAGACAACTCATACTCACTTTTTGCTTGTGCACAATGTCCTTATTCCCATTCCACTTTTATTAAATTTTATTCACTTGTCATTGCTATTGACCTTGCTGTGGTTTTTCTGAAATGTTGATTCCATTAGCTCAATACCTTTTCAAATTTACTTCCAACCTCCTAGTATACCCTTCCCTTTTCTTACCATATTATTCCTCTCACCCTTTCATATTTTACTTATATTTTAAATTCTGTTCCTTCCTTTCTTCACCTAGTTCTATCCCAACTCATCAATTCTCCTCCTTCTTCCCACTCAATAATATTTTCTGCTCTTTTTAGTCATCTCATATTTCCTTTGTCATAGCTTATAATATCCATAATCTCTCTTCACCTTTATTAATCTTAGCTTAAATGTGGTTGAGATTTATGAAGTGGTAGGGCATTCTTTTTTCTGGAATAACTTTAGTTGTCTGGTAATACCACTTTGCTAACCAACACCCGTACAATAGCATATAAGACAAAGTGGGAATTGTGACTATGGGTAAGTCCACAGGAGGGAAGAACCCACCAACAAAGAAGCCACCAAAAAGTAAAGCCCAAGTACTACAAGACAGCCCACACAAATGGAAGAATGGGCAACTGCAGAGCATCCAGGCAAGGAGATCAAAGAGACTGCACCACTCAGGCCCACAGACTTCTACTACAGAAGTCTGCCTCATGAAGGCAGCTGGCAAAGCAGAGCATTCTGAAATGAAGAAACAAACAAAAAGAGTCACCTAAAATGGAAAAACAAATAAAGAACCTACAATCAAAAGGAATGGAAGAATCCCCATTAAGGGACCTAAATGAAATGGAGGCAAGCAAACTATCAGACATAGAATTCAAAAGAATGGTTATAAGGATGCTTAAGGAACTCACTGAAAACTACAAGGAACTGAATGAGAATTGCAACACAATAGAAAGGAAATAGAAATTATGAGAAAGAACCAGGGAGGTATAAAGAATATAATATCTGAAATAAAAAGTACACTAGAAGAAATCACAAACAGGCTGGATGAACCAGAGTACTGAATTATGAGCCAGAAGACAAGGTAGAAGGAAGTACCCAGGCAGAGCAGCAGCATGAGAAAGGACTCAAAAAGTATGAGGTTAGCTTAAGGGAAATTCAGGACACCATGAAACACAACAACATTTGAAGCATAGGAATACCAGAAGGAGAAGAAAAGGAGAAAGGGAGAGAAAACCTGTTTGAAAAAATAATGACAGAAAACTTTCCTGACCTGGAGAGGAGAAAAGCCATGCAACATCAGGAGGCACAGAGAGTCCCAATCACGATGTACCCAAAGAGGCCTACGCAAAGACACATCATAATTAAAATGGCAAAGTTCAAAGACAAAGATGAAATCCTAAAAGCAGCAAAGGAGTAACAGGAAGCAACATATAAGGCAGTCCCAATAAGGCTAGCAGCTGACTTCTCAATAGAAACACTACAAGCCAGAAGGGAATGGCAAGAAATATTCCAAGTAATGAAAAGCAAAGTCCTGCAACCAAGACTACTCTACCCACAAGGATGTCATTTAAAATGGAAGGTGTAATAAGGACTTTCCCAGACAAAGAGGGTTAAAAATATACACCTCCTCCACACCAGCATTGTAAGACATCCTAAATGAACTGCTTTAAGAAGATGAAGGAAAAGAGTGAAGGACAAAAGAACGTAGGGGCAAAAGGAAAAAAATGGCAATGAATGAATACCTTTCAGTAGTAACATTAAATGTAAATGGATTAATGCCCCACTCAAAAGACATAGGGTAGCTGAATGGATAAGAAAACATGAGGCATATATATGCTGTCTACAGGAGACTTACCTCAGACCAAAAGACCTACACAGACTGAAAGTGAAGGGCTGGAAAATATATTCCAACCAAACGGACCTGAAATAAAAAGCTGGGGTAGCAATACTTACATTGGACAAAATAGACTTCCAAACAAAACCATAAAAAGACACCAGGAAGGTCATTTCATAATTCTAAAGAGAAGAATCCATCAGGAAGCTATAAACATTGTAAACATATATTCAGCCAACATAGGAGTACCCAAATATATAAGGGAAATGTTGGAGGACTTCAAGAAAGATATAGATAGCAACACAGTCATAGCAGGGGATGTTAATGACCCACTGTCAACAATGGACTGATCTTCCAAAGAATCAACAAGGACACTGTGCCACTGAAAGACATGCTAGATCAAATGGGATTAACTGATATTTATAGAACCATTCACCCCAAAGAAGCAAAATATACATTCTTTTCAAATGCACATGGAACATTTTCAAAGATAGACCACATGATAGGAGACAAAACAAGCCTCAACAAATTCAAGAAATTGGTATCATATCAATCAATTTTTTTCAGATCACAGTGGGTTGAAACTAGAATCAATCTCAAGGAAAAAACTCAAAAATTGTCAAACACATGGAAACCAAACCACATGCTATTAAACAATAAATGGGTAAACAATGAGACCAAGGTAGAAATAAAAAAGTTTCTGGAAACAAGTGAAAATGAACACACAACAAACCAAAACCTATGGGACAGAGCAAAGGTGGCCGTGAGAGCAAAGTTCATAGCAACACAGGCCTACCTAAGAAAGATAGAAAAACTTCAAATAAATGACTAAACCGTACATCTACAGAAACTAAAGGAAAAACTACAAATCCCAGAACAAGTAGAAGGAAGGAATTAATCATGATCAGAGCAGAATTAGGTGACATATAGACTAAAGAATAATTCAAAGGATCAATAAATCTAGGATCTGGTTCTTTGAAAAGATAAACAAAATTGACAAGCCTTTAACCAGACTCATCAAGAAACAAAACAGAGATGACCCCATAGAAATAAAATCAGAAAGAAAGAGGCAAAATTACAACCGACACCACAGATATACAAAGGATCAGAAGAAATTACTACAAACAACTATATGCCAAGAAATTTGAAAACCTGGGTGAAATGGAAAAATTTCTAGAAACATATAATTTTCCATAACTGAGTGAAGAAGAAGCAGCAAGCCTGAAGAGACCAATATCAACTAGTGTAATTGAAGAAGTAATTAATAAACTCCTGGCATGCAAAAGCCCTGGTTTGGATGGCTTCCTAGGAGAATTTTGCCAAATATTTAGAGAAGAGGTATCCCATGCCCTTCTCAGACTATTTCAAAAAAATCTAGGGAGAGGGAAAACTCCCATAGTCTTTTTATGAGGCCCGTATTATCCTAATTCCAAAGCCAGAAAAAGATACGACAAAGAAAGAAAACCACAAGCATATATCACTGATGAATATAGATGCTAAATCCTCAACAAAAAATGACAGAGCAGATCCAGCAATACATTAAAAAGATCTTACATAGTGTTCAGCTGGTGTTCATACCCGGGATAGAAGGATGGTAAAATATGTGCATATCAATAAATGTAATATGTCACATAAATCCATGCAAAAACAAAAATCACATGATCATATCAATAAATGATGAAAAAGCATTTGGCAAAGTACCATGCCAATTTATGATAAAAACATTCAGCAACAGAAGAATAGAGGGATAATAGCTCAACATAATAAAGGCCACATGTGAGAAACCTACAGACAACATCATATTCACTGGGCAAAAACTAAAAGCTTTCCCCCTAATATCAAGCAAGAGACAAGGGTTCCACTTTCACTAATTCTATTCAGTGTAGTATTGGAAGTTCTAGCCACAGGGATCAAACAAGAAAAATAAATCAAGGGAATCCAGCAACAAAGAAAGAAAACTACAGGCCAATATTGCAAATGAACATAGAGGCTAAAATCCTCAACAAAATATTGGTAAATCACATCCGGCAATGCATTGAAGAGATCATACATCATGATCAAGTGGGATTCATCCCAGGGGTGCAAGGATGGTACGATATTCACAAATCAATAAATGTAATAGAACATAAACAAAAGGAAAGACAAAGATCATATGATCACATCAAAGATGTGGAAAAAGCATTTGATAATGTACAGCACCCATTTATGATAAAAATACTCAGAAAAGTGGGAGTAGAGGGAGCATACCTCAACATAATAAAGGCCATATCCAAGAAACCTACAATCAGCATCATACTCAACAGGCAAAATCTCCAAGGTTTCCCACTAAGATCAGGAAGAAGACAAGGGTGTACACTTTCACAGCTTCTATTCAACATAGTGGTGGAAGTCCTAGCCATAGGAATCAGATAAGAAAAAGAAATAAAAGACACCCAAACTGGAAAAGAAGTAAAAGTGACATTGTTTTCAGGTGACATGATAGTGTACATAGAAAACCCTCTAGACTCCACCAAAAAGCTTCTTGACCTAATAAGTGAATTTGGCAAAACATAGGAATACAAAGTCAATACTCAGAGACTGAAGGCATTTTTGTATAACAACAATGGATTATCAAAGGCAGAAATGAGAAAAAATCCTATTTGCTATAACAAGAAAAAATAATGTACCTATGAATAAATCTAAATAAAGAGGTAAAAGATCTGCATTCAGAAAACTATACATTACAGAAGAGAAGAATGAAATTAAAGAATACATAAATAAATGGAAGCATATAACATGTTATGGATTGGAAGAAGTATCATTATCAAAATATCCATACTTCCCAAATCAATTTATAGATTCAATGCAATCTCTATTAAAATACCAATGACATATTTCATAGATATAGAACAAACATTTCAGAAATTTATATGGAATCATAAGCAACCCCAAATAGGCACAGCAATTTTGAGAAAGAAGAACAGTGAAGGAGGGGTCAAATACCTGATATCAACCTATATTATAAGGCTGATGTAATCAAAACAGCCTGGTACTGGCAGAGGAAGAGACACATAGACCAATGGAATGGAATAGAGAGCCCAGAAATAAACTCATGTCTCTATGGTCAATTAATATTTGACAAAGGGAGCAGAAGCATAAAATGGAGTAAAAATAGCCTCTTCAACAAATGGTGATGGGGCATCAGGACAGCTACATGCGAAAACAATGAAACTCAACCACCAACTAACACTGTACACCAAAATAAACTCAAGATGGATGAAAGGCTTAAATATAAGTCACAACACTATGAAAGTCTTAGGGGAGAGCACAGGCAGGAATATTTCATATATTCCACACAGCAATGTTTTTACCAATATGTACCCTAGAGCAACGGACAGAAAGGAAAGAATATACAAATGGGACTTCTTAAAAATAAAAAGCTTCTGCACGGCTAAAGAAAATATCAGCAAAATGTAAAAGGAGTCAACCATATGGGAAATATATATTTGCCAATGATATATCAGACAAGGGTTCAGTCTCCAAAATATATAAAGAACTCACATGACTCAATTCCAGGAAGACAAACAACCCAATTCAGAAATGGGCAAAGGACTTGAACAGACACTTCTCCAAGGAGGACATACACAAAGCTCAGGGACATATGAAAGGATGCTCAGCATCACTAGCCACCAGAGAGATGCAAATTAAAACCACAGTGAGGTACCACTTCATACCGGTCAAACTGGCCATAATAAACAAATCAACACACAACAAGTGCTGACAGGGATGTGGAGAAAAAGGAACCCTAGCACACTGTTGGTTGGAATGCAGACTGGTGCAGCCTCTGTGGAAAACTGTTTGGGATTTCCTCAAAAAACTAAAAATGGAACTGCCTTTTGACCAGCAATTCCACTTTTGAGATTATACCCCAAGAATCCTGAAATGCCAATTCAAAAGAACCTATGCACTTATGTTCATAGCAGCACTATTTACAATAGCCCAAGTGCTGGCAGCAACCTAATTGCCCATCAGTAAATGAGTGGTTCAGAAAACTGTGGTACATTTACACAACGGAATACTATGCAGCAGAAAGAAAGAAGGAACTCCTTCACTTCAGGACAGCATGCATATATCTGGAGAGCATTATGCTGCATGAAATAATACAGGAGTTGAAATACAAATGACATATGATCTCACCTATTAGTGGAACCTAATCAACAAAACATGAAGGAAGGTAAATATAACCAGAGATATTGAAATAAAGAACAAACTAACAGTAACCAGAGAGAGGGGAAGGGTGAGAGGGATAACATGGGAAATAAGGGGAAGGGTTGTCAAGAAGCATGTATAAAAGGCCCATGGAGAAAGCCAAAGGGGGGTGGAATTGAGGGTGGGAGGTGTGGTGGGTGGGGTTGGGGAAGCTGGTGGTGGAAAAGTGGAGACAACTGTGCTTGAACAATAATAAAATATATATATTTTTAAAAATATTATCTTATAGTTGTATATTATGCTGCCTTACGGTGAAATGCTCTGAAGACATCCACTAAATCCATCTGATCTAGTTTGTCATTTAAGGCCTCTGTTTCCTTGTTGATTTTCTGTCTGAAAGTTCTAGTCACTGATTTCAATGGGGGTGTTTAAATCGTCCTACTATGATTGTATTACTATCACTCTCTCCCTTTAAGTCCATGAGGTTTGCTTTACATATTTTGGTGCTCCTCGTTTGGTGCATAAATGCTTACCATAGTGCTATTATCTTGTTGGCATGCTCCTTTTATCATTATGCAGTGTCCCTCCATGTCTCTTTATCCTTTTATTTTATAGTCAATTGTTCAGATACATATTACTTCACAAGCTTCTTTTTCATTTCTACTTGCATGAAATATCTTCTTCTATCCATTTTCATTTAGTCTGTGTGTGTCTCTCATTCTGAGGGGGGCATTTTGTAGAAACATATATCTAGGTCTTGCTTTCTTATCCATTCTTTTTCTTTTTTCTGTCCATTTGCTTGGAATAATTTTCCAACACTTCACTTTCAGTCTGTGTACGTCTTTTGTTCTGAGGTGGGTCTCTGGTACACAGCATATATGTGGGTTATGTTTTCTTATCCATTCAGCTACCCTTTGTCTTTTGATTGAAACATTTAAGCCATTTGCACTTAAAATCATTTTGATAGGTATGTTTTTATTGCCATTTTATTTTTTCTTCTGTTTTTGTCTCCTCCTCCTCCTTTTTCCTCTTCTTTTTCTTCCTCTTTTCCTCCTTCTCCTCCTCCTCCTTTTCTTTTTATTCTTCTTCTTCCCCTTCCTCTTCTTCCTTTCTCCTCCTGCTCCTCCCCCTCCTCCCCTCCCCCCTCCCTCCTCTTCCTCCTCCTCCTCCTCCTC
>PVJD01001801.1:54702-239703 GCA_004026545.1 Mormoops blainvillei | reverse complement strand
TAGATTTCAATTTGTTCCTCCAACGACAAACAGCTTGGGCAACAGAAAGCGGAAGGTTTATATGTTCAAGGTGTCTGAGCATAACCTCTGTCTAAATAATTGCCTGATCATTAACCAATGCAGGAACAGGGGACACCTTTATAGAGCTGGACTAAAAAACAAAGCAAAATACTAAAAATAAAAACTGCACAGCGACTTCTGTGCCTGCACATGGTGGAGGAGACCACTTTTGCAATTCAAATGCAGATCGGTTAGTAAAACAGCCAACCAAACCCTTTCGGGAAAATAAATCAGAATTCAAAGTTGTGCTACAATGTCCAATTTTCAATTGGAAATTACTAGACATGCAAAGAAACAGAAAACTGTGACCAGAAAAAAAACCCCCAATAGATTCTGACTCTAAGCTGTTATAGCTCAGTTCAAGGAATAAAAGGAAAGTATGCTTAAAGAATTATAACAATTAATGTTACCAGTAAGATAACAGAAAGGGAACCTCAACAGAGAAATGGAAATTATGAAAATCTAATGGAATTCCTACAGCTGAAAACTACAAACACTAACATTAAAAATTCACTGGATATGTTCAACAGCAGATCCGAGATGGCAGGAGAAGAAGCTGTGAATTTGAAGATACAGATAAAATAAAGATAAAATGTTCAAAATAAATGTAATAAGAGTCCTAAAGGAGTGGAAAGTGAAAAAGGCACAGAAAAATTATTTGAAGAAAAGCTAGTTGAAAAATCTCCAGTGTTAGTAAATAACATTGATTTAAAGAGTCAATGTTGTGGTCTGAATGTTTGTGTCCTCCCAAAATGTGTATGTTGAAACCTAATGCCCAACATGATGATATTAGAAGGCAGAGCCTTTGAAAATGATTAGGCCATAAGAGTGGCACCTCAGGTAAGTTGGATAGAAACAAAACCTCTCAGTTTTATTTATCTAGAAAAGAATTAGAATTAGTGTCTTTATAAAACAGGCCTGAGAGAGTTCCCTCCTCCCACCCTCCATGTGAGGTTATAACAAAAAGATAGCCATCACTGAAGCAGGTCCTCACCAGACACCAAGTCTGCCGGCACCTTGATCTTGGACTTCCCAGTCTCCAGAACAGTGGGAAGTAAATTTCTGTTCTTTATAAGCCACCCAGTCTATGCTATTTTGCTGTAACCGCCCAAACCAACTAGGACAGTCAAGAAACTGCACGAATCCAACATAATATAAGCACAAGGAGAACCACACCTCGACATCAAGGTCCAATTATTGAAAATCAAAGAAAAGATATAATCTTGCAAGCAGCAAGAGAAAAAATAATGCGCCATATTTATGGCAATGATATGATTAATAGTTGACGTTTCATTGGAAACACTAGTGATAGGAGGCAGTAGAATGATATATTCTAAATGCTCACAGGAAAAAAGAACTATCACCTAGGACACACTATTCAATAAAATGGTCCTTGATAAATGGAGTTGATATAAATAATTTTCCAGTTAAACAAAACTGGAGAGAATTTGTTTCTATCTGACTCACAGTACAGGAAAAACTAAAGGAAGTTCTTCTGGCTGAAAGAAAAAGATGCCAGATGGCAACCAGTTCACAGAAAGGGACGAAAAGCACTGGGAATGGCAAGAGTGTAGATAAATAAAACTACATATAATAATATAAATATATTATTTTGTCCTCTCTTAACTTTTTAAAAACACATATGATTGCTCAATGCAGAAATTATAACATAATAACACATAAATACATTTGATAGGAATAACACAGAGGCGGGGGCATGAGAAATGGAGCAAAGTTAATTTTTTCAGCAAAAATTAATTTTATTAATTTAAAGTAGATTGTGATGAACTGAAGATGTAGTTAAAAAGTAGAGGAAGAGTGATCTCTGCAAGTTAGCAACTAGGAGGTCCAGATGCTTGCTTCTCCCACCCATACAAAAAGACAACAACAAAAGTAACAAATAAAGAACAAACAGATGAAAATAGCTCTGGGAGAGCTCTGGAATGCAATGAAGAACTTGCAGCAACTCGCCCCTCCTCCTCTCTCCCTCCAAAAAAACAAGAGAGGCTGCACAGACAAGCAGAGGAAGTGTCTTACCTGGATCACCTCGCTCCCAGTTTGGCACAGCTAGGTGCCAGGAGGGACCCCATCAGTATAACCTTCCCAGATGAGGGAAAGGAGATCAGGAGGACCCCAGCAGATGCTCGTAGACACCCAAAAGGTTTCACCACGGGTGACTCCCGCAGTGCCTGCCGATGCTGACCCCGGCTGCCAGAGCTGCCAGAGTCCATGCTGCCGAGCGCCCTCCCTGCAGAGGAGAAGCCATGGCTCTGCCTTCCCCCACACCCCAGGAGCCACTGCTGTGCTCCGTGCCTTGAGAAAGAGCCATCACTGCATGGCCGGGGCCAGAGCTGCTCTGTCCCCACTCCCTGCCCCCACCCCAACGACTGCTGCTGGGTGGAAAGTTCTGTGTGTGCTGAGCCCAATGGATAGACACCCAGAGAGCCTGGCTCCAGCACCTTCGCGATCTGCTGAAGACACTAAACTTCCCATTTGCGCCCATGCCCAGTGCTGTCACCCCATTATAAGGCATCATGGGCCTAGACAACGGCCTTCTCCCCAGGGATCTCCCTTGAGTTACCCAATTTTATTTTTTTGATGGTACTTATCAGTAGCTAAATTTACCTCTTTGGTTGGCTAATGTGATTGTTACTTCCGGTCTTTGCTCACTAGAATGAAGGTAGCCCCCCAAAAGAGGCTTTATTATTCTTGCCTGTCACTCTGTCTCCAGCCCCTTGAACAGTTCATAGCACATTGAAAGCGCACAGCCGTAGTTACTTGAATGACTGAAAAAACTTTCACTGGGGTCGTATCGTCCCGATTTTACAGGGCTAAGAGAAGGACTCGCTCAAGGCTGCAAGCTGGTGAGCAGTGACACCAGGACTAGCTGCCAGGTCTCCTGACCAGCAGTCCAGTCCTCTGTTTTCTCCAACATTTGGTCTCTCAGAGAGCTCTTCCCAGGCTTCCATTCCACAATCCCACTAATGACTGGTTTCAGTTGAGAGCAGATGTTCTGGGAGCTTCAAATCCTGAAGGCTGAGCTGCCGCAAATCAGACCTTCTCGATCATTTAAAGAGAGGTCAGCAATGTGTGCAGCTTGGCAGCTCTAGGTCCTCTCCAGACCTCCTGGGGGCCCCCTGGCCTGCTGGAGCCTGCCGCTGGTAGGTCATGGCCGAGTCGGTGGACGCTCTTTTGGAGCTAAGTGCCCAGGAGGGTCCTGGTCACTCAGTGTAAAACAGACCAAGAGCATGAAGGAACAGGCCAGGGCCGGGCTTGTGGCTGGGAGGCCCAATGGCTACAAGGGCTGGGATCCGGAGAATTCTCCTCAGCGAGGTGGAGGAGGCCCCAAGCATCAGGCCTGAAAGAGCTCCCTCACTGCCTGAAACACATTTACTTACAGATTGCCTTGCTACCTTGTTACAAAAAGGACTGTCATTAAACTAAAAAGACTTTCTACAAGATGTTTAAATAAAACATTTTGAAGTAGATGGGGAGAAATGAGTCAAAGGGGAGAATAAGAGTAGGAAAGTAAGATGGAGCCAGGAGTGAGGATAGTCGGCCCTAAGCCTGCCATGAAGTCTTCTCCCCTTGGCTTGGTTAGTGGGTCAACAGGTCCTACTGGTTGAAATATAACTGGTTACTTCACTATAAAGAGGGAAATCTGTCAGTATCTAGAAAAGGGAAAAGGCCTAGTCACTCACAATATCACCTCCAGGAGCCCGCACTGGAGAGGCACAGGTAGAAGAGGATGACACGGTACCACTGTGACTAGAACAGTGAAAATGTCCACCAGGAAGGGTCACTTGAAGTGGCCCAGTTCCATGTATATCAACATCAAGCACCTACTGGGGAGGAAAAGGCAAATTGCAAAGTAATACCTACAGGATTATGACAACACAAACAAACAAAGGGAAACTCGTGTGTGTGTGTGTGTGTGTGTGTGTGCACTTCATATACTCAGGTGCATAAAAATGAAACCACAAACAAGGAAAATACTTTCCAAACTCATGACAGTGATTATTTTGGGGGAGGGGCAAGTACTCAAAAGGGACTTAGCTTTACCTATATAATATCTAATCATTTTAAAAGAAGAATCAATTTACTTAAAATTAATATACTTTTTGTATAGACAATATACCGTATGGAAAAACCTTGAAGCAAGTATGCTGATATATTAATAGAAGTTAATTATGAGTGGTATATACGAACGATTATTCTTTTCTTTTTGAACTGTTTGATTTTTTTCTTATCTTTCGAATGTACCATATCTGCAAAGACATGGGCCCAAAGCTAAAGCCAAAGGCACCAAAGCCTTTGTCCCGAGACTACTCCAGGGGCAGGGCTCTGTGATGAGCGAACAGGCCGTGCCAGGCCCAGAGTCAGCAGCGAGAAGGCCCAAGCTGCCTTGGCCTTTTGGGCCTCGGCTCTCCGCTTTCCGGGCCTCCCAAGAGGTCCGTCACTGCTGCTTTGGCCTCCTAGCGCGCTCCCTCTTAGCTCATGCGTTCCCACCGACCAGCCCTGCCCCAGTCCTGGCCCCCATTCCAGCCCGACAGTCTCCCGAATAGGACACCCGGGAGAGTGCCTGGCCTATAAAGGACCTAAAGCCAGGGCGGGCGCTACCTTCTCACTGCCTTGCTCAAGCCCTCAGGAGGGACCCACCTGCCACAGAAATGAATTCAAGGCCCGGAAATGTACTGAAACCAGCTTCCCTTGCCCTGCCCCCCTACTTGGTGCACACGCATTCCAGACATCCAGGTGCAAACACCTCAGCTGCCTGGGCCTTGGGGGGAGGTGGGGCAAGTTGTGGAATTTCCCCAAGTGGTATCTAATGAATGGAAGGCATTTTAAGGTGCCTTACTCCCCAGCTCAGGGCCAGAGGGGGAAGAGAAGTCCCAGGCTGGCAGCCAGCTGTGGAGGCACTTGGGGAAGTGACCACTCTCTCACCTCAGCCTCTCCATCTGCAGAAAGGACATGAAGTTTGTCCCATGCTGAAAAAGAAGACCGAGTAATCAACTACCCTTCTTATCGCCTTAGGAATAGAGGAGCAATCACACAGTCCCGTTAATAATGGGGAGGGACCCCTTCCTGTCTTTCTGTAAGTCAGTGTGGGGTGGCCAGTGGTGGCCAGATCACACCTGAGGTGGACTAAGGAAGCCCCATCAAGCTCCTTCCTCGGATGGGAGACAAACAATGACTCAGCCCTCAAACCTCCCACGCCATCACCAGCTGCCCATCCAGAACATTCCTGAGATCCCTGATTCAGTTTGCTTCCCTCCCATTCATTCTTTAGCAGAGGAAACTAAGCCCAGGTGTTTATAAGGATGTGTGCTCATACAGTCCTTCATTTGTTTACTTATGCACAAATCACTGGTTTAAGGACCCACCATGTCCCAGTCCTGGGCGTGGGGTACACTGGGAACACTTCCAGGAATGGAATGAGTGAGATGCCATCCCTGACCTTACAAGGCTTGGGATCTATTAGGAGACACTGACAAGAGATTAGTGACCTCAGAGTGGAGTGTTAGAGTAGCACTTTGCCCCTGGTGACAAAGAAGAGTAGATGAGGGGCACCAATTTCAGTTAGAGGAGTAGATATTGGAAGGAGGGGAGAGGGAAAGAGATTCAATACACTTAGGGAAAGATTAGAGGATCTATGTATTTTAAGACCTGTAAATAGGTACAGCTGACCAGATTTATTAAACATGTATCCACTCTCTTCTAATACATAAATCAGATCACGCAAGAACAATTATCTAGCCCAGAACCTAGTACTCTGCAGGTGCTGCCTGTATTTCTGTGCGCATGTTTGAATGTGAATGGATTTCAAAAATCTAATGGTTCTTCTGATGGCAAGAAGTCTTTTGTAAAGACATAGTTCAGAAAGACTATGATGTTTGGATCTTAACTGTATTTTAAACTTTGCCTCTGCCTGATTTCTTTTTGCCTCCATCTGATTTCTTTTAGGCTCTGAGGTCCTGCAGTCCTGAGTTGTTTGCATGGCTGGACTTTAGGGTAAGAAGGGTCAGTTGGGGATGGGGTGAAGTTGAGAGGATTTCATTCATTCCAAGGTGCTGCTTTCTCCCCGTTGCCAACAGGTCGTTTCTCCCAACTGGAAATCTTCAAAGACACCCCAACCCCTTCAGTACCATGAGCCCTAACTCGTAAGGATGCAGCAAAGCCCATGGCTCAGAAAACGGAGGTCAGGTCCAAGGAGGAGAGAGTGAATCCTACAGGTAGAAGGTGGGATGAGGCTCTCCTGAGGTGGGGGTTTGCCACAGGAGGGGCTCGGCTGCAGAACTCTTAGCCCCAGGCCAACCTGGCTCTTCCTGCAGCAGGTAGATGGCCCAGGCCTGCACGGACCAAGGCCTTCATGACGGGGCAGCAGGAAGAGTCAGGCTATCAGTTCTTTCTGGTTGTGTCCTGTTCACGTCTCAGGCTCTGGGCTCCAGACACTAGACTGCTGAAGAAGAATGACTCAGTCCCACTGTCTTAGTCCATTGGGGCTGCTCTGACAAAACACTGTAGGCCGGGTGGCTTATAAACAGCAGAATTTTATTTCTCACAGTGCTGAAGGCTGGAGTCCAAGGTCAAGGCACCAGGAGATTTTGTGTCTGGTTAGAGCCCACTTCCCAGTTCGCAGCTGGTGCCTCCTCCCCTGAGCCCTCTCACATGGTGGAAGGGGAAAGTGGGCTCTCTGGGGTCTCTTTATAAGGACACTAATTCCACCCATGAAGGCTCCACTCTCAAGACCTAATCACCCCCCCCCCCCCCAAAGGCCTTACTTCCTAAGAGCATCACCTGTGGGAGTGAGGAGTTCAAGATATGAATTTTGCGGGGACACATTCAGACCATAGCACCCAGTCTGAACAGTTTTCTTCCCATTCTCTTTTCTTTCTCTCCTCCTTCTATTCCTCCTCCCCCTTTTTCTCCCCCTCACTTTCTTCCTCCCTCCTCCCTCTCTCTCCCTCACTCCCTCTTTCCTTCTCATAAGCCTATGGCATCACCCCCCAGCAACCATTTTCGATGAGGCGATACTGCTTGCTAAATATTTTGACCCGATCGGGAAACATTAACCTGAAAGTGATTCATCAGGGGTCCTGCAGACATGATTTCGCCGTGAGCTCACCGGCCTGCTGCCCATACCTTGGTTTCTCCCATCCCAGAGTGCATGCAACAGTCCATCTCTGTGTGTCTGCATTTATTTTTCTCTCCCTGCCTGCTGCCAGTTCTCTCTGTGAGCCAGAAACAGTCATAGTCACAAGATGTTAGTCAGTAGAATGGCAGCCGACCCTGCCGAAGTGGCCGACTGCACCCCTGCCGGGGCGCGACCTGAGTCTGTGCCTGAAACCTGTGGCCGAACCACGGGGCACGTTCGTCTGCTCCATGCGCCGTCCTGTTTTCCTGGTGTCAGATTCCGAGCAGAGCTACCTCGTGTTCAAAGAAGACAAGCAAGACAGCTAAGATATTTGGAAATCCTGCCAGCTTGGTCGTTTAATATTCGCTCACCCCGTGTGTTAGGCTGGAGTGAGGGGCAGGCATGCTCCTTTTCAGGTGGTGCCCCTTGAAGGCTCAGTTGGCTCACAAGACACGATAAGAAACATCATTTACCGGGAGCCTACTCTGTGCCAAACATTGTTTCAGGCATTTTATAGGCCTTAATTCTAATCCTCACAACACCCCACACTGGTAGGTATTGCTGCCCGCAATGTGTGGGTGAGAAAACTGACACTCCAAAGGTTAGATATTTGCCCCAAAGACCCCGATGACAAGGGACAGAGCCAGGAATAGACCCAAGCTCCTGGAAGCCTGAATGGTTTTGTATAATAACACAGCTGACCTTTGAACAACATGAATTTGAACTGCACGGATCCACGTATAGGCAGGGTTTTTTTTCCAATAAATACTGTAAATGTATTTTATCCTCCTTATGATTTTCTTAATAACATTTCCTTTTCTCTAGCTTACTTTATTATAAGAATACAGTGTATAATACATAAACATACAAATATGCATTAATCAACTGTTTGTTTTCAGTAAGCCTTCCAGTCAACATCAGCACATTAACAGTTAAATTTTGGCAGGATCTAAAGTTACACTCAGATTTTTGGCTGCGAGGAGAGTTGGCCCCTAACCCCCCTGTTGTTCAAGTCAACCGTACTCCTCCCACACCTCGATCACTGATCAGAGAGGGATGGGAGAAAAAGTGTGTAGCCCATTCATTTTAACATCAATGGGGGAAGCCGGTTCGAGTTGGTTTTAGGAGAGCAGCTAAGTGTAAGGAAGACCCTGCTTCCAGTTAGGGAGCTGCGTACTTGCAGTAGAATTCCTGGAACGGGGCCCAAGATGAGGATCCTCAGGCCGGCTTCCCCTGGAATCCCTCCCAGTGCTCTGTGTAAGGGGTGACAAACACTCGTTATCTTCTGTGACCTCGTCTTGATCTAACCTCTAAGGCCCATGATTATGGTCTAGGTTTTCATAGTGATAGGATGATTAAATTCAACTTCATCTTTGTTTGGGACAATTTCTCCTCCTGACACCCATTCCTAGCCTGAGGTGTCATCTGAGATTGGCTGGTGGAAATGAAGAGTAACTCATTAGCAGCAGCTGTTGGCTCACCACTAGGAGCGCTGTTGAGGACGTGAAGCAATTGGCTTCCCTGTGTTCGCTTCCATAAAGAGCAGAGTTCTGCTGGAGGCCGTAGACTTCTTCTTCCTGCCTTCAGGTCTAGGACCACCTCAACTCCCCCTGCCCTCCCCCACCAAATTTAAAGCAGGGCAGAGAAGAAGTAGGCTCTCCCTAAGGATAGGGGGTACAGCCTCGTTCCGAGTGTCTCTCCTGCAGCCTCTCACCCCAGCCTCAGGACAAGCCCACCAGACTCTTCCTCTCTGTCCAGTAGGCCTTGACCTCTTGCTACCCCAGACTTTCCATATCTGCCAGACCCTCCCACTTTTCAGTTTCTGGCCCTGTCTCCTACCACTGTCCAGCATGAAAGGTTCTACTCGATGGGTGGGGAGTATCATGGAATTGTGGGTCAGAAGATGCCAGAGCTTAACTTCCTCGTGTCAGTGATGAGAAAACCATCCAACAGGGAAAGTGATTTGACAAAGGTCTAATTAGTAACAGAACCTGGTCTGGAACCTGGATCTCCTGTTTTCTATCCAGGGCTCTTTCCACTGCCCAGAGGAGCCTGGCTCCTTGGGCGAGATGATGCTTAGAACAATCTAGAACCCTCTCCGTCGCCCATCAGGGTTACTTCACTGCAGTCATTAGTAGCATCATTTCTGACTTCCTTCAAATGCTGCACATGCCAGAAGAGACCTCCTTCCAGTTATCACCGGGATGTGGTCGGCCTAGACCACGAAATACTCGTCTAGATGGTGACTCCTACAGGTGTCCTCAAGATACAAGGGTAAACTCCGCAGGAGATGCCCAGATGCCACGAAGGAGAGGACAGTGATTCAAACAGCAATAGCTCATGTCTGTGTGCAGTGCGGAGAGTCTTATGCCCCTTAAACAAACCAGCAAGCCAGGCGCAGAATCAGGCTCACCCCTAACATTGGAGAGGTCCACAGCAAAGGCATACATGGAGGCCCAGGTGCCGCATGTCTAAATATTTGAGAGTTATAAACCAAGCTAACGAAGTGTTAGGCAATGTTGTTCTTTCCTCTTGCCTTGACACATATACCTTTACCACAACCTCAAAGGCAGGTCATAATTCTGCATCCTTGGACCCTGGACCATGTAGGGTCAGGAGTGTGAGGCCTCAGCACTAGCCAAGGCCTTCCCTCTTTCTTTCCCACCTGAAGCCCCTTGTGTGTAGGCAGGGGAAGCCCAGACGCAGGGTCCGACCTTCACCCACACTCCGGGGAAGAGCCCTGCACAGGCCTGAGCGCAGACCACTTGGCCAGAAGATTTCTGAGTCCTGATTCTTAGAGCATGGAGTGGAAGGAAAGGACTGTGACTGTGAGGGGGCATGTCCCCTGGCCCCATGGCCACCTTACTTTAAGGAAGCCCAGAGCTAGGTTTTCTAAAGCATAGGGTCCAAGGCAGGCCTCCTTACCTATGTACAAGGGGGGAGGGGGGGACAAAAATGGGATTTATTTATAAAAAATTGTGTATTTATTCTTACGCGTTTAAACTTCAGTCACCTTCAAAATATTCTCCATTTGATGCAATACACCTATCAAGACATTTTTTCCACTACACAAAATGGTTTTTGAATGTGTCAATTTTGATGCCTTTTTGTATTTCTGCCATTTTTTGTTTCACCTCTTCCACATCGGCAAAAGTGCACCTGTCCACACTGCACTGAGTGTTCACACTCCCCTTCCCAGTGCTACTTTTCCCATTGTCCACCACCCCCTGGGAAGTGCAGTGAGCCATGTCTTGCTATGGGTCTGGACTTCCCTTGCCTCTCTGTCTTATTCCTTCCTTCTTTCAATCAATAGGGACCACATTTTAATCACCATGAAGGATACCCAGGAGCCTTAGACAATGGATTTTGCCCTTGAGTAGCGTAAAGGCTCCAGTGGGAACAGGTAAGACTAATTTAGAGAGTGCTTTGTGCTGTGGGGGTGTCAAGAAGACAGAGGCCCCACCCAGCTGTGGTGCCTTTTCTGTGTTCCTTTTGGGGAAAGACAAGTCCTTACAATGGTCTGCTAGGTGCACAGGATGTGCCCCAGCACCCCAGCCCTGTCACCTCCCTGGGATCATCTCCCGCAGCTCTCATCGTTCCCCTCCTCACTGCACTCCAGCGTTAGGCCGCTGGCTCTCCCTGAGTCACAGCAGGCACATTTTGCACTGGCCCTCGGCTCTATTTGGAACGCCCCTCCCCCAGGTACCTCATGACCAACTCCCACACCTTCTTCGAATCTTTGCTCAAATGTCACCTTATTAATCAGGCCACCCCTGCCCACCACCTTGGACCAAGCACACCGTGGTCCCTGAGGCTGCCACACCCATTGTTTCGAGGGCCTGCAGGGTCAGTGTGGTGCAGTATGAAATGCCCTAGACCCAGAGTCAGACAGTCCTGGCGCCCTGCCACCACCAGCTGTGTGCCAGCTGTGTGAATTTGAGTAAGCCCCCAAGTCTCACCAACCTTGGTGTCCTCTTAGGTAAGATAGGGAGAATGTTTCTTGACTCCTTTATTTCACAGGGTTTCTGTAGGTTCAAAAGAGATGACGTCTCACTCATCTTGGGACCTCCAGAAAGGAAGCTGCTCTGTAACCTGTAAAGTGCTGTGCTAATGTCAGTGAGTTGGCTGTCAGCCGACATATGCACCTACACCTGGATCAGCCCTCTCATACAACATGTCATCTTATGTCTTGAAAGTCAAAGTGGATCAATTTGACCGGGACTGATTCAAAAGGCAGCTCTGGAGTCAGTGTACTGTTACCAAGTCCAGACTCACGGGCTTCGCCTAGTGTCACCTTGTCCAAATGGCCAACTCAAGGGGAAGAGCCCTCAGGTGGCCCCGCTGCTCTGGGCCCCAGGAACCCCCACACCCATCACCGGCCCCTGCCCAGCCTCATGTATAAAAGGCAGCTGCATACAAAGCAGGAGGCATCAAGTACCTCAAACACAGGGCCATCTTTTCTTTGTTGTAGTGTTTCTTGAAGTTGCTAATCATAAAAACTGTTCATCGTAGAACGCAGAGAAAATTAATGCAAGTCTATGGAAAAAAATGTAAAATGCTCTGTTATCCTGCCACCCAGAGATAACCACAGCTAATATTTACATACACCCTTCTAATCTTTTTTCCAACACATATATATATAGGAATTATATATCAGAATTAAAGTTTTCATAATGTCTTATTTAGTTAAACATTTGGTGTTCCAGTCTCATTTATTTAGCATGAAATCATTAGCATTTTCCTATGTCATCAAATATTTGTTTGAAAATATTATTTGTGTGGCTACATGCTATCCTACGTTAGAGCTCTCCCAAGAACTCATTCGACCACTGCATCTGGTTAGATGTTAGAGTTGAGACTATTCCAATAGAGACCTGGCTCTTCCACCTCTTCTTCCTTCCTTCGCTGACCCTCCTGGTCCTTGTCACTGATCACCGTCCTGTCCGGGTATAGGCCAGGCAGAATGGGAACCATGAGGGAAAGAACAATCCCTGCCCTAGACAGGTTATCTGTCTGTGTGAAGAAGGAAATCTGTGTCCATGAGAAAGCAGCACAGGGAGCTTCATGCCAGATGAGGGCCTGGGAGGCTGAAGATGGGAGGGAGCACTTCCAGATGGGGTGGAATGGCTCCACCAAGAGACACTGGAGCACTTACCACACGTTGGGGCCAGAACACACTGGCAAGCTGCATTCGGCCCAAGGCCGCGTGGCAAAGGACAGCCAGCTCAGGAGGACGCCCAGTCCCCAAGTCTGGACAGAGCCCTCAACCTGCAATCATGGTTCCTGCCACCTGGAACCGATAGCCCTGGAAGGAGGCAGATACTAATCAAGTAACCACACAAATAAAAATAAAATGACAGCTGGTTCATGAAGGAGAGGCAGGTGAGGCTGTAAGGACGCGTAACCTCGGGCTCTCTCAGAAGGTAGAAGTCCGGCCAGTCCTGAGGAGGAGCAAGTGTACAAAAGGACCTGGAAGAACGTCTGTCTGGAGAGCAGAGCATCGACAAAAGGCGAGGCCAGAGAGGTGGACAGAGCTGGACCACGCGGGCCAGGTCAGCCATGCCCGGATTTTAATCCTGAGAAGAATGGGAGCTGTTGGAGGGCTTTAGGCGAGGACAACCCAGGATAGGATTTCCATTTTGAAGAGTTCGCTCTGGCTGTGAAGGAGTAACTGGCTCAGGGGGAGGCAGATGGGGAGCTGAGAGTAGGTGCGGGGCATCAAAAAGAGGCTGTTGCTGGAGGTGGGCAACCGGATGGTGACTTGGGCCTGGGCAGAGGCAGAGGGGATGGCAGAAGGGGAGGATGTGGCCAATATTTAGGAGCTGGGATCGAGAGGTAGGGTCAGTGCTGTGACTCTTGAAAAGATCCTTGTTGAAGTATACTTGCCAGCTTAGAAGCATTAACCGGTTAGCATGAAGAGGTGCTCATATTAGCAGGATGTCTCTTTACACGAAGTCCGTTACCAGAGGTGCTAGGGAAGGGGGAAGGAAGGAAGGGTGTCAAGGGCCCCGTAGGGAGACAAAGTGAAAGACACAGGAATCAAGGGGCAGTACAACAGCCTTGGTGCTGAGTCCTTACAGGAAACAAGACCAGCCACTTCCCATGGAACCTGGGCCAAGTCACTTTGGAGCTCCATGCCTCAGTGTGTACATCTGTGCATGGAGATAAGGACACCTGCCCTGGACCCCCAGTGCTACTGTGGGCATGGCCGACCAGATAACTGTGAAGGACCTGCCAACCCGAAGTATCTGGGAAAGGAACTTGGCTCTGTCTCAGGCTGCCTTGAGAATGAGGCCAACTCCAGCAATCTGCCCTAGGGCCGGGGGTCCCAGGAGGAGGGAGAGCCCAGGGAACTGGACTGTAGGCTCCTGTCTGCAGTCAGGATTGATCCTAAAGGTCAAGGTGGGGCAGCCCTGGCTGCTGTCGTGTATGCGTCTTAGGTGCCTGGAGCGCTAGGCTCTGGTGGAGCAGCAGCTAGATTTAGACTATAACTATCTCTAGTGGTTGACAGAGTATATAGTATCATATGCCGTGAGGCACCCTTGTGGTTAGTGGGAGAAACACTTGCTTTGGGGCAGGTCCCTCGAACTACTCCCCAGCTGACCTGGGAGACAGGGCTGGAAGAATGTCTGTTTTCTGCTTCCCTTCTGGTTTCTCCTTAGCCACCCTGAGTCTCAGTTTCCTCATCTGTAACCTGGAGACGCCCACCTCTGCCTGCTGAGTCGCACGGACAGTGTGGCATACGTTAGGCGCTCGGTAAAGGGAGTTGCTGCTGGTAGCTTGAAGTCAAGCCGCTTGTGGGTGGAGTGTAAGCTCTGGGCTTGGCGACGCCAAAAGAGGGTTCTTCTGCCCCCTCCACTCAGGCAAACTGCTGACAGTGGCAAAGCCACGTAGCCACGTTTTTGGGAAAACTGCTTTGGTTTCGGATTTTAAAAAAAAATAAGAAAAAGGATACTTGGGTTTGGTTTCATCTGGGGTTTGGCAAATGCGTGTAGCGGGGCGGTCGCTCAGATCCAGGTCTGGGCCGGGAACGGGCAACTAGCCGGGCGTTAGGACCCGGGGCGCCTCTCCCGGACCCGGCGAGTCCAGGTCCGGGAGCCACGGGAGGAGAGGCATGAATGAGAGGCTGGAGGGGTTCGCGGCTGAAAGGGCTGGCGGCGGAATAGCTCTGCCGTCGCCAGGCAACCGTCCTGACGCAACGCAAAAAAAAAAAAAAGTCCCTTGAAAAAAGAATAGTGCTGAGAATTCACGGGAGCACGAGAGAGGAGGCAGGAGCCGGCTTAGCCCCGGAGGCCGGGGCCAGAGGCTGCGGAGCGGGGAGCCCGCGTCCTGAAGAGGAGGCGGGGAGCGCGGTGACACCCCTGGAAGGGGCCTCTGAGCACCCTGGAAGGTGGGTTTGCGGCAGGGACGGGAGGTTCCCTGGGCTGGGAATAGGACTGGGGGTGATGCCGCTGTGGCCGGCGGTGCTGGTGGGGAGGGGGCTCAGGGCGCGCAGGTCTCCTGGGCGGGCACTGGCAGGGAGCAGCCCGCCGCGTCTTCGGGAGCACCCATCTCAAAGTGCTTTGGGGTGGACACCCTGCTTCAGCGGCTCCCGGGGCTCTTCCCTCGGGGGGCGTGGGACATATGGCTGGACACCATCTCCCATCTCTCATCCGGCCCCTTCCAGGGTTAAGATCTGGGTGGAGAATTGGGGTACCAGGTCTGAGGGGGGGAGCCCCACTCAATCTCTCCAGGTCTACTCCCAGACCACTGATCATCTCCAAACCCACCCTGCCCCTTCTGTCTACTTCAGACTCAGTGACATGGAAGTTCCTGCCCCAAGGATGGCATTTGTAAGTCAGAAGTGACCTAGGGCGCTTGGGCCCAAGAGTGCTCTGTAGGGCTGAGGCCCACATGATCAGGGGGCAACGCACAGCCCAAAGGGCGCTCAGGAATGAGCAGGTCAGCCATGAGGTTGGGTCACTAGGAGAGGGCAGGAAGTTCTGTGGTCCCTGGCAGGTGGGCAGGTGTGTCATTCTACCAAGTCAGGTTGGATGTTCTGCTTTAAAACAAAACAAAACAAAACAAAACAAAACAAAACAAAACAAAACCCTATTGCCTGTATCTGGTTTTCATTTCCCTTGGTGCATGGTTTCTCCTGAGAAGGTCTGGAAGGCAGGTTGATTTCCACGAACTCCCAGCCATTGCTGGTGAATCCCAGGTGGGAAGAGTCCACGTCCCCATCAGTCCCCAAAGTGCCCAAGGGAGATGAGGTCTAAAGCAGCTGTTAGAGACCGCCCTGCTGCACACCAGGTCCAGATCGAGAGTGGACAGTGCTGAGCAAAGTCCTGGGAGAGCAGAAGTTGACGGGGTGCCTCTAGCCTGACCACATCGACAGGATGGGAGCTGCTGCCAGCGAGTTGTTAAGGGGCTTGGCAAAGCAGCCAAGAGCTGTATTTGCAGTGGATAAAGAATACAGCTCTTCCGTCTTGAGCGCATTTCCCAATCAGGCACGGCTTGAGAAGTCTTCTCATCTGTTGGTCATTTTACCTTCACGATTGCTGTTGCAGGGGCCACAGTATCCCCATTTTGCCCACTGGGATCTGAGAGATTTAGTGACCTGGTGCAGCTCATGTGGCTGGTGAAAGAGCAGAGAGATTCAGCCTCACCTGCCGGACTCCTAAGACAGTGCTCCCAGAGGGTGGCTGCTTTAGAAGATCCAAGGAGAGAGGCCCAGAGATGGGGAAGAAACCAGTCTCACCCAGAGCTGTGTGACTGGTTTGTCCTGGGAAGGTCCCTTGCCATCTTAAGAGAGCCTATGGATCCAGGAAAGCCATATCTTGTGTCAGAAGTCTGAAAGTCTCTGTAATCAGGCCTGGCCGGCCTCTGTCCACTGGCCTGAAGCAGAGAGAAGGGTCCTCTTTCTCTCTCTCCTCCCTTTCCAATCCAAAGACCCCCAACTTTCCAAGCACTTATTCTCATCTCATGTTGTTCTCCCAATTACATGCATGGATTTCCACTAAATTATCAGTCCCGCTTCCATGTTCACCAGCTTGGCTTCCTTCCAAGAGGAACTCTGGTCGTGAAGTAAATTAAGGCAGTGCCTAAGTATTTCCTGAGTTGGATCCACAGAGCCCCAGATCAATGAGGAAGAACCTGCTTGTTAGGCTGCTTACACACTCGGGTGGTTTTCTCTAGGCAAATTTTGCTAGGGGAAACTCTCTTGGCTCTACAACAGCATCTGGAATTCCCAGCACCCTCTGCCAATAGCTCTTTGCTTACCTGGGATGTCGACTTACTTGCAAAGCTGTAAGATGAATGATAATCTAAACAGTTTGCTCCCTGGTTTACAGACTAAGGGTGGGGAAGTTCTCACGAATTGGAAATCATTTAGGATTAATCAGGATGGCTCTTAAGATGCAAATGTAGTCTGGGATTTGGATAGGGGAGAGGAGTAAGGAAGGAAAGCCAAATTCTGAAGCAGACCTTGACGGGGTGAGGACTGCCATATGAGAGCAGTGGGCCTGGGGGCAGGGGGAGACTGCAGGTGGAAAGGGGCTTAGGAAGGGGTGGCATGTAGGCCTGCCTAACTTTTCAATCAGTCTGCAGAGTTTGAGCTACCACAGAGGGTCAGTTTGCTGATATGAGTTGGGAAGGTTACAAATATCAGCTTCTCCACGGTTAGGACAGTGGCCCTGGTGCACCAAAGTCCAGCACTTCCCTCTCTGTGGCCTCCCCCTGCCCCCACCACTCACGCGCTTCTCTCTGGAGAGGGAGGGAAGAAAGGGAGAAAGAAGGTGGGCAAGAGGAGAACTCAGAGGCTTGTGCTACCCCGTGCCCAACGTTTTTCCTTCTGAATGCTATCCGATCTCCCGACCCCTACCCTGCAACAACGCACATCCACGAGAAGCTCCTGAGGGAAGGGCGTGCAGAGAGCAGCGGCCCATCTCCCAGTGGGCCCTCCCATCAAGGGAGGGCTCTCTTGTCCCCAGAGGCAGAGGGGTAGTGAGCTTTTCAGCATCAGGGGCCTCCTCACACCCGGGCCCCTGCCCAGCAGCTTTTGCAGAGCCCCAGGAGGGCATGGGAGTTCAGCTTCTCCCGGGGTGCAGGCTTAGGGCCCATTTTTTCAAGGCAATTTCTCCAATAAGGCCAGAAATTCCCCTCAGATGTTCTGATCCAAATGTGGGAGCTGGAAGATGGGTCCCCAAAGACTTCCTCTTAGGGCTGGCCCTGTGGGACCTCAGAGGGCGGAGCTGATTTCCCAGCAGGTACATAATAGGCCCAGACAGCGACCCCCATGGCAGCCACAGTTTCCGGGTTTCTTGAAGACCAAACAGCATTTCCTCATTCCAGAGAACCAGCAGAGCCTGTGAGTGAGCAGGAGGCCAGCTGGGGACCTCTCGGGGCGATGAGGACCCAGGAAGCTTCCGGGTCAGGGTCCTAGATTGGAGGCTGCCTAGGGCCCGGGTGTCCCTGACCACCACCGAGTTAAAAGTGATACTACCCCCCTCTCTCCAATGAGCATTTACATGGGCTACACCCTGGAGACATCATCGTACTGTGAACTAACCCAAGTCCTTTTGGTCGTAAATCTCAGGTTTTGTTGTTTGGCGTTGGGCCTATTTGTTTGACAGCAGCCACTGAAAACTTTGAGGGAGTGAAGGCAGACCTCATTATCAGGTCGAATAAAAGCAAGCCTCTGACCAAATTCTACCACGCATGTAGATAATTTTTGAGCAACTATTTATTTGCAGTGGGTCCGTCAGCGTTCGCAGGGCTTGTTCTGCGGGCTAGTTGCAGCCATCGGTGTCTCTAAACAGCCTAACCGCACCTCTCTTGAGGCCGCACTACATTCTTTCACCTGCTTTTACAAAAGTCAAGTGTGTCTCAAAATTCATTTGGCCAACCCACATCTCTTGAATAACTCTGCTTTCACCAAGGAGAATGCATTTCTAATGTTTACTCTGCTAATTATCAAATGGCTGGTGTTGGGCAGGCAGAAAGACCGCCGAAGTGCTTGCCATAGCCCCCTCCGGAGTGGGGACTGCACAAGGCTGCCAGCCAGGTGTGGCGAGTCCCAGTTTGAATGAATGCACCCTTCTGGAATGCCGCTGGTTGCAGCTAGCCAAGTGATACCACAGAGGACGTCTCGGGCCATGCCTGTGAAGGGTTTAAGATCAGTAATAGACGTTCTACCAAGAAGACAGAAGACAACAGCCCTGCCCTCAAGGAGCATGGAGTCTGGTCAGGATGTCAGATGAGAAAAGACAATGTGTGCAGCCCAGAGTGCTGGGCTGACAGTCAAATTCTGTGCCACACATTCAGGGGCACACTGATGTGCTTGAGCTGACTTGAATGGGTCAGCAGCCATCCCCCCTCTTTTGATAGGCCCAGGAGAGGTCCAGCCAAGTGCTGTCACGGCAAGAGGTGACAGTTTTGGTAGAGGTCAAATTTCGAATTTGCATACACTCTATCCCATTGGGCCCTTCCAAGGCTTTGAGGTAGGTTCCACTATGGTCCCCATTTCATGGATGAGGAACCTGAGGACTACAAGTTCCATTGATGATCCGAGGTCATAGAATTAGCTGGGCTGTCACCCTGCCCAGCCCCGCCCCATCCTTAACCTACTCCATTTCTTTCTTCTGCTTCCAATTCCTTCCCTCTGTTAGGTGTGAACTCAGGTAGCTCAGAAGTCCAGTTAAGTTCAGCTCAAGTTGACACAAGTGTGGAGCAAGGTCACATGTCCTGTTTTCTGTTCTGCCTGTGTAGTGCCTGAGCCAAAAGTCCCCTCCAAGCCCCAGGGTAGGGGCCGTAGTGCACCTTGGGTTAGTTGCAGGCAGTACCAAATGTTGCTCGCCAGGCCGCGGCCACTCTGGATCCACCCTCAATTCCCCATCCTGGAGTCATTAGGAGGGGCCCTGTCCACACGAAGGGAAACTCTAAGAGCCCTTCAGCCCCCCAAGAGTGCAGCAGGTCCAGACAAAATGTGAAAGTGAAGTGACTTGCATCAGTACAGAGCACACCGTGAAACTTCCCAGGAAATCCTTGTGACACCATTGGGTTTTGGAACTTGCGATGCAGAGTAAGATGGAAAGCCAGTCTTCAGAACAAATCCCACTTGAGCTGGAGTTTGTTGATTCTGTTCATTTGAAGTTGGAGCCAATGACCTCATGGATTTGGATAGTCCTAAATCTGCCTTGTTTGGAGGGCTGAACCAATGCCAGTTTGGAGACACTTTGAGGGGGAGGTGCACCTCGAAGGGGAAGGATATACATTCTCAGCTGTGAATGGTACCCGGAGTTTCTGCCAGCTGTGACATGTTCCCTGTTCTCATAGCCAGACACCAACTCAAACTGCATTCTACTTTGATCTCTGCAGACAGCTTTAAAGGCCACTCTGTGTCTACTTTCTGCCACCTAATCCCTGCTGCCACGGCTGTGGCCAGAAAATTTCTGTGGTCACATGCAGCCGTCGGCTGGAGTGGCCAGAGGTGGCCTCAGCCTTCCCTGGGCATCTCTGCCTTGTGAGGCATTTTCAGGGAGGAAAACCTCGGCTTCAGACTCTGCCTTTCCCATGCTAATCCCATGGCCCCCGCTCCGGACTCTCAGATTCCCAGGCACCTTTCTCCCTGCCTGTCAGAGAGGAGCAGCCCTTTCCCAGGGCCTCACAGCCTTGGAAGGGACACAGTGGCGGCAGCTCTGTGTGGCCCAGCAGCCCCCTCCCTGCAGCAGCCCTGCACTTTCTCCTCTCCTTTGAGTGAGGCAATAAATTAAATCTATGGCTCCCGGGAACCAGGGTCTACCCCACCAATAGGAGAGCACAACTCTTTCTTGGTGATTTTCTCAGCAAATTGTTTCACTGGGCAAAATGATAGGAAAGGTCTCCACGTTCTCAGCCTATGGCAGCGGCCTGGGCGTCTGCTCGAAGCAGCCAGGAGAGAGCCCATCAATTATTCAGCACAGACCGAGCACTCTGAATTTGCAAAGGTCTTAACAAGTATTTTTATAGATTCTTGCCTCACAATATCTCAGCAAGACAAAGTAAGGTTTCCCTGTCTTCTAGACAAGAGAAGCCCAGCCTGGAATCAAGACCAGTCCGAGCCGGTCAGCCCCACTAACAGCGCCGCGCGACCTGGGCAGGTCTGACGACTTCTCTGGTCTGTGGTTGTCCCGTGGTGTGACGCCCAGGAAGGTCTCTCCAGCCCAGGCTATCACGTGTGGGGGAAAAACATTCGTAAACTGCAGTGTGATTTCACGACGTTTGTGATGGCTCTTCTTATTCCAGGTGTGGGAACAGAAGCTGTGAACAGTAAGCTGAGGTGTAGCACGGGACGCTGAAACCGGCCCGCACCGAGCCATACGCCCGAGTAAGTCAGTTCCTCAGCCTCTGCTCCCCGTGGGTGTGGCTTCATGACCTGAGGATGGCCCTGCTGGCAGCTGTGGTTTAGACTCTGTGCATGTTGGGGTACAAGGAAGCGTAAAGGCCATTGCGCCAAAGTGCATTTCCGAGGGATAGAAGCAGGAGCCTGAGAAGGGGATGTGAGTCACGGGTCACTCAGAGTGGGACGGGGCCCCTGACTCCCAGGCCAGGGGCTCGTTCTGCTCCTGCCCTGGGCTGAGTGTCCAAAATGGTCGTCTCATTTCCACCTCCCAGCAGTGGTGCTAAGACTCTGGGCGGGAGGGGGCCTGGGGCTGCCTGGGGCTGCCTGGAGTAGGAGAGTCAAGGGGAGTGAGGAGTGTAGGCCTCTGGGGCTCCCTGCCCCCTTCTGGGGCCTGGACTGGGCCTCACACCCCCCTGCACACCCTCCCGCACTGGCAGCCTGAGATCTAGGTATCACAGCTGCTCCTGCGCCTGGCCAGGGAGCCGCCCTGCCGCCGCCCCTCGGCGCTCCCGCCAACAGAAGCACAGTGGGCTCAGTGAGCTCTGTCTCATACCGGGCACTTGGCCGAGGTCCCCAGAAGGGTTTCACATTGGGGAATGGCCGGAGTTTCCTTAGGCTTGGCCTCCTTGCTGTGCTGCCAGTCCCTACCCTCCCAGGAGGGCTCCAGCCCAGGAGAGGGCAGACCCTCAGGCTCCAGTAGCTTCGCTCACCAGCACCAGCAGAGCGGGGCTTCTGTCTAGGTGCTTGGGTCTCACCCTCCTCGCCTTCCCAGTCACTGTCACAGGAAAACAAAACAATGCCATCAGAATATTTAACTGTTACTACTTGCTCCTGGGATTTCTCAGACTCTGGGTTTTAAAACACTGAAACTCCATAAGGTGTGCATTCCTGTTACTTTATTACATGTGAAGTCACCTGGGGGCACGGTCACAACAGTAGAGTTGGGCTGAGATGGTGGTTCCTTCACTTACCTTCATGTGACCTGTAGTGTAAAGTAGGGATAATACTAGTCCTATCTAGGGGTCATTTCAGGGGTTCAGCTAGACATTTACACAGTACCTGGCCCATAGTAGCCCTGGGTGATGACTCTCTCCCCCTCTTCCCCTTGATTCTAAGAATTTTTATTTGTCGCTGTATTCAGATAGAGACCCAATGACCACTTATGTATTTATTTCATTTATTTATACAGAAAATATACATTAAAGTTGAATGGTTATATGAAGCAAGTAGCCCTGAGTAGTGGGGGAGAGAATTGGAGACAGATGTGCCCTCCAGGATCTCACAGAAAGGTTGCTGAACAAAGTCATACCTGCCCACCTAACAGGCACATCAGAAAAGTTACTAAGTTATACAGTTCAAGAAGACAAGTGGTCAGTACCTAAGACTGGTGTAGAAAAGTGCTAAAAAATTTTTTTAGGGAAGGAAGGGATCAGTTCCATTCAGAAAGAGCAAAGACTGTAGAATGAGGTGGTGAACTAGGCTCCAAGACGTAGCCAAATTCAAACATAAGGTTACGGATAAGGAAAGGATAAAACATAGAGTTGAGACTAGCTTCCCGAACAACTCCCGCCTCCTAATTCAAACTCACTAGAAACATCTCGACCTTGAAAACCTTACTCTTTCAAGGAGTAAGACTTTGCAATGAACCTGCAAGAGGTCTAGTACGGGCAGGAAAGCACTGGAGGTATGAAATACTCAGGCTAGACTTTGTTCCCTGACTCACAGCATTGAAGTCTTCAGCATTTACTGAACATCTGCTGTTTGCCGGGCCCTGTGCTCAGACACAAAAGAGAAAGTAATGCCCTTCCCATCGAAGAGCTAGACATCTAGTCAGGAGACAGGACGCTCTTACAGTTCAAGGTCATACAGGTCACCGTGCCATGAGCATGGCAGAAGCCAGCACCAGAATTCAGACAAAGAATGGCCTGGAAGGTGGGGTGTCCTTGAGGGCTTAGGAGAGGAGACAAGCCCTCAGCTGAGCCCTAAAGCAGAGCTTTAGAATCTGTATGGAGCAGGGGGTTCCCCGATTGGCCAGTGACCAATAGAGGGATGAAAGAGACTGCCCGGGAAGTTCTTCATTCATTCGTTCATTCATTCACCCATCCATTCATCCAGTCTATCACTCATTCATTTATTAAACAAGTTTACTAAGCACCTGCTATATGCCAGGTGCTATTCTGAGTGCTAGGGTCATAGCAGTAAACAGGAGAAAGTCGCTGCCCTCAGGGAGCTTACATGCTGGTGAGTGAGACACCACAAACAAACAAAACAAGTCAACATCTGTCTGTCCTCTGTGTGGATGGAGGCGTCATTTGAGCAGACGTGAGTAAAGTGGGCAGGTGAAATCAGGGAGAAGTCAGGTGATAGAGCCAAGGCTGGGGGCAGGGAACAGAGCCTCAGACTCTTAGAAGAGATGGCTGGACTCTCACAACGGTTTGCTCCTGGGAAGACCGGAGGAAGCATCCAGGACGCGGACAGTGGAGGGTTCTCCTGTGTGGGCAACACACAGGCCCTGCGGCATACTCCCCCCTAAGGAGTCAATCAAGGGTGCATTTGCGAAAGGCCCCGCTGTCCCATGCCCACTTGATACCACCCCACTTCCCTTACCAGCATTCCCACTGCACATCAGAACACATACACAACAATGTAGCCTACCCCTACCCCCCACACCTATACGCATGCACACACAGTATCCCAACACGATTCTCTCCTACCACACACACATAATTGGTGCCCAGGGTCTGGTCTCTGGGTGATGCCATTTCCTCATCTCAGGCGCTCCCAATACCAGTTCTGCCAAGACCTGGAATAAAGATGAGCCAGGATGGATGATCTCTGTAGAGCCAGACCAGCGGGTGTCTCCTTCTGCTCCAGTCACCATGGCAACCTCTGAAGAGGAGAGAAAACACAATTTCTGGCAGCTCCTAGAAGCTCCCTGGATCCTGTGGGCAGCTCTGTGGGGTACAGGCCTCTGTCCCCCAGTTTCTCAGCCCCAGTCATTAGCACTCCTGCAAGTCTGCAGCACGCAGATGGTGATTTTGCAGCCTTCATCAGTTGGTGCCGGAGGTCAGTCCGGAGTCCTGGCTCCGAGCTCCCTCTTTTACATGAGCACCAGGGTCCATGAGTCAACCCAGACCAAAAAACCTGCCGTGTCACAGCTCGGTGTCTGAGTCCCAGACCTATTGACTTCACATCCACCTGGGGAAAGAAAGGGATTATCTGCTTTAGAAAGGAAAGAAAAGGATTCAGGTGTGAGTGTGGCCTGAGCCACTCCGAATTTCTTTCAGTTTGTAAAACACATTATAGTCCACCAAGCCCTTCCCCTCATTCTCATGTTTCATCCTCACTGTCATCCTGCAGGGTGAATGCTGCATCAACCCCACTTTCAAAAGAGGGACAGGGCCCTGTCCAGTGTAGCTCAGCCGATTGGGCATTGTCCCACAAAGTGAAAAAAGCTTGCTGGTTTGATTTCTGGTCACAGTACCTGCCTGGGTTGCGGGTTTGGTCCAAGTCATGGCATGTACAAGAGGCAACCAATCGATGTTTCTCTCTCCCTCGCTTTCTCCCTCTTTTCCCCTTTCTCTAAAAAAAACTATTGTAAAAAAGTAAGTAAGTAAGTAAGCAAGTAAAGAAATCTTAAACAAAAAGAGGGACAGAGATCCAGGCAGGTAAGGCAAAGTGACCCACCAAGTCTCACAGCTTCCGCTGGAGGTAGCTCCAGTTTTAGGGTGCAGATGTGCAGCATGGAGAACTGGGGTACCCCTTGGATCTCAGCCCCATCAGCCTCTGATCCACTCTCAGTCACAACCTGTGGGCCCTGCTTTGGTCTCAGGTAGAAAGTGGGAATATGCAGTTTTACGGAGAGGCGGGCCGTGGGCCTGGCCTGACCGAGGCTGGGAGTCAGAGCAGCCCCCCGTGCTGCAGCCCCCGCCCGCCTCCCACAAGCGTTGGCTAAGGATGGGGAAGATGCTGCCTGTCCTTAGGCCACTCCTGAGCTCAGGGTGACTCTGTCTAATCAGGGTTTTAGGCTTGGTGACACGCGCAACATACTCAACAGGGGTGCTGGCTTTTAGGAGTGACCCTTCTGAACAGTTTCAGGTGCATCACAGCCCACAGAAGGAGAAGGTGAATAAGCAGAGGTGGCAGAAGGCTCAGCAGTGGACACAGAGCCAGAGGCACTGTCCCCTAGGAGTGGGCCCCGCTGCTCTGGTCTGTCTCCTGTGGGGACATTTCTGCAGCGAAGAACTGGCTACACTCTGGTTAAGGATCCTACAGGATCTGAATTTCCTCAGCAAGGCAGGCCTGGGTGGGGGGGATGTCCTAAGGGTCCCTTCCAGCCCTCATATCCCTACCATTGCCTGTTACCCACTGCTCGGTCGCAGGACGCCATGGAATGCCTGGACTGCAGGCAGGGCCTCACAGTGTGTTCAAAGCCGTCTGGGCTCCTCTGTGGAGCATGCTGAATGTGTCACCAAGTCTAAAACCAGAGCATGTCAGTTTTTGCACAAGAACCCACGGGTGGCACTTCTGCTGGAAGGAAAAGTGTTAAGTGTAAATTCACGCATATGGAAATTGTTATTACACCCTCACCAAGCATTGCCTGTAGTAGAGTATAAGTTTGGAAACATATCAACTATGAATGTGGATGGACTCTCAGTAAAAGCTGCTTTAAGAGGACAATGGTCATCCACCCTGTGGCTCTCACTGGAGGTGGCACCAGCCCCTCCCTATAAGAGACACATGGAAATGTGTGGAGGGGAGTGACATTGTTTTATGCCATTGCTTAGCCTTCAGTTATACAGTTTGCCTCCCCAAATGAATTGTGCGTTCCCTCTCATTTCAGCCAGGGCTCTTTTCATTGTAAGTAACAAAAACCAATGTTGCTGTAAGGCATTCAGAGAACTGGCAGGAGGTGAAGACCCAAGGGAGAAAACAGGCAGAACCAGGGCGGCTTCGAAAACCGAGAGGGGAGAGGCCCTGGGAATTAAGTGATCTGTCTGAGATCAGCTCGGAGGGGTGCTAGGTTTTTACCCACACAACACCCAGAACACTTCTGACACCAGATGTGTGAATTTTCCACACCAAACAGTTCTCCGCAACCACCAACTGGGTGTCCTACAATTTAACTCAATTTGACACTGACTACCTGCAGCTAGCATCAGATTCCGCCAGCTAAGGGCTCAGTCCCACAAGACTGTCCCCGACTTCACACATCAATTACAAGTCCCATGTGGTCACCCGTATTTCTGAATGACTGGCTATACATCAGGAATTGCCCACAGCCCCTTCCTCAGATTCAGATTAGCTTGTGAGAATGGCTCACAAAACTAACAGAAACATTTCCTCATAGTCAGAGGCCAGGTGAAGTGGTACTTAGGACAGGTGTGGGGAAGGAAGGGGCGCAGATCTTCCATGCCCTCCCCGGGCATGCTGCCCTTGAGCACCCCACGTTTTCACCAGTCTGGAAGCTCTCTGAGCCCCTTCAGTCAGGGTTTCCATGGAGACCTCATTATATAGGCACACTTGATTAAATCATTGGCCATTGGTGATTAACTCGGCCTCTAGCCCCCATCCCCTCCACAGACATCGGGAGACATTGGGAGTGGGGTTGGAAGTTCCAACTCTCTAATCACATGATTAGGTCCCCTGGCCACCAGCCCCCATCTTGAGAGGCTTTCCAAAAGTCAGCTCATCAACCTAAACTCAGGTGGGGTTGAGAGGGCCTTGCTGCGAGTAACAAAGATGCCCCATTTATTTTTATCGCTATAGAGCTGTCTCAGGAGCCGAGGACAAAAAGCAGACATTATAACAAAGAGGTATTCGTATCCATCTCATCACCTAGAAGATTAAAAGCATTTTGGGAGCTCTGATGCAGGAACTGGGGATGGAGACCAAATATATATTTCTTATTATATCACAATATCAAACACTCTGACAGTCCTTTACCGGGGGGATGGCTTAGCTAATCCCACCTTCCCTGCATATCACATCTGCCTCCCAGGTTGGACATGGCCACAGATGAACCCTACCTGTCCCGCCATTCTGGCCTTACACACCAGATTCAGGGGCCTGGGCGTGGGCATCTGATTGGCCAGGCTCAGGTCGCATGTTTGTGCCTGGTTGCCGGGCACCTGGTGGCCAGGGAGGAGAGAGGACATGATCCTCTGGTTTCAGAGGACAGGTGCCCAGCCTGTCTGCTCTCCCCCACAAAATGGGCAGCTCCCTAAAAACAGTAAACGGCAAACAAACAAAAAAAACATATATCAACAAATATCCACTGTGTTATTCTATATTTTTTCCAACACATGCTTATGTTAACTGCAAATGTCAGAAACCCAGTTCAAAGAAGCTTAAGCAACAGAGAATATATAAGCTACATGACCAAGGTCAGGTGGGATGGCTTCCAACAGGGCCTAACTGAGGGCCTGTAACTATCTCATCTGCTTGGCTTTCTGGTCAGGCAGACCCCGGTGAGCCGGCCAGTGAGCCAGCAGCCCCAGGCCAGCATGGAACACACGGGGCTTCTGATGGTGCTGGCGCAGAAACCTGGGAGGCTCTGATTGACGCATCTTGAGTCATGTGACTGTTCTGAGGCAAGAGGAAGACTGTCAGTCCCCAGGAGGCATGTAGAGGGGCTCCCCACAGGAAAAAAAATATGCCCTTTCCAGAAGGAAGGAAGAGATGCTGAGTGGGAATTACTGCACGATGCTGGCCAGGGAGGAGATCCTCCAGCTGTACCTGCGACACTGAATTACCCTCACTGTCTGCTTCTCTGAGCCCATCCAGCCTTGCTCAGACTTGAGCCAGTACAGGGCACAGCTCTGTGTGTGTGTGTGTGGTGGGGGGAATCTGTTCTATTTGCTCATTCAGCCCATGAACATTTAGAGAGAACAGCATGGCACTAGGTGCTGGAGGTTCCAGAATACAAAGCCTGGTTCTCACCCTCATGAAGCTCAGTCTGTGTAGAGGACACCATCAGGAAAGTCCCTGGTTAGAAGTGCTATGGCTTGAAAGGGCTAGTAAGCCTAGCGGTGATAAACCAGGCTGGAGCCCTGCGTCAGGGATTCAAATCCTAGCACTTAGTACTGTGACCTTGGGCAAGCTACCCAATCGCTCTGTGCCTCAGACTCCTTATCTGTGCAATGGAGACAATGATAAGGCTCATAGGGTTGTTGGGGGGATCGAATGTGTTAGTGCACACGAGGCTCGTAGAACAATGCCTGGCGTGGTGAGCTCTGAGTAAGCATTAGCTGACACTGTTGTGATGACATCATTGTTTCTCCAATGTGCTCTCGCTTGCATCCCAGGCACACAGAGTTCAGGCAAGTTAAGGAAAACTTCCTGAAGGGGAAGATTCCTGAGAACTGAGGCGTAGAACGCAGGGAAAGGCCTTGCCGGCTGGGGGAACAGCTTGTACAAAGTCACAGGGGTTGAGAGAGCATGGAATTCAGTGGGACAGGAGTGTTGGTAAGATTGAATATTGTGGAGAAGAAATGAAATGGTTCTAGGGAAGAACCTAGGGCTGGAAAGAGCAGGCACGAGCCAATAGATCCGAAAGGAGAGAAGGTGGGTTTCTAGTTTCCCTGGAGGCCGTAGGGTGATAGGGACTGAGTGAGTGAGTGAGTGCTGCCAGGGAATGAGCTCACGCTACCTTTACCAGAGAGAGAGAGAAAGAGAGAGAAAACGGGTCGGCAGCCCCCTGCACCGTTCCCTGCCCTCGGAACCCATCTAGGAAGTGGGTTTGAAAGTTGTCCAAGTGGACAGATTAGGTCATCGTGAGATGAGGTGCTGGCTGAATGACTGAGCTGCACCCACATGGCTCCTCCAGCAGCCAGAAGAATTAGCTCATGGCTGGCACAGCCTCCTTCCCTCCCATCAGCTGCCATGTTCCATGGTCTGGAGTGAGCCAGGCATTTGAACAGCAGTCCCTGTGTGCAGACTAGGTCCCCTAGAGCGGGCATGTTCCTGCTACAAAAAGGCTGACAAGCTCTGGGGGCTGGTCTCTTGCAGGGGGTGAGGTGGAGAACTGCCTGGTGGGGCTCGCCTGGGCCTGGTGGAATTGGACCTTGTTTTTCCAGATGCCCAGATCCCAGGTCTGGCTTTCCTCCTCAGGCTCTCTGCCTTTGCAAAGCCCAGAATGAGAGAAAATGTGTTCCCTGGAGTAGGAAGGAGTTAGGTTAGATGTAAAGAAAGCTGATCTGCCCAGGTTTTCAAGGGCGTCTCCTCCCAAGGCCTGCACCCTGGAAGTTCCTGGTTTGTCCTGATGAAGGGAAAGCCCCCAATGCCCTTCCGGCCCAGGAAGCTGTCCAGTGCCGGCCTCTGCCCCCCTGCACCTTGCTGGCACCTCTCCACCGGCTCAGACTGGGTCCAACTCGGTCATACCTGGACTGACCTGCGTGAGTGACATTCTAGCTGGAGGGACGAGAAGAAACCCCACTAGGCTCTTCGGCAGTGGGACTTCCAGAGGGGCAGCGTTCCCTGGGACACTGTTCAATGACCAGGAGCACAGGTTCTGTACCAGCACATCCTGGCCACCCGGGAGAGCTGGGGGCAATAGGAGGCAGTCTAGGACTCGGTCCCTGCCTCCCACATGTGACTACACCTCCTAAAGTGGCGAGTCCCTGACTCCGCCACACTTGCCTTGATGATAGGAATAATTATCAGGTGGATGCTGCTCTTCACAGTTTGCAGAGAGTTTTCACATATGAGTCCAGCTGATTCTCACAGCATCCTTATGAGGCAGTTGGGGCTGGAGTGGGGCACCAGTGCACAGATTAGGAACCTGAGGCCAAGAGGGAAGGGTCGTTTCCAGGCACTCGGCTTGGCTCATTGGTAGCAGATCTGGAGCCAGAATGAAGGCATTCGGGCCCAGCCCTTGGTCTCGCCGCGTGGATAACAGTCAAACCTGGTTCACCTGGGACCCCAAGCCATGAGCTGCTGTGTTTCAAATATGAGCAGGGACGGTAGGGAGTGGGGTCTAGTGTGGTGTTTTTATAAGCTGGGCTTTTTTCTTCCTTCCTATGTCAGACCTTCTAGTCTGGCAGGATGAAAATGCAACTGAGACCTGAAAACCTGGGGGGAGGTTTTCCTCCCCCCGACTTCCTCTCTCGGTTGGCTTTCAAGGAACGAAGGAAGAAAGGAAGGAAGGAAGGAAGGAAGGAAGGAAGGAAGGAAGGAAGGAAGGAAGGAAGGAAGGAAGGAAGGAAGGGTGCAGAGATTGGCTCAGGCCACCAAGCAGATCGGGGACCAACAGGACAGCTTCTCAGCGCAGTGGAGGGGGCCAGGTAGTGTTATGACTGATGTGTGGCCCTGACAGGTCTTATCATCCAAAGAACAATATTTAAAAAATTAAATTTTGGGGGGTGACATTGGTTAATGAAATTATATTGGTTAAGAATAATATTTTTTAAAGTAGGACTTTAAAGGTATACTTTTTAAAAGTATACCAGGCACCATGTTAAGGGCTCACTATTTGTTACTGTAATCCCCCTCTCAATGACCCATGAAGTCCAGAGTGTTGCCCCCAGGGTCTGCTTCGTGAGTGAGAGACCCAAGCAGTCCTGCAGGGCCCTGAACGTGGCTTAACACTCTGCTGTTGCCATATTGAAATTCTTAGTTCTCTTTAACTAGGAGCCCTGCATCCTCATTTTGCACTGTGCCTGGAAAATTACATAGCCAGCCCGGGCATCCCCCCACTTCTCAGCAGAGCACTCAGAAGCAGAGTGGTCATAATGCCACAAGCCCATGATCAGAGAACTGGGTACCCCAGGTATCTGACCCGAAGGCCTGCACCCTCTAGAGTAGAAAGAGGTTCACCGGAGTCTGAAGACTCTGTACCTAAGTCCCACCTGTAGCCATGGATGGGTCCCTTCGCCGCTCCCAGCCTTGATTTTCCCATCTGTGAAACGGGGTGACCCCTCCTGCTGCCCGGGGCTCCTGGGAGGAGCAGTGATGTGAACAGGGATACTCTTACACACTCCTAAAGCTCAGAGGATTAAAGTAGCTGACTCGGCACGCGGGCACTCCTATTAATGCCTCCAAGGCACCGTGATACTGTCTTCTCAGGCCTTCTCCGAATTGATTTAGAAACCACTAATCAAAATAACCTCCCCCTTTCCAAGGAGGCAGCCACATAAAGTCATCCAGTCACAGCTGTCGCCCACCCCAAAAGGAAGACCTTTCTCTAACAGGTTCTGGCTCCCGTTGTAGGTGGCCCTGCCCTCTTGGGCGGGTGTGCAGCTGACAGAGATGGAAGGGATGTGAGACTTCCCATCAGTTTCATCTGCTCGTGGTTGCCTGCCATTATAGCTGGAAATAATCAGAGCTTCCCTGACAGTGGGAAGACGCCCTATAGGGTAAAGGCCGCCCCAAGGCACACTCTAAACAGATGCTGGCACTTCCGCAAAGAGGTAGATGGCGTCCGGGAGGAGCCTCAGAAAGTTGCTAATCAGTCTTCAGATTAGGAGAGATTCCAGAGACGTCCATGTGACCTTGAGACTGCACCGAAAGACACCCATGAGAACACCTCACCTTTTGGGAGCACGTTAAGCCAACAGAGTGCGCGGACCAACCTTAGTTCTGTCGATGCCCCAAACCCAAGAGGCTGGTTTTATGGCCCCATTTTACAGGCAAGAAAACTGAGGCTACACTAGCCTGACAGCTCCTACAGCTAAGGCCACCTGACTCTATGTCTAGTATTTCTATCTTAAGACCAGGTGTTCTCAACCCTGGCAGCTCCCTCAGACCCCCTGGGGAGCTCTAACAATACGCTGACCCCTGAGTTCTGCCCCAGATTAACTGAATTACAACCTCCAGGAGTGCAGCCCTACAACAGTCCATGTTTGTGGAAATTCTTCGGGGGATCAAAGCAGGGGCATCAGAGCATGGGACAGGGCAGGCACCCAGTCTTCCTCCGCTCAGATTGCGCTGCAGGTGGGAGCTGGAGAAATGTCTGGCACGGAGAGCTAGCTCTGCTCTTCTTGAGCATCTCCATGCCTGCATTAGAGAGAAACCGCGCAGCCTCGCTGGGTGGCCCATACTGTGTTTTGATTTTGCTCACCCCCTGCCCAGCTCTGCCTCTGCCCATGCCTGCCCACGTCATCCAATGCCCAGGCCCCCTCACCCCAGACGAGCGCTCACAACTCTTAGCTCCAGTTTTTCTCTTTGCAGAGATCTTTTCAGGCACATACAAGTCAATAAAATCTCTCTACCTTACCATCCTTTTCCACACCAAGGGCGGCATCCTCTCCAGGCTGTGAGTGTCTTGTTTTGCTCATGTAAGCTTTATCTTGGACATTGTTCCATATCACATCTTTCTTCTTCACAGCTTGCCCTCGGCACAGATTTTTAAAACATCCTGGAAGCCAAGAACTTCTCTCCATAGGCCAAATCAAATGTTCCTGCTCTGATGTACCACCCTGTGGGTGCAGGGACATGGAGGTTGGGGGAAGGAGCAGGGCCAGATTCTGTGAGTTCCATCTCTATCCTGTGCCCTGACATTATGGGGCAAGCACGTTGACTCAACCTCCCCCCGAGAGGTGGGGAGGCTGAGTCAGATGAGAGAGCTGAAGCCCTTGCCCAGGAGGCACTGCATGCGGGCATGAATGTGACAACCATCTTCCTAGAATAGTGAGTCACTTGGTTTAACAATCACCCTTGAGTACTGTCAGCTCTTCCTTCATTGGCTGCAGGTTTATGTGCTTCCTCCTCCCAAGAGGTGAGGTAAGGTGTTGTTCTTGGAGGAAGAAGCTGAGAGTGTGCTGTAAGACTGACCTCGAGGAGCTGGCACCTGAGGACAGGTGCTGTGGTGGGTGGGGTGGGGCGGAGTGTGGTCAGTGGCTCCTGGACCCGGCGGCACACCTGTGTCTGCATGGGGACCCACAGGCAGTTGCCGCTCAGAGATACCTGAGCCCTCAGAATCAAATGACCTGGCGTTGTCCTCGCTAATTGCTGGGAGCTCTCCGGTGAGTCAGAGACTCAGGTGTCTCATGTGTGAAACGGAGACAAAAGCAAATAAGCAGACTTGTAATAAGGATTATGAGATAATAGAGATGGAGTCATTTCATAAATCGCGAAACACTGTACAGAGTATTGGTTTATTATTCACTTCTCTGCCTCACTTCTCGTCCTGAAGTAGCAATTAGCAGCCTTATCAGTGAGTCTCTCTGGGCCTCAGTGTCCCCACCTGGGGAGCCCAGAAACACGCAGGCCTTGCTCACATCCTTTGCTGACAACGTTCGCATCCTTCTTGCAGGGCCTGTACCGGCCAGCAGCTTCTCACCGCCCGCCCTTTCCCACAAGGAGGAGCTGCTTCCCCGCCCATCTCTGATCCGCCTGCATCTCGAGGACTGATAGATCTTGGCAAAGCTGCCCCAAAGATTCCTGCTAACGCTTGTCTGTTCCTGCCTTTTGTGAAGCATGGTGCTTATAGGACTCGGGAAAGAATCTTAAACCCGGAGCTCTGCAGCTGCTCCAGAGGGCACCCTGTGCAGCTCGTCCCCAGTCCTTTTTGGTTCCGGGAGCTGCTCACATCCCAGCAATGCCCTCAGGAGCCTTGGCCCCAGCTGGGTGAGACATCATTCCAGAGTGGGCACCAACCTTACCTACTCCACCAGGACTCCCTCATCACCTCCACCGCCTCCCATGTCTGACTGCCTCTGCAGGCTCTAGAATGTCCGTACCCCAGATCCAAGTGGAAGAAGAAGAGGTGCTGGCAGAGGCCACCCCACCTCCTGACGACCACCTCCGGAGCCTGAAGGCCCTCACTGAGAAACTGAGGCTGGAGACCCGCAGGCCCTCCTATCTGGAATGGCAGGCTAGGCTGGAGGAGCAGGCATGGCCCTTCCCGAGGCTGCCTGCTGAGCAGGGGGCGTGTGGGCAGGAAGAGCCCTCCCCGCCGAGAGAGCCCAGGCAGCATTCCCCACCTAAGGAAAGTGCCAGCCAGGATGATGGGACCCGGCCCACTGGCAAGCTGGAAGGCTTTGAGAATATCGATGAAGCTATAGCCTGGCTCAGGAAGGAACTGGTAAGCGGCTGCCCCTCCAAGGATCCCCAGGAAAAAAATGCTGTTCTCTGTGTATATTTCTATGTCTGTCTGTCTATCTCTCTCTCTGTTTCTGCCCCCATTTCTGCCTCTCCCAACTGCACATCTGCCATCTTCCTATGAAATCAAGGGTAGACTTCATTGCTATATGGTTACATGACATCCATGCATTAATAAGCCCCTAATCTCAGGTACTTATGAAGCCACGTGTTGCCCATGAGAACCCGAACCCAGGAAAGGTGTCCCCAGCCGTCCCCAGTGCCATCCCTGAAGGTACAGTCTCATACTCTCATCCCTGGCAGAGGGCTCCTGGCGTATGACTGCCCCTCCTTCTCTCCGAAACCCTTTCCTTGCCGCTAGGCTGCCGCTCGGCTCCTGTGCCTACTCCTTCAGCAAGCGGAGGTGTCCCCGTCCCTGCAGCGCCGTGCTGGACAGTGGGGCGAGCTCAGGGCAGAGCTGTCAGGGCACGGAGCTGCAGCGGGACAGCTGCAGGTAGCCCAGGCCCAGCCCAGCGGCGCTGTACTGACACGGAGCAGTGTGCAAGGAGCGCACGGACGGCTGTGCGGTGAGCGGGCCTGCCGTGGAGGCTTTGGGCTGAGCCTCAGGGGCCGAGTAGGACTCTGTCCCGAAGTCAGGGCTGCAAGGCATCCAGACGAAAAGAGCATAAGTGACAGGCATGGACTTGGGAGCTGGGGCCAGCAGTTCACCCTTTTTTCTGCCCAGGGGCACCCCAGGCTCCCAACGGTAGTGGGCTGCAGACCTGTGTGCCCTTCGCCCAGGGAGACTCTCGGACCCCAGGCCTGGTGGGCTCTCAGCAGAGCCCACCAGAGCTCAGCAGAGGCATGATGCTAACCCTCCCCATCTGCCCCATCACCTGCGGCCCAGGTCACACCTGCCCAGTCAGGCCACTCTAACCACAGGTGAGCAAGTAGTCAAGGGCCAGCTGCCTCCCAGAGCCACTGGTAACTTCTGAGTCAACCGCGTAGGCAGAGAGGCCTGTTTGGTTTGTTCTGCGTAATCCTAAAAAATACATCCCCACTGGGGCCTGGAATTCCCCATGAGCTGAAATAAATAACTGGGACTGGGGCAAGGGGTGTTCAGAGACTCAGGCATCTGATTAATTGGAAATCTTTTTTTTTTTTTTTCTGTTTTAATCTTTGTTGTTGAGACTGCTTCTTAAAAAACACCATTCCATTATACCTGTCTTTAGTAACTGGGGTATAACTTGGTTTGCATACAAGACGGGGCACCTGTGGGTTCTTGATGTGTCACCGGACATCTCACCGCCACTGGGGGTTCGTGAGGGTGTAAGAGGGGAGGGCAGGTGCCCTCGCGGTGTTCAGGACAAGCCCTGGAAGCTGCCCTTGAAATTCCTGAGGGTGAACTGCTTTCATTTGTTTTCATAAAGAGGAACAAAAAATATTTCCATTAATCAAGGATTCAATTTGTCGGTTTCAGGTTCATTTGAGGTTCTATTGCTTTTGGGAGCAGAGGCTCTTACTCCCTAAGTGAGCGTCCCCATCAGCCTCCCTTTGGGGCAGAGATCAGAGGTGGAATCCCCTGTGTGTAAACCAGTGGGGAGTTCTCTAGAGCTTGTCCTCATTCTGTAGATGAGAGAGGTGCCTCTCAACCCAGGGTGCGTATCAGAATCACCGCGGAATTCCTGAAACCTCCCACATCCTAGACCACACCGCAGACCAATCAAATGAATATCTGGGGTGGGGGGTGAGGTTTGTAGCTTTTAAATCTATAGTTTTTAAAGCTCCCCAGCACTTCAGAAGCACAACCTGGGGGGTGAACCATCGTCATGGGCCTGCAGGCCATGCTCATTTTTCTTGCCAAGCAGAACAAGGTGCCTGGCTGGAGTACGCTGGCTGAGAGGAGGAAGGTGAGAGAGGCCAAGGACAACCACGGGTAATGGAGAGAGTGATACTCCACAGGTGGAGAGAGGGGTGTTAATTGCCAGGACTAACTTGGCTGCCAAAGGCTGTCTCAAGTTTGTACAGGGAATGTCAGCGTTATTACTAATGCTTTACATTTGCACGATAGTTTCCACCCTCCCTATACTCTGTGCAACCAGAGGTGGATAATTATAGTAATAATAATTAGACTGAGATTTGTCCCTAACTGAGTGTCCACTGCGTGCGAGGTACATCGATGCGTTACCTCTTCTGATTGCCACATCGCCTTCATGTTACCCTCATTTTACTAAAGAAGAAACTGAGGCCCAGGAAGGAATGTAGCAATAAATGAGAGAGTAGAGATTCGAACAGTGGCCCCTCTGGGTGGGTCGCCGGTGCTCTTCTTAGCCACCATACCACATGGTATCTTTTAAGGGCATTTGATTTGATTTCAAGGGCTTTGCTGTTGATTCATAAAAATGTAAATTCACAAAGATGTCAACAGTCAACAGAACGGTGGGAGTGGGGGGCAAATGGAGAAACGAGATTGGATGGGGGAGCCCCAGACCTCTCCCTGTCATCTCCTGGACTCTTAGGGCAGGCCCGTGTGATGGCAGCTATTGTCTCCATTTTATAGACGTGTAAATTGAGGCTCACGGAAGTCAGGCGACCTGCCTAGAATTATGCGACTAATAAGTGGCAGAGCCAGAACCTGAGCTCAGTCTTCACCACTGGGAATAGGGAGCTTTGGGCAGAGAGGCAAGAGATGAACCTGGAGAGGTGGCTCCCCTGCAGAGGGGACATACCACTCTGGCTACACCACCCAGGATCTCTTAGTGCAGTGACTCTCAAACTCTAATGTGCATACAGGTGGCTGGGGTCTCTTGTTAAAATGAAGATTCCGATCCTAGAATCTCCCAGAATAAGATTAAGAAAAATGAGGCCTGCGATCCCCAGAAACTCCCAACTCAGTGTGAGAGTTGATGATGTGGGGATTATTGACCAATGAGAGGAAGTGGACTAGGGATCAGGAGGTCTTGTCTCTTTTCCTTTCCTTGGCTGTCCTGCAGTGCAAAGGAGAGGGGAGAGGGAAAGAGAAGGGGCCTGATAGTTTTGTTCAACCGAAATAACAGCGCGAGGCAGTCCTGGGCTGTTGGAGACAGGCAGGGGTCCTTTGACCCAGTTCTCTGTCTAGTCAAGACAACCCACGTTCACTGAGTGCTTGTGCTTAGGCGCTGGGGTGGATAGAGGCCCAGGAGAATGAGACAGGGTTCCTGCCGTTACAGGGTTTCCCCCTTTGTGGAGGAAACAGACAAGTAAACACAATGACACGTGTGACAAGAGCTATACTGGAGGTACAATAAATATAGTTCCAAAATGCTCGGGGGAGCTGAGGTCCACAGTGAGTGGTCACCATGTGCCAGGCACACTGGACAATGAAATTAACCAAAGAGAAATGCACAAACCTCCAACTTCCTGAGCAACCAAATTCACACCTTTAAACATAACTGACATTAAGCTTCTCCTTATTTCTCCTAAAACCCAGCCCTGGCTGGGTGGCTTAGTTTATTGGAGCATGGTCCCATACACCAAAATGTTACAGGTTGGATTCCCAGTCAGGGTGCATATGGGAGGCAACCAATCAATGTTTCTCTCTCACATAGGTGTTTCTCTCTCTCTCCCTACCTCTCTCTCTCCACCCCCACTTCCTCTCTCTGTAAAATCAAAAAATATATATCCTCAATTAAAAAAATCAAAACCCAGTTCCTCTGATGGCCATCCTCCCAGTTTAATAACTAAACAACATGCTAGTGTCTAACATGTAGTATGGATGAGACACCAGGACATTGTTAAAAATGCAGACCTCTCCCCTGCTTCCCATGGCAATTCAGACTCCGTACATCTGGAGTGGTGTCAGGAGTTTAACAAGTGCCCGTCTGCGGGTGATTCTCAGGTCACTGGCCCATTAATTGGTCACAGGCAGAGTGGGAAAAGCATAAACTTTCTCACTAGATTAGACTTCCAGTCAGGTTCTACCCCATCCCAGCTCTGTGACTTTAGGAAAACCAATTAGCCTAGCCCTGGGTTCTGTCATTGTAAAATGGGGACAGTGAATCCCTACATGGCAGGGTGTTGTGAGGGGACCTTTAAGAGGGCAGGAGAGGGGCGCTGCGTGCCTGCTGAGTTCCTGGGACAGCCAGGTACTAGGTCATGCTCTTTTACACACACCACATCATTTGACAGGCACGATCACTACTCCCATTGTACGCAAGAAAAAACTGAGCTAAAGTAGCTTGCCTGAGACCAACCAGCAGAGCTGGGACTTGCACCCAGATCTACCTGACCTCAGAACCCCTGCCCTGAGTGGCTGCTACACAGCCAATTGCTCCTGTGATCAAATGAGTGGGAATGCACTTTGCATTTCATGAAGTTTTATGCCCATCCAACAGACTCTCAATTTCTGGAACTTTGGGCTGTTGCTCTCCAAAGTTTACTCGATGTTGCCCTTTTTCCAAGAACTCCCCTCGCTCTCTGAGAAGGTCGCTCATTATTATAATACAAAGGCCAGATCCGGCAGCAGATAGGTTCAGAAGGGAGTGTCCAAGCCTGAGGTGTGCCCCGTGGCTGGATAATTCCTTTGTGAGGGATATATTATTTTATAAGCTTGTGGGTCTCTCCCTCTGCCCCCAGGCTGCTGCCCGGGTCTGAAAATATGGGCGCTGCCCAGTGGGTGTTGGTCGTGTCCCTGAGTGCCGACCTGAACCAGACTCAGCCAGGGAGCAGACAGGAGCCAGGAGGAGGTCACAGGGAGGCTCGCTCAAGGCGGCTAAGTCCTTGGAGTCATGGAGATGGTTTCCAAGTGTATACCAAGAGCCTGGAGCTCTGGAGCCACGAGTCGTAGCTGGAAGGCCGCTCAAGAGCCAGGGAAGAAGGCAGGTCCCGAGAAGGTCAAGAATCTTCCCTTTCTCTCACCCAGCTCCCACTCAGGACAGGCAGCCTGCCAGCCCCTGTGACTGATGGGGACAAAGCCTCCTCTTTCTGGTACTGCTAATTCTACTAGTGCCATCGATCCTTGAGCAGGAAGCAGTCAGCGGGATGATCAGCCCTCAGTTTTCCAAGAGGGAAGGCGATGTGCAGAGAGATCCTGTGAGGGCCCATCAGACCGCTGTTCACTGGCTCCCGCCCAGCACACGCCCTTCCTTGTCACGCTCGTGTCGGCAGCCCCCACAGTCAGTGCTGGCCACATTTCGCAGCACTCGGCAGTTCCAGAGACCTTCCCGAGCACCTGGGGTGTACGACGTGGGGTGGGAGGAGCACAGCTTCCATGGATCCCCTAACCCTGGAGCTTGAGGGAAACCGGGCCACAGACACCCCACCCCTGAATTGGCTTCTGAGTTCACCCCAGTACCATAGACTACTGTGAGGCCCTCCAGCAGATGAAGCCCAGACCATTTGGTCTTCACCCAGCATCAGATATGAAACTCCCACTCCACTAGTTTCCATGCTGGGAAGCCTAGAACTCAAGAAACGTCTAGAAGTGCCAATACTGGTGCTTGAGGGCCCTCTCGGGGTGTCAGGGCACCGCGCCACCCTGCGTTCCCAGTTGACAGCTGCTCTGGTCAAAGCTGAGCTCCAGACAGTTGCTCAGTGGAGTGTAATCTTGCCTGGGCCAGGCGGTGCCTCCTGTAGGTGGGCGTTCAGAAGGCAACGCAAGGAGCTCCCGGCTGAACAGGGAGACCGTCCCCAGATGGGGTGTCTTCTCTCTGTCCGCCCTCTCAAAGGGCACGTTGGTTCGGAGAAGCGAGGGAGTCAGCCTTTCCTGCAGTTTGGCTGGCAGCCCAGTGGGTACAGCCACACCGTGGGCTGCACTCCAGCAGCCTGGCCCGGGCGGCATCTGGCTCTTGGTCCCAGATGGCCCCCACTTGCTGTCCTAGGCAGTAGTCAGCAAGTTGGGGAAGGTCCACACTGGCGAGCCTGGACCTTCTCATGTCCTAGCAAAGGACACCCCTACCTGGGAGGGCCCCATGCCCCCATTTTAAATCCTGAGGTGCCCTGGCATCACTAGCTCTGTGACACAGGACAAGCCACTTGATGATAGAGATGCTAATACTGCCTGCCCCGCCCCACCGGCTGACACAATCAGTGGCCTGTGTAGGTGCTGTGGTAGGAGTTACCCATGGTGGGCCATGTCACCCAACCTGCAGAGATGGCGAGGTGAAACCTAAGGAGGACCTGAAGGATAATGGGGTGGAAAGGAGTGGTTCCAGGGGAGGGGACGAAGACCCAGTGTGATTGCCATGGGGGGCTGAGGGGCTCAGAATGGGAGAATCGAAGCTGAAGAGAGCAGCGAGGCCAGCAGGGCTGGTTGTGCCTTTGAAAGATTTGAAGAAGGGGAGAGACTTGCCCATTGACCTCGTGAGTGTAGTAGGATCACATAAGGGGAGTGAAAGGGGAAGCAGGGAGGAGAGCATGACAAGGAGGCTAAGGTGCAGGGTGAGAGGTGACTGGGGTGTGCTGACCTGAGCCTACCTTTCCCACTCTTGCTTTTGGGCACACAATTTCTTTCTTGGTTGTGCAGCGTGCAGGCCCCCCTCATTCCAGGAAGCAGTCTTATGAGGTCAGGGGAGGGGATCAGCATCCCCTTTCTGCAAAGGGGTCTCCTCACTTGCCCAGAGCCACTCATCTGGTTAGGGGCTGAACTAGGACCGTGTCTTAGTCTCTTCGGGCTGCTCCAACAGAACAGCCCCGACTGGGCGGCTTATAAAAGACTGACGCTTCATGCTCACAATCTGGAGGCTGTGAGGCCAGGTTCAGGGCACCAGCATGAGCAGGAAAGGGTCCTCTTCCGGGTGTCAGAGTTCTCGCTGTCTCCTCACATGGTGGAACAGGCGAGGGAACCTTCTGGGTCTCTTTCATATGAATGAAGAACCAGCCGGGCATCTGCCTTGGCCGAGAGGCCAGTGGCTGCAGAGCACGGGGCAGCCATGGGCACGACCCCTGTGTACTGGGAGCCATGACCTGCTCCCTCCGGAGTACAGACCTTGGAGAACAGGTGCCCACCTTCCCCAGAGCTGACAACTTCCCCTGGAAGTAAATTCACACACTCAGTTTGGTTTCTATGGGTGTGGGGGGCAAATTGTTACATTTTCCTCAGAACCTAAAGTTGCCACCTAGCAGTGGACTTCAACGACCCCCACTTGCCTTCTTTCTCAAGAACATTATTCTGGCTCTTTCTCAGGGGCTAAGCCCAAGATCAGATAATGAATAATATTTTATCCAGGCTTCCAAACGCATTCCTACACAACACCGATTAAAACAACAAGCTGGACGTTTCAGGACAGGTTACACAAAGCATCTTCAAGGTTCAAGAATTAAGTCTCATAAAATAACAGAGGATGTTCTGTTCCCCCATGCACAGCTGAGAAAATGGCCTGGAGTTTATTCCCAGTCTCTCTTCCACGTCAGTCAGGGACAAATTACAGCATTGGGCTGGGCCAGCTTAGATATGAACCTTAGAAATCGGGATTAAAGAAAATGCCCTTGATCACCTTGGGATTGTTTTCAGTCTGCCCAGGTCTGTGCTGGTCATGATGCTCTCCAGCTTAGCTCACTCATTCACCTCTGGTTGGCCCCGGGCACTGGGATTTCTCTGGGGCAAGCATTAAAGAGGAGGTCGGAAATTTCTGCCCCAAATGTGCTTTCAGATTTGCACAGGACCATGTGTCAAGCTATTGTCACTGTCTTCTTGTTTTTCCAAACTGAGAGAACAGAAGCTTTCATAGGCAAAGTGCATAATTCTCCAGAAAACAAAGGACTAGCGAACTGGAACAAAGCAGATCATGAATAGGGTTCAATGAAAGACTTTCGTTGGAAAGTGAAGTGTCTGTGTGACAATTTACACATTTGCTCCTGTTTTAGGAAGCAGGCGCCACACTGGGTTGAAGGTGGCACCTTCAGAAGACTTGCTCCTGCTACTGATAGTCTGATAGTTATGTCCTTTTTTGTAACCTCCTAAAATCTTTAGGACACTTTAGACCTATAGATATCAAGCTCAAGAAAGTATTCAAGTAGGTCCCATTGGCAACTAGGAATAAAGGTATTTGCTTCCCTGGGATGCCAAGAGATCAGGTGGTGTTTTAGAGAGAGTGAGTAAACCGAGTAAGTGGGCAAGGGGTGCTGAGGAAGGGAGCAAATTCTCCAGATTTCCAGAAAAATGCTGCATCTCCCAAATGCTGCAGGGGCCATTGGCAGAAAACAAAATATTCTCCCTCCTTCTGTGGCCACCGCGCCTCTAATGCACCTCAGGGAGGCCGTCAGCCTCTCGACTGCTCGGCCTCGGGAGGCAGGATCCAGTCGGTGCCCACTGCTGCGCAAGGTAAAGGCTGCGCGGCACAGACGGGGTCTCTGGCTGGCCAGGACGGGTCCTGGGTTCCCAATACCTGCAGCCACACATGCTGCAGGTAGGGTGACCAGCCATTCCCATTTGCCCGGGGCCACGGAGGTTTCTGGGCTATGGGACTTTGGGGGTGAAACCAGGAAGGTCCTGGGCAAACCAGGTCGGGGTGGTCACCCCCAGTTTATAGCTTTTGCTGGTTTTTCAGTTGCGGTAAGTATATGTAACATAAAATTTACCATGTTAACCATTTTTAAGCGTACAGTTCACTAAGCACATTCACAGCATTGTGCTACTGTCACCACCATCCACCTCCAGAACTTTCTCATCTTCCCAAACTGAAACTCTGTATTGATCCTCCTCTCCCAGCCCCTGGCAGCCACCACCCTCTCTCCTGTCTCTGTGAATTTGACTGCCGCTGCAGGTACTTCATGTAAGTGGCATCACATGGTGTTTGTCCTTTTGTGTCTGGGTTTTTTCACTTACATATTGTCCTCAAGGTTCATCCATGTTGTAACGTGTGTCAGAATTTTCTTTCTTCTTAAGGCTAAATAATATGTACTTACATGGGTATACCACAGTTTGTGTATCCATTCATCCATCAATGAACACGGGGGCTGCTTCTACCTTTTAGCAATTGTGAATAGTGCTGCTGTGAACAGGAGTGTGCAAGTATCTGTTTGAGTCCCTGCTTTCAGTTCTTTTGGGTATACACCCGGAAGTGGAATTGCTGGATCCTATGGTAATTCGGTGTTTAATTTATTGAGGAGTCACCATACGTTATCCACATCATCTTACTGCGGGCTTTGTCTTTATTTCACTGAACTCAGAAGCAATCCCTAGTGGCCCATGAGGCTGCACTAAAGCGACCTCACAGCAAGCCTCTTACAGACTCATATTAGATCTGCCTGCCCCTGAATTTCCTCACTGGGCCCCTCCTGGGCGTCTCCTCTCTCCCCAGCCGCTCACTACCCCCTCAGCTACCAAGCCAAGCTAAGGACATCTCCTCTTGCTGAGCAGTGTAATTACCGCCTTTATTTACTTAATCCTGCCTGTGGGGATTCACCTTAAACCTTAAGAAAGCATTCCTGTCTGACTCGAGGAAGCAAACCCGTGTTAGCAACAGCCTAGCATAGACCACAAACACAATTATTGCAAGAGACCACTGGTCCTCCGCCACCCCCCTTTATGTGTTTTCTCTCCTGAGGGGAACAAGCCCTGTCACCACAGTGAGCTGTGATGCAGCGACATTTCTTCCCCTTTCACCAAGCACTATACCCTAATTACAGGATTGCTGGTATTACAGGCCACACCTCTGAAAATCCATCAAGCGCCTTTATCCGTGGAACAGGGGATTAGAAGTCTACAGTTGAGCCATGCACTCCTTCCAGAAGGTTTTAGACATAGCATCTAACTTAGCACAAAGTATTGTTTGGCAAGCACGTCCTCATTTGTCACCTCACTACACGTGCCCTTTCACTCCCCTAAGCTGGGAAGGTGCAAATATCTCCGAGTGGGCCAATGGATGATGTTCATCATGAGTGAGGTCTCCTGTTAGTGGGTCTGTGCTTGTCCGGGACTGTGGAGCTGTGGCCCCTCCTATCCTCACCCCAGCTTGCTGCTGATGTCCCCTCCTCCCTTCCAGATGGAGATGCGGCTGCAGGACCAGCAGCTGGCCAGACAGCTCATGCGCCTGCGCAGTGACATCAACAAGCTGAAGATCGAGCAGACCTGCGACCTCCACAGGCGGATGCTCAACGACGCCACCTATGAGCTGGAGGAGCGCGATGAACTGTCAGACCTCTTCTGCGACTCCCCACTGGCCTCGTCCTTCAGCCTCTCCACGCCACTCAAGCTCATCGGAGTCACCAAGATGAACATCAACTCCCGGAGGTTCTCCCTCTGCTGAGAAGCCCTGGAACCGGGCAGAGGAGCCAGAACTGGGGGTTTGGGAGGTAGGGAGGAGGTGTGAGAAGGGAGTTGAGGCCAACTTACCCCAGAGGCAGGGCTTCCTTGAGACGGGTGAGCCCTGGATCCACAGGAGTTGGCAGATGATCTCCCCGGGGCCCCAGTTTTGGGGCCCAACATCCCCATGACTGGTTCTCACCCAATGCCCAAAGAGTCCTGCAGAAGGGCCACTCCACCCAGATGCTCCATGAGACCTGGGTTGCCAGCATGGCACGTCTCAGTCCTCCCCTCCGTGACCCATGTTCCTGTTTCCTGGAATCACTGGTGCTACGAGAACTGGGATCCCAAATGGGCGGCCCAAAAGCTGTTATTCTTGCCAAAGGCTTCCCCACGGGCCCTGAGCCACCAGGGAGAGGTGATTAGTTATAACAGATGTGCCCACCTTGCTGTGGCTGTCCTCTAAGTACTGGCTCGAATTCACCCTAAATAGGTGACTCAACAACCTTGACAGGGACCCACCAGAAAAGGAAAACCAAATGGATACAGTGTAAGTTGTGTCCATCCTGTGCCGTGTTGGGTGGAGCAAGCATGAGATGCCTTCTGTTGCTTGCCCAGCCAGAAGTGCCAGTCCCGGTCTCCAAAGAGTCCCTTTGCCATCACCCCACCACCCTGGGGGAGTGCCTAGAAGACCACTGGTGACTGAACCAGGCAGCTCTGTCAGTGGATTTCCCATAACTGAATCCTCCCTGGGGCCAGCCAAGGCCTCCTGGTGGATTCTGACAATGTCACCTCCATCACCATCTCCTGGTGGATTCTGACAATGTCACCTCCATCACCATCTCACCCTCCCCAGAAAAACCCAAGGGAGCCCAGGCGCTTGCCCTGAGCTCTTCTGAGATTCTGTGCCTAATTTAAATGACTAATTTAAATTGAATCAGACTGTTACTAATTTGTCACTAACCTGTTAATAGCTGTTTGATTTTTGTCCAAATGGCGAAGCCAGTTGGGGAGGTGAGGTACGGAGGTTCAGGATTTTGTTTCAAAAGGTTCTTCCTAATCCCAGGCATGAGGATCAAGAAGGGGAGGACTGAGACCTGGACAGGTTAGGAAAGTGAACCTGGGAGAGCGCCAGGCATGATTGTTCTCCACCAGCTGGGAATTTTTGACATTTGATGTCACCTGGTAGAGGCCTCCCATTCACAAAGGAGTACAGTGAGGCCAAGGATGGAGAGAATGACTCCCCTCAGGTTACACAGCTCATTAGTGGCCATAGAATATTGATGTGTTAAATCACTATTGATAATGCCTGGACAGATCATATGTCAATGACCTTGAACTCCAAAGATGGTCCTAAATGCTTTGCCAAACCTACAAACTGCCAACCTCTACTCTCTACTTCATTCAGCCCCCACTTGCACCTCCCATTTTGCAATTCAGAATATTTGGGTCAAACTCAGAGCACTGTCTGGACAACAGACCCACAGAACACATATTACCAATCACAAACCCATAGTCAAAGTAAGCTGTCCTGCTGCTAGGACTTTCCTGTTCTGCCTTCGTGTATAATCTCACGGGGGCCCATGCATACACACACACAAACACCCCTCCCCCCGCCAGGACCCACAATGGGAAAAGGTTGCTTATCTCCTATGGGCTGGAAGTAGAAAGATGCAGATGAATGGACTCTAGTTAGACAGAAAAGAAGTTGGTCTCTTCCTTATGATTTCCAAGAGCTGGAGGGTGTATGCTTCCTTCAAAGTTTTAACCGCGTGGCTAAATTTGTTTTGGCCCAACTCTGAGCACTGACAGAAGTCTGAGGCCCGGAGGACTTGTTTATGGAGACCTCAGAGGAAGGCCAGCCCCCCTCAGGCAGGAAAGGAGGGGGATTTTCTCTACTCAGTGATTTCTCTCCTTAGGAACCCATACAAGCTCTGCCAGGTCCCGCAGAGGCATTCCTGCCGGCCTTCTCCCAGTGAGCCCTGAGGCTGTGCGGTACCAGAAGGGCCTCGGCACGCTCACCACACACCCTATAGACGCACACGCGCACACATGCTCCCGCAGGAAAGCTCATTCCGTATTCTGGAAAAAAGGAAAAGAAGTTCCAAACCAATTTTGTTTCTTCCTAGAAATCAGCCATCACAGTAACCGAAAAATTTGGAATCAACTAGAGTTGGGTGATTTCGTTGAATTTTGTCAAGCCAATTGAATTGGAGTCAATTGGACAAAGTAGTTGCTCAATTAGCCTAATGCTTCCTTCTTTTCTTTTGTTTGTTTTGTGAGAGTAAACTGAGTTGAAGGCATACTTTTTTTGGATAGGTTAAATATCTCAGTTATTTGGCTTAGTTCATCCCAAGAGAACTTTATTTTGGGATAAAGAAGGAGGAGAAAGAGGAGGGGATCAGAGAAAAGAGGCACAGGGAAAAAGACAGGTGTGTTTTCTTACTTGTTGTCCAGTGTCTGTTACTTCCCTTATTTCCACAGTGAACACAAATAACTAACCAAGTCGGTTCAGCTTGCGAAGTCCCTGCTTTGTGTGGGCCAAGAGATGCCGGCTCCCCAGAGCAACCTTCTGGCTTACCACATGAGCACAACACTGTTCGCAGTTTTACTCACTATGTACCCGTCTCCCTGCCTTCCCCAAGGACCCAAGGGTGTAAAACTCAAAGTCTCCGTTAACACTTCTGTGCGCGATAACCTCTGATGCCTTCATAGGCTCAGCAGTGGTCACAGAGGCCTGGAGAGCCAGCCCCAGGCCTCCTCCTTGTAGCAATACCAAGTGCTATTACATAATCGATGGACAATTTATAATTTTATTTTTTACGATTATTTGTTTCTATATTGATGTTAGAAAAAGTGAAATAAAAATATTTCAAAAGAAGATATCTATATAAAGAGGAGAAATTTACTTCCTTTTATATTGTTCCTGTTACAGCATGGGGCCAAGAACTTAACTGAAAGAAAAAGAAAGAAAAAGAGAGAGAGGGAAAGGAAAGATGTGAGCAGTCAACCAGTGGATGGAGAAAAAGATCCACCCTAATCACTCTTTTTCCCCTATGGTGCCTCCCCCCAAGGGGCTGCCTATGGGCTTCCCAGTGTGAGCTGAGTGAGCTCAAGGTGTGGGATTAGGCGATGCAGCCATCATCCTGGACTTCAGCAAGGCCAACACCATGTCCTCCTACAGTGGTCCCTACCACAGCTGACTGATGGAATTCAGAATAATTGGGTCAAACTCATGACAGTGCCTGGACAGTGGAACCACAGGACTTATATTTCAAGTCACAATTCCTTTGTTGAAGTGTGGTGCTTAGCATTCCCATGCTCAGAGAACTTGTGCCTTAAACTTTTTCAGCCTCTTAAACATAGCGGTCCTCTAAATTAAGCATCTGTGAGGATCTCCTGGGGCTCCTGTTGCCAATGCGTATTCCCAGGAAAATTCCTGGGCTCCACCCCAGGGGTGAAGCTACACGCCTCTGGCATGGGGCCTAGGAACCTGTTTTTAACAAAGACCCCAGGAGACTGGGCGCGGGTGATCCACGGTTCCTTCGAGAGACCTTCCAAAGGACAGAGTGGGCAAGGAGAGGCACTGTTGCAATTATTCTTACCTCAGTGGTCTCAGGAGAGCCTTTGTCGAAGGGTCCAATCAGGTGTTAGTAATTCCATTTTGTGGAAAGAACAGATGAAGAAAAGCTCTCAGTAGTCTCTTCAGGTTATATCACCTGCTTATGACAAGACCATGAGTGACTAGACCTGTTTCCTGAAAAGAGCACCCAGTATGGGTTAGGAGGTGAAGGGCAGAGTGGGCACTTGGAAACCCACCGTAGCCATTGGCCATGTGGTTCAAAGGGCACTCAAGAAGCCACTGGGCCTTTCTACCCTCCCCCGCCCCAAGATGGGACCACACGTACACTTTTTTCAGCCCAAAGGGAAAGTCCTCTAATTTAGACTCCAAATACATTAAGTGATTTTTTAAGTGCCACAGAGAAGATGAAACGAGACGACAGCATCTTCATGTGGCAGGGGGCTGCTTTACCACATGGTCAGGAAAAGCTTCTCTGAGAAGGTGATATTTCAGCTGCAAAGGCCACCATGTAAAGATAGGGAAAGAGAGGGTTCTGGGTAGAAAAACAGGGAGCAGATTCTGAGGCAGGAGGAGCATGCTCTACCATGGGGCCAGGTGTGGAGCCATCGGGGGAGGTGAGCTGCCGATTGCATCAACCTCGTGCTCTGAGGGAGGAGTCCGCGTTTTATTTGGGTTGTGCAAGAAATGTTTCGAGGGTTTTGAGCATGGAAGTGCTACAGGACCTGATTTAAATGTTAGCAAGATCTATGTAGAAAGTAAGGGGGAGTGGGGCAGACGTAGAGTCCAGAAGAAGAATTAGGAGGCCCCTACAGTAGACATGACAGTCACAGGGACTCACATAGCAGCTGTGGACAGGGAGACAAATGGTCTCATTTGGGGTTTACTTTGGGACATGCTTTGGAGGGAAAGTCAACAGGACACCTTGATAGCTGCATGCGGAAAGCCGAGGAAATAGTAGCTGGCTGGAGGGGGGCTGCCACGTACTGAGATGGAGAGAGTTTGAGGGGACGGTGACCAGGGGTAGATCGGTGGCATCGATAGTTCTGTTTCAGCCACACTATATATTTAAATGTCGATTAGATATCCAAGTGGGGATGAGGCGTTTGAGGAGAAAGAAGTTTGCAATAATTATCTCAGAAGATGGATGTGCCGATTTCTTAGGAAAAGCTAATTGAATCATGCTCCTCTGGCGCTGGCTGCCCATTTGAGGCTTGTGGTCACACCTGCAAAGCCAATCCAGTGAGCGTGGTTGAATGGTTTTCCTCTCCAGCTTGCCGTCCCAGTGCAGACACAGATCAGGCGGATAGCAGAGAGGGCATGCGCCGGGCCGGTGCGCTGACGGACAGGGAAGGTAGAGGTTGAAGTGTTTTGCAAAGGAGCAGTCGTAGTGTGGGACCGAGGAATCCAAACTGAGTAAGGAGGGAAGAGGGGACGTAGAGACATGGGGCTGGGCTGACAGCAGGGCTGGAGTGGTGGGGTCCCTGGCTGGAGGTCACAGGGCCATCCGGGAATTGCTGGGGTGAGGGTAGTGGTAGAGAAAAGTGACTGAATAGAAGGTGATGATCAGAGTGTAGGGAGAATGAAGGTGACATATCCAGGAGGGTGCAGCTGCTTATTTCAGAGATACTACGTTAGCTGATGCTACATTAGCCGCCCCGTGGCCCCAGCTAAGAGTGTGCCTCGTAGACTGGTGACGTCAGTCAAAACAGTGGCTTCCGGAGCTTACGAAGATCTTAGCTATCTTATCTAACAAAGGGGTTTTGCCCCGGCCAGGTAGCTCAGTTGGTTAGAGAGTTGTCCGGATACACCAAGGTCGCAGGTTCGATCTCTGGTCAGGGCACATACAAGAAGAAATCAATGAATGCATAATAAATAAATGGAACAATAAAAACCGCTGTTTCTCTCTCCCTCTTTCTAAAGTCAATAAATAAAAAAATAAAATAAAATGAGGGTTTTGAACGCTGTTGACAACATCTTCTTGGGCTTCTCAGTAGGGGCAGAAGCATTGCCCCCTTCCTGAGCCTCTATTTCAGCACCCGAAGCCTGCGGTCTTGCTGCCTGGGGAAGAAGGCTGTGGTGGGTGGGCTGGAGGAAAAAGGCGATAGGGGGGCAGGAGGGGCCCTGACAGCACAAACAGGCCTAGCATGACTGAAGACCCTATCGGATGGGAACCGCTCAGGCACATGGAAGCTTTCAGACTTGGCTATTTTTAAATGCCCTGTTCACAAGCTCAAAGCAAACAGTGATGGAGACAGCTAGGCGGTCTCCAAAGGAAATTGATTCAGGAAGAGAAACCTCAAACGTTTGAGGGCTCTGGAAAGCAGTCATCCACTGCTCACTGCAAAGAGATAAGTTCTCTGTGGACACTCCCTGGACCGGCAGGGACAGGCAGCAGGAGGGTGTGGAAATTCCCCGGGGACTAATCCCCAAGGCGTGGTCCCACTTTGCCGGGCTGTAGTGGATTTCCTACGCCATCTCGAGCCAGCCCCTCAGGCGCTTTTTTCCCCACCCCCTTCTCACAAGGGGACAACAGAAGCACTAAGAAAGGACAGCTTTCTAAAGGGCATCCAGAGTTCCCAAAGTTGAATCTGTTTTAGAAAGGACAAGCCAGCCTCCTGTCTCCCTCTGGGAGACTCACCTCTGCAGGTGGGCTGGCCAGGCACTGAAGGGAGGGGCCCTACCCACTGCACGCAGAGCCTCGCCTGGAGGGGGTGCCACAGCTGGGGCGGCACAGGACAAACTCTCAACCCTGCCCCATCTGCATCAGGTCAGTGTTTGGTCCAGAAAGCAGAAGTGGCTTCCAGCATTCCAACAGGGGAAGAACCTGTTACTGGAGACTAGGGGTTTACAGAACAATTTGAAGAGTCAGGGAAGTGGCTGCTAGAAACAGTGACTCACAGAACTCATGCTGAAACCACCTGGATTCAGCAAACTCAGCAGGCGCCTCTTGGAGCTTCCTGCAACACCTAAGCGGGTGATTCTTAGGACATCAAGATGTCCTCTGTCTGCACCTCTGCCTGCCACCGCTGCTGGGAAATAACAGCTTTACTTGCTGTCATGGACTAAATTGCGCTCCCTCAAAATTCATATCTTGAAGAGCTAGCCCCCCTGCACTTCAGAATGTGACTTTAGAGATCTGTCCTTTAAGGAGTTAATTAAGGTAAAATGAAACCATGTGGGTGGGCCCTAATCTAGCCTGACCAGCATCCTTTTGGAAGAAGAGATTAGGATGCAGGCACACACAGAGGAGAGAGCAAGTGAAGACACAGGCAGAAGATGGTCATCGACAAGCCAAGGAGGGAGGCCTCAGGAGAAACCAACCTGAGGACGCCTTGATCTCCGACATGCGCTCTCCAGAACTGTGAGAAAATGTGTCTGCTACTGAAGCCACTAGGCTGTGGAGCTGCGTGGCAGCCTGAACAGACTCAGGCACTTGCTTTTCCTATTTATTTATTTTTAGAGAGGAAGGGAGGGAGAAAGAGAGGGAGAGAAACAGCAATGTGTGGTTATCTCCTGTGTGCCCCCTACTGGGGACCTGGCCCACAACCCAGGCATGTGCCCCGACTGGGAATCAAACTGGCGACCCCTTGGTTCACAGACCGGCACTCAATCCACTGAGCCACACCAGCCAGGGCTGCTTTTCCTCTTTAATCCTCTTCTTCCTCTACCCCTAAATCTTAAAGCATCCACCTAGGAGTGACTTGTGTCACTTCTGCTCACATTTCTTGGGCCAAAACAAGTCGCATGGTCAAACTGAACCTCCAAGGGCGAGGGAGTGCAAGCTGACCATGTGCTGAGGAGCAGAGGAGAACGGGAATGTTTATGAACAGGATACTAATGACCACCCACCATTCTTCGCCACCTCACCCCAAGCAACCCGCAAAACCCCATTGGCCTGTAGCCCTAGGGACACCTTGGTCAGCAGACACTGATAGGCACCTGGGAGTGTCCAAGATGAGGCACTGCATGTGAGAAGAAAAGAGAATTTCTATTAATATTTTAAATTTCTTCCTTTCTACTTTTACTATTCTTTAAATGTGCAAATCTCCTGGGGGACACACGCAAACCTCTTTACTGATGGAGGGCAACACAAAACACGTGGGAGACCCAGCGTTTGCCTGCAGAGACACAGAGGGAATTTGGCCCTGCTGCTAGACTCAGGGCTGGGCCAGACCGAGAGATGGATGCTTCTTCTGAGACGCAGACACTTCCTAAGCCAAATGTCCCGCTGCCCTTCTGTGGCCACCAGAGGTCCGTCACAGCACTTTAGTCTTTTAATAAAAGGCACAGTATTCCTACCAGCTGCCCTGGCTCTGCTCCCCGCAGCCATAGAGCAGAAAACAGAAGGTGGGAGAGGAAGAGGAGAGGAACGGAGGAGGAAGCCAAGAAAAAAAGAAGGTGCAAGAAAGAGCAAAAGGGAAAGGAGGGTTTTTTGTTTGTTTGTTTGTTTGTTTGTTTTAAGTGCAGAGTTGGCACCAAATCGGAGAACGTAAAATACCTTCCTACACTGCATCCCCCACCTTTTTAATAATGTCCTGGTCAGCTCTTAGAACAGGGCCCAGAAGTCCCAGTTTCTGAGTCCGAGACTCAGGGGGTAGGGGAAGATCCAAGGCCTGGCAGCCACAGGACCGCCAGTCACCCCCAGGACCGCCAGTCACCCCACAGCCAGTGTGAATACCAGCCCGGCTGGAGCACAGCCGGCGGGTCTCAGTGCGCGCTCATTCCTTCTGCCCTGCCCTTGGCAGGCTGCCTCTGCACAGGGGGCCCTGCTGGGAATGGCCAGAGCTCAGCCCACAGGGGATGGGCACATGGAAACCCTGGAGAATCGGGGGGCTGGATGCAGGGAGGGAGGAAGTCCCTATTGCTGGCTTCCTGTGGGAGACAGACACAAAATGTCACCTCCTGTATCCCCCCACCCCCAGCTGAGCTCTCTCCCTGTCTCTCTCAAGACAAGATCAAATGAACCATCATAAAAATGTTGTAGGGCAGCCCGGAAGGTGGACCTGGACTTTCTAAGAGCAAGATTTTGTGAGAAGTTTCCAGCCACTTCTTTGTCTAGCAGAGGAGACAGTGAGTCTCCCTGGAGAAACCTGCAGGAGCCATCTCTTGCAGGGAAGTAGATGAAAGGCAAGTCAGCAACTGTTCCTCTGGAGGAGGGTGAACCAGGACTCCTGGCCTTGACAAAGACCACCCTCCCCCACTCTCCCTATGAGTGCTAGGCAGGGGGGCTCATTGAGTCGGGGCCAAGAAGCCTTCAGAAGGAAGAGATCTAGGTTCCTTTACAGGTTCAGAGCTATTAAAGCATCTCAGAAGCACCTCTAATGCTGGAATGCTTGGCTCCTTCACGGGGAGGCGGGATGCCATCACAGACATGCAGGACTGTGACACGGGGGCCGGCTGCAGGGGAGGTGACAACCTCCCCTGCAAGGGGCAAAGCAGAGTGCGTGGTGCAGCCAGGGGGAGTGATGAGTCTCAGGGAAGAAGGAGAGGAGAGAGACAGACTTACTACTATAAAACGGAACTCAGAATTATATCATATAAAACAGAAAGGAACCATGGTCTTACATTGGCCCCAAGCTGCTGAGGTGGGGCTGTCAGAGTCAGAGGGCTTTAACAATCAGAGTATGACTTTTTTCCTAGTACAAAGAAGCAGGTCTGAGAGCTGAAGCGGCCAGCCAAGGTCACTGTCCAGGCGGTGCAGAGCTGGCAAAGTCCATGGCCTCCTTGCTCCTCATCCCAGCTCTTTCCACCACCCTCTTCCCGCAGCCTTATTCCCCTCTCCGGCACCAGGGAGAGAAGGAGGCCTGAGAAAACAAATCTGTGAAGTTCTTCCTCCTGTAAACAAATTTTTTTTTCAGACTTCTGTTAGACCCATTGCGTTTAGGAAATCCTAAAGTGCCCCCTGCTGGAAAAACAGAAATCTCTTCACAGGTAGGTTTCTGTCAAATAGTTTAGCAACACCAATAATTTACACCTTGATATTCTTTTTAAAAAAATTTTTCAATTTATTTACTTTTAGAGAGAGGGTAGGAGTGGGAGTAAGAGAGGAAGAGAAACATCGATGTGAGAGAGAAACATCAATCAGTTGCCTCTTGTATGTGGCCTGACTGGAGACCGAGCCCATGACCTAGGAATGTGCCCTGACTGGGAATCGAACCAATGACCTTTCACTTTGCAGGACGATGCCCAACCAACTGAGCCACACCAGTCAAGGCTCCACATCTTGATATTCTTGATATTTACATTTTCTTGGCATTTCCAATTGTTATCATTTTGCATGTTTGTTGGTAAACTCAAAATTCAGGTGCTATTTTCACCACTCAAAAACCAAAATCTCTAGTTGGAATACTCTGTCATAACTTAATTTAGCAGAGTGCTTTTTTGTATAGGGCTGTAAATCTCAAGCTTGACATCCCCAAGCTACTTGAGAATTGATAACGCTGTCTTAGAGGTCGGGGTTGTTTTAACATAACTACCAAAACTGATAAGTCAAGCAAGTGCAGTCCCAGGTCTCCTTTTGTCTTTCCTCAGGAATTTTAGAAGACCTCTTTCACTCATTATCACATATACCTCAAATCACAAACGGAGAGCACAGTGGAGGCAGGGGTATTTTGTGATAAGCGCCATTCCCTTCATTTATCCCTGGCCTTTGGAGGGCTGAGGAAGGAAAGCAGAGGCAGTTAATTCCTGTTTTCCAAAGTGGCAGACTTAGTACCAAGAGGTAGGAACACAAAGAACTGAATGGACATCCATTGGGTGTGTGCGTCCCAGTCCTTTTTAAAGTTTTGACACACTCATATGTCATTCTTGCGCACACCTAAACTTTTTCCACGTCATATCATGTGAAATTAATACTTCCATTATATTTCGTTAATGTACAACAAATGCGGAACAGAAAGGATGACACAAGCCTGATTCTTCATTTGCTCAGACACATGTGGCTCCCGGCAGGTGCGCCCTGGCACACAGAGTAACCATTGCCTGCTATGGTCACAATCAAGTTCAGCAAACACCAACCCATAAAATGCTGTCTGCAGTTGTGTCAACCGTCCTGACACTGAGGTGCCCCCTAGTGGCAGAGATTTGTATACCTTTCAGACACCAAAATTGTTCAATTTTAAAAAAATTGCTCTGATTATGTACCTGATTATGTCTTCCCCCATGGTGTAAGGTCCATGAAAGGTGTGCTCTTAGTATTTGTAGCTCTCCGCAGTATCCCTAGCAGCTAAAACAGTGCCTAGCACACAGTAGGTATCTTACAAATATTTGTTTAATGAATGACTGAAACAACGAGTAAGCTCTCCCTGCCCGCACTCGGCAGTCTAATGAGCTGGTTGTATCAGGCTCTTTCAGATGTCTTCACTCATGCCCATGTGCAATGTGTTGCTGAAGCCTCTCTCCCAACTTATCAGCTGAAACTCAGCTCCAGCCTCTCTTCTCCGAAATGAGCTCCCTGTGCAGCTGCGATCTGAAATTTTTATGAGCAGGAATGGTAATATAAACCATATGCAAATCAAATCAGCAAAAATATATTCTATTTCATATCCAAATAAACTGAATTATATGATACTACAATGGTCTATCAAGTGACATAAAACACTGTGAAAATAAATCATCAAATCATTCTAGTACTTTCCAAATCTTGCATTAATTTTTCTTTTGGTTTGGTTTGGATTTTTTAGCTGGTTATCACCTGCTAGATGACACCCTTGCCTGCCTGATTCATAATTTGACTTAGGGAATGACTCTTTCAATAACTTCTTCATTATATTGCTATTTGGTAGGTGAGCTTCTGTCTTAAGTAAATTTCTCTTAGCATCAACAGTTGAGCTTGGGCTTCTCTGAAGAGTTACATTTCCAGCTTTCCCCACTTGGTCTTAAGGAGAACCGGCCCAGTGTACAGAACGGGCCCAGCTGTATGGCTCTAGAGAGACTTGGCTAACTGCTGCCTCTCTCTGAAGCAGGGGTGGTACTGGGGAGATGAGAGAGGAGCTCACCTTAGGTGTAAAACTTTAGGGGGGCATCCAAAAACTCAGTCATCAAGATGGCATGTATTTTAATGCAATATTTTAAAAGATCAAAATGAGTGCCTCCCAAACCCCTATGAAGAAAATATGAAAATCTGAAGTGAAGACAGGATTCCGCAGGGCTGAGAAGAGGGCGAGGTGCATAAGGTGAGTCATGCAAGTGCAGGTCGGATCCTGTCTCATTCGGATTTTGATAGTTTGTTCACATACTTTTTGGGGCTTTAATTTTGATGTTTATCAAAGGTTCATGACTCTGCATTTTGCAATTATGTCTTGGTTGTGACACCAAAAGCACAGACAACAAAAGAAAAGTAAATTTAGACTTTATCAAAATGAAAACCTTTGGTGCATCAAGGAACACTATCAACAGAGTAAAAAGCCAAGGAGAATGGGATAAACTATTTACGAATTAAATATATGTAAGAAATTAATATCTATAATATATCAAGAGGCCCTAAACTCAACAACAGCAAACACCCCCACCTCCTCCCCCCCAAAAAAACCACCTCTGGATAGGGTGGGGGAGAGCAATGGGGGGGGGGGAATGGGGACAACTGTAATTTAACGACAATTTAAAAAATTAAATAAATAAATAAATAACGACGACGACAACAAAAAACCCCAAATAGCTCAATTAAAAAATGAACAGATGAACAGATTTTTTTCCAAAGGAGACATACAGGTAGCCAACAAGCACATGAGAGGATGCACCGCAGCACTAATTATTAGGGAAATGCAAATCAAAACCGCAATGAGATACCAGCTCACATTGATTAGGATGTCGATCACAGTTCAACAGAAAATAACAAGTGCTGGGGAGGATGTAGGGGAATTGAAATTCATGCACTGCTGGTAGGAATGTAAAGTGGTACAGCTGCTATGGAAAATGGTATGATGTTCCTCAAAAAATTAAAAACAGAGCCACCATACAATCCAGCAATTCCACTTTGGGATATAAAACCAAGAGAACTGAAAGCAGGGACTCGGATACATGTAGCCCCATGTTCACAGGAGTACTCTTTCAAGAGCAAAAAGGCGGACACCACCAAAGTGGCCACGGAAAGATATAAGATAAACAAAATGTGGTGCATCCATACAAATGAATATCATTCAACCTTAAAAAGGAAGGAAATTCTGGCACCGGCTACAACAGGGATGAAACTTGAGGACATTATGCTACATGAAATAAGCCAGAATTGAAAAGACAAATACTGTGTGATTTCATTTACGAGGTTCCCAGCACAGTGAATTCAGGAAGACAAATGAGAATGGTGGTTGCCAGGAGCCCATGGGAGAAGGAAATGGGAAATCGTTTAATGGGCAGGGGGTTTCCCTTCGGGAAGATTAAAAAGTCCTGCAAGTGGATGGTGGTGATGGCTGCACAACGATGTGAAATCTACTTAATTCCACTGGACTGGTTAAAATGGTCAATTTTATGTTATGTATATATTTATCACGGTTTTTTAAATACCGCACTAAAATATTGTTAATCTTGATTGGTGAGTTTTCTGTGATACCTCCTTAAATTCTGTGCCTGGGAAGAATGCCTGGGTTGCCTCACCTGGGTCCCAGGCCTACTCTGGAAGTTCCTCAGGCAAATGTAAACAATTTTTCTGTTTCCTTATCAGTAGGATGACACTTTTCCCCTATATGAGTATGACCAGGGGCTGTTGGTGACCTCCTGCTCTTGGGTCAGGTGGCTGAGAGGTGAGGGCCTGCTTTGGGGAGCGGGTGTGGAGGCAGAGCATAGCTGACTGTTGTTAAGTTAGGATGCTGAGGTGATGGGCACATTCTGAGGTAACTGGGATTAGGACTTCAACGTATGAATAATTTGGGGGTGAGGGACACAAATCAACCCGTAACAGCCTTATTGAACACCAGTGTTGCCAATGAGACCAGACCATTGTGTTTGGTCACATGGCATCCCTGTGGCAGGGGTGAGGTACTATGAGGAGGCTCCCTCCTTGAAATGGGAGGGCCTTCCCCCAAAGAAGGAATGTCACAAAGAAAACTGAACTTACAGCCACTTCCACCCAGCGTCATTGTTGGGTGTGTGTGAGCAGCTAGAGTAAATGCAGCTCTGCAGTGGAAATTGTGGTCCCATTTCCTTATTTTCACATATTCATACAACAGTGATTTTAGCCCCAGAGCTAGTATTAATTTTAATAGAAATAAAAAATGCTGGGAAAAAGTAGCATACTAGAAAAAAAATATATATATATATACTGGTCTGGGAGTAAGTAGAAGGCCTGTCTGGAGGCCCAGTTCTAGCTTCAACAAAGTTTCCCTCTCTGGGACCGTTTTTTCATCTATAAAATTAGTCTTCTACTGGTCAGGAAATATCTCTACGATGCTGTTAAGTAAAAAAGCAAGGTGCATATATATACCAAAAGAATTGAAAACAGGGACTCAAACAGATATCTGTACACCTATGTTCATAGGGCTGCCCGACAGCAAGTGGGACCCTGCTGCCCAGCGCCACCCTCTAGGCAAAATTCCAGAGGCAAAGGTTTGGTGAGGAAGGAAAGGAGTCTTTATTCAAAAGCTTCACAATTTTGGAATAACAGCTTTCCACATGCTCTAGTCACTTAGGCCTATCAATTAAGGCTAAACTCTTTAACACCTGAGTTCTCCTATCATTCCTCCTGTTCGTTTTTAATTATGTTATTTCTATAGGGTTAGTTTACAAACTAAAACAACATAAGATACAAAAGCTACACAATTTTGGAAGAATGGCAGGCGTCTGCCTCAGAGTCTGTCCCCTCTAGAACACCCAAAGAATAACCCCGCCAACCTCTACCAGGCCAACCCGATCCTAGGCTGCACCCGGGGTTCCTTCCCATCCAAAATACTGTTCGTTGGGAAACGTGGGCAGCTGCAGCACGATCACCCAGGCATCCTCGAGGAAGCCAGCTGGCCCCTCCGAGAGCCCAAGAGTGCTTCTTTTACTTCCAGCCTTGTTGCCCATAACTGCATGTGCTCTGGAGGCATTCAGCTTCTCAGCAAATCCCATCCTAGACTGCTTACTATTGTCTCAGCGAGCCCCTCCTGCAGCCCCTCCCTGCTTCTCCCCAGTGATCTGAGCAGATCTCTCTGTATCAATAGCAGCATTATTTATAATGACTACAATGTGGAAGCCACCCAGGTATCTATTAAGAGGACGGATAAACAAGATGTGGTATGTACACACAATGGAGTGTTCTTCAGCCTTAAAAATGAAGGAAGCCTTGTCACATGCTATATAACACACGCTAACCTTGAGGACATTATGCTAAGTGAAATAGGCCAGTCACAAAGGAAACTTACATGAGGTTACTAGAGCCATCAACTTCAGAGACAGAAAGCAAATTGGCAGTTGCCAGGGCTGGGAGGAGGGAGAAATGGGGAGTGTTTAGTAGCTAGGGTTTCAGTCTCCAGGATAAAAAAAGCTCTGAAATGAATGGTGGTGACGGTTGCAGAACAAATGAATGTGCCTAACTAACACCACTAAACTGTACACTTAAAATCATTGAGATGGTAAGTTTTATGTATATTCTCCATTTTCTTTTTAATCAGAGGAAAAAGCAAGATGCAAACCAGTATGTGTAATAGGGAATTCCTTGGATGTGCATTTTTAAAGCTCTGGAAAGACACTAAGAATAGAGTTTACTTAGGACGCTGTGAGAACTGAACAGGTGGGGGGCAAGGGAAGGTGTGACACTTGTCACACAGCCTTTATAAGAAGTTCTAACTCTATATAAACAGGTCTCAGAAACTCCCAGCTGCTATGGAAAAGCAGAATTGTCCCGATTCAAAGGTTACATGTGATCTCCTCAGAATAATAACTTTTCCTGGCAGGGTTCACCTTGACCTGCCACTGACCACTGACTTTTTTTTTTGGTCTTATCTCACTTGAAACTTACTAGGAGCCCTCAGACCAACCCAGCTGAGCATTTTCCTCTGGAAACGGTCCCACCCCTTTGATAGCAGCAGGGCCAGGGGCACTAAGAGGGGGTAGTTGCACCTTTATGCTCGGTTTTCTGTCGTCTCCAGGCAGGGTCTTTCATTCGGTGATAGATCCCAGACCCGCTTGCCAGTGTTCTTTGTCTAATAGACAAAGACTCAGGGGCTCCCTCTCGCAAGCCTTTCTGGGGGCTGACCCCCACCCCCAACACTGTCCGGGGTGGGGAGGGTGAGAAGAAACCCCAGTGAGGATGAACACCTTCTGGGTGTGGGCTTGCACTTCCCTTCAAAGTAACTCTCTTTACCTCTGCTCTCATCCTCCCCTGCTCAGGAGAGTGAATCCCAGGTCCCAGTCCACTCCCTTCCTGCCCCCCTCCTCCCTAGAAGGAGCCCAGCCCTGGGCCACCGTCCCTCAGTCAGGCGGCGTGGGTCTGAATTCTGGCTCCACGGCACACAAGCTGTGTGACCCTGGAAGAGGTCTCAGCCTACCTGAGTCTCAGCCTCCTCCGAGGTAAAATAGGGACATGAGTGCATTACACACATATGTGCAACCCCCTGCAAGGGTCCAGGCTGCACACGGGCTGGGTGCTGGCATGTTTCTGCCTCTCCAGTGACCTGGTGGCTGTACAGGGCTTTGCCTCATAATTATTTGTTCAACTGTACCTTTTTGTTTTGTGCACATTTCTACATGTCTGTTGTACTATATAATTTCCAAAAGAAGTTTAAAAAAAAAATCAAACCTATAGACAAAAATGTAGGTACTAAATAAAATAAATTTAGTTACCACCCCCCTGCCAATATAGCCTCAATTCTCTCCTTTCTAAAAAATCCCTTTGATTCTCCGCTACCACAAATCTCTTTTTTTTTCCCCCAGCCAAGCTCCTAAAATGGCTACACTAACGCTGCTGCGTCCACTTCTCTCTCCCTTGTCCTTCCGATACGCTGTCCTGAGTGTCAGACCATGCCGTGGCAGGTCTGACCTCCCGACAGCGTTTCCGAGGGGCTGGCCCACAGCTCCCTGCCGTGGCCATTGAGAGGGTGTCTCTCTTTCCCACTGCAGGGAGCTTTGCCTTCTAGCAATCGTGAGCCTTGTACCAGGCACAAGGGTGCTCTCCAACACAATTCCAGGTGTTAGGTTCCGTACATGACACAAAGTAGTGTCCCCTGCCCTTGCACTAAAGTTACCTGGGAGCTTTCAGAGGCACCCATTCCTCAGGCCCCCACCTCGATGAAATTTTCAGGAAAGGAAGCTCCAGAAAGCAAATTCTCATGCCCCAAGTGCCTACCATGCACCAGGCACTCTCCTATATCAGCCTATTTAATCCTTCCCTACTCCTATGGAGTTGGTGCTGTGATTGTCCTTGTTTTGCAGGTGAGGAAACGGAGGCTCAGGGAAGGTGAGTAACTTGCGGTGGGTCCTATGAGGGAAGTAATGGAGCCAGGATTTCAAACTACAATTGTGTGCCTCCTGAGACCACGCTCTTCCATACATCATTAACTTAGCGTCTGGTAGAGCAGCACTTCTCATAAATGTTCGAGTGCGCCCAGATCGCCTGGGACCTTGTTAATTCTGACTCAGCAGGTCTGGGGCAGGGCCTGAGAGTCTGCATTCCTGACACACTCTGAGGAAATGGTGCTACAGCCAGTGGACCTCCCTTTGAGCAGCAACACAGGAGGGCAGGCCGAGTGTGCAGAAATGCAACCCAGCCAATCACTGGGGGTCTCCCCCTTTGAAGGGTGGGTCAGCTAAGGTGCTGTGGACAGAATGTTCATTCCCCCAATTTCATATGTTGAAAGCCTAGCCCAAAACATGGTGGTATTTGGAGGTGCAGCCTCTAGGAGGTGAGCAGGTCACGAGAGTGGAGACCCCATGTCTGAGATTCATGTCCTTGTAGAAGAGACCCCAGAGAGCTCCTGCGCCCCTCTGCCTTGTGAGGACATAATGAATCTACGAACCAGGAAACGAGCTCTCACCAGACACAGAATCTGCCAGCACCTTGCCCTTGGACTTCTAGCTTCCAGAAGTGCGAGAAATAGATGTCTGTTGTTTAAGCCACCCAGTTTACCATATTTGTTACAGCAGCCTGGACTAAGACTTCACGGTCAAGGGGACTAGATGACACCCCTTAGCAGGAGGCAGTCCTCAGCCGGGGGATCCCCTCACCCCACTGCCTCATCTCTGCCAGCACCAGTCAGACTCAGAGTCTAGCCCTCTGGCTTCTGTATACAAGACTTGAGACCTTGGAAAATTCACTCCAGACATGAGGAGATAATCTGGAGCCAGTTCATCTCAGGTCACAGGGCTTCTGCCACCTTCTCCTCTCAGATCTGCGGCCCACCCAGAAGGTCACACTCAGGACATGTGGTGCCCCAGGGGTCATGGTCAAGTCCCTGCTCCAGAAGCTTCTCTCTTGCAGAACATCTGCCATGACCAGGTCTCTGGTTTTTTGAGGTATGAAACATTCTTCATCACATTACACCTCCCTCTGAACAAAATATTGGCAGCTCTTTGCAGAGTTTTTTCATTTATTTTCCGTGTAAATGCTATTTGTACAGGCGCAAGAAAGAAAGAGACCAATCACAACTTGTCACTCCCAGCTTTCTCCACCTAAATGTCCTTCTCTCAAGAATCCGGGTAGGGTTCTTCTTTAGGGGTGTGGCTTCCCGGCTCAGGCTGGCATCAGTTTCTCCCCACCTTTTTCAGCTGCGGCATACAGAGGTGGTGAGACTGTGTGTACCGCCTGGGGGAGCACGGGGGGCAGCAGCTGAAACAGGCAGCACCCTGGTCCTGAGCGTCCCCAGGGTGGCGGGCATCAGCATCGTGGCACACTTGTGTTGTGTTCCCAGCAGCCCAGTGGAGATTCTTAAGCTCCCCTTTAGGACTTTCTTTCCTACGTATTCTAATGATGCCACCTGCCCTTGTGGCAAAGACAGATGGCATCAGCGGAAGTCATAAGAATGGCCTGGGGAGACTGTGAGCAGGCAAGTGTTACCAGAGGGAATCCAGCATCATTAGGGGTTGAAGGTGGCCTGGAAGTGGGTTTGAATTCAGAGTTGTGTCCCCAAGCCCACTCCATGTCACCAAGAGGGTGCCTGCCTGCTTTTGCCCTCCTCAAGGGTTGTGACCTCTGACAGTGAATGGCGAGCTCTTGCTCTCTCTCTCTCTCTCTCTCTCTCTCTCTCTCTGCCAGAATTGTTCACCACTCGGGCCGCTCTGTACCCTGACCTGAGGCCCAGGAGAATGTTCTCTGTGGTGGTGCGACTTATCATGAGATCTGGCACACCAGCAGCTGGAAGCGTGTGCCTCAGAGCCCCTGCAGCCCCTGTTTCTAAGTCTGTCCCCATGGACCAGGGCCTGCGAATGCCAGGGGTGAGTCCCTGTTCACCTGGTCTGCTCACTGGCACATTCGCAGGCCGAGTCGCCAACAAAAGATGCAGCCCAGTGCGGGGCTCAGAGCTGGAGGCCCGCTGCTCTCCGCTCCCTGGGACTCTGCCTGTTCCCCCTGCCCGCAGAGAACTGAATCACACCCGTTGCACCTGTCACCACCCAGTCTGAACCGGTGCCACCCAGTATGACCTGGTTATTTAGCCTCATTTGCCAAGAACAATCAGTGTGCCCTCCTTCTCTCCTCTTATGAAATTAGTTTCGCAGAGAATGAGAAGTCAGGGCCTCTCAGGTCTCTAAGATCCTTGGTGTGATTTTGCCATAAATCATTCCTGTGGTAACTTGCCCATCCACCTGATGCGCTTTCCAGAATGCATACTCTACACTTTTATCGGATGCTCCAGCCTTAACCATATGCAGAGCTCGCTCCTTTTTCTGGGAGGAGCGTGCTAGGAACCCCGGCATGGAGTCCGTACAACTCTCCACAGTATGGCACGGAGCTTGCCCAGCCCTGGGCGGCTCCATGCCTCTGGCATCACATAGAATTCCTGAGCCCGCAAATGCTTGTCGATTGCCGTCTTGTCTCCAACCCCGCAGCCTGCCCCGTCACAGTCCAGGGGTGTTTACCCACCACAGGTTTGTAGTTTCTTGCCCGGGTGCTAATGCTGCATTCCTGCACACGGCTCTGCTTTTGGGGAACACAGGGCCCTGCAAGGGTTTCTACTGGTGAGACCAAATATCCGTGGGAACAAGATTTTAAGAATGATGGATCTATTCGACGACGGATCCCAGAGGGCCCCAGACAGAGAACAGAGGCTACCCTCGGATCCTCTGTCCCAAATGACCATTGCTAGGTCTTGGAGGAGGGATGATGGGGGCCTACGGAGATGAGGGCCCAAACATCTGCTGAACACACGAGGCACTCAACCCCCTCTCTCGGAGCTGCCGCCAGCTTCCCAGTCCGCGGCAGTGTTGACTCTGGCAAGAGGGGAGGACGCTATCAGCTCACAAGGTCTCAGCTTCAAGGCAAGGGCAGTGTGGCTGATAAGCTAAGTGAGGCCTGGGAACTACTCCCAGCACAGCACACCGCCAGCCCCGCTTTCCTGGCTGGTCACAGCTGGGGCTATGGCACACTGCCCAGCTCAGGTCTGGTGCCCTGGGCAGAGGGTGGGAGAAGAAGCCGGCCCTTGCCCCCAAGCATGTCTACCTGTTCTTCCAAATATATAGGTGAGGACCTCCTAACACCACGGTTCTTTAGCTCTTGGGGTAGAGGAGGACCTTTGAGAATCTGATAAAAACAAGAGCCTTCTGCCCTGAAAAGTGTAGCATCTGGCGTATAGCTGAGGTTTTGGTTCTATGTCCACCCGAGACCGGGTTGATGCCCAGACAGGTTCAGAGGATGGGAGAGCTTTGAGGATTGGGTGAAAAGCTGGCAGAAAGCCTCTGGGACCCTAGAGGAAGGGGAGTGGGACACGGACAAGTGTCAGCTCAGGTTGAGCTCTGAGATGAAAAGGAAGATGGGAAGCACTCTCTCTCTCTCAGAGATGACCGATGGGATAAAGGAAGAATGCCAGACCCCAAAATGGGGGAGTCAGGAGTCAGCAGAGCATTCTCAGGTGGTCCTGACATGATCACCTGGCCATGGAAGTATCCAGCAGGGAATCAAGAGTATAATTCACAAAAAGCTTTGGCAGTAAGTGGAAAGTGCCCCTCTTCTCTTGGGGTCTTGGTAAATAATATTAACACGTCACGATGAATTCCGTTCTCGGCCCTTAGAGTGCGGCCAACTGTCTGACTCAGCCATTGTGACACACAGACTCTAAGGGGGTCCCACAGTCCTTGCCCCCGATCTTAATTTCTTTAGGGAGCCCTCTCCCCTTGAGTGTAATCAAGATCTTACCTCTAACCAATAGTATATGGCAAAGGTGATGGAATGTCACGTCCTGGGTTAGATTATGTTGTATGAGACCCCATCTCACTAGGCGACTCACTCTAGAGATTGTCCTTGCTGGTGGGATGTAATAAGTGGCCATGTTGGGAAAACCTATGTGTCAAGAAACTTCTAGAAGCCTTGAGGAACGTGGAGTGGCATCTAGGAGCTGAGGGTGAACTCTAGCCAACACCGGGCAAAAAGCTAGGATCCTGTGATAGAACCACAAGGATATAAATTCTACCAGCAAGCCGAGGGAGCTTAGAAGCAGACTGTTCCCTGGTCAGGTTTCCAGGTGAGACCCCAGCCCTGGTTGACACCTTGACTGCTGCCCATGATACCCTAAGCAGAGGACCTTCAGGATCTCTTAGGAGCTCTACCTGGACTCTTGATCCACAGAAACTATGAGATAATCAATGCGCATTGTTTTAAGCCACTAAGTTTGTTTCACATCAGCAGATAACTAATACAGCCATGGGCCGAGAAAGTAGCTAAAGGGCTTTCTGTACCTGCGCTGTGGTGGTTAGGGGTTTTCATATTGGTCGACAAAAGTAGAGAGGTGCCTGGACATGGTAAGTGCTCTGTCCATTGGGTCTCAGGAGTCACTGTGTTCCCTTTGGGTTGAGCATTCATAAAGTCCTGGACTTTATGCTGGCAGAAGAATTCCTTTTCCTGTGAATTCATTCTATATCTACACCTTATCCCTGGAAATGGCTACTGTGAGCCACCATCTAGATGTCAGAGGACTCGGATTTGCTCTGTCCTCAAAAGAACCCAACATAGAAACAAGGGATGTGCAGTTACTACTGATGGTTGCAAAAGCGGACCCGGCCGAACCTGCCCAGGTACTTCAGTGAAGTGAACATCTGAGCTGTTCAGGCAGGGCAACTACTCACTGGGGAGCTTTTACATAACCTTGGATTAATCATGTCAACCCAATTTCCAAATACCAACTTTCCTCTGATTTTGCAGGTTTCTCTTTCCTTTCGATGCAAGTCTTCTTCATGGTTTCACAATGCTAATATTTGTGTAATTCTCAGTGATATTATATTTCCACTTTTATATTCAACTACCATTTGTTAGGTGGCCACTTTCATGAGTTGATAGATGATGAAAAGCAACTCAGGTCACTTAGATGACTTGCTCAGTTACATAGGTCACGAGTGACAGGGCCGAGGCTGCAGTCCCGTCTCCTGGTTGCAGAATGCTCTGGGGTACGACCTGGTGCAGCCCAGGTTGTGTGCCATGCTGGATGCCGTGGGGCGGGGGGGTGGGGTGGGGTGGTTTCTGCACTTTTCTTAAGGGATCCCAGTATCTTGATTCCTACAGCATTACATACAGTTCAGCTGTTCCCCAGCAGTGGAGGTGGATAGAGTGTCAGCACATGGCCAAGGATAAAAGCTCTCAGTGAGCTAGTAACCGGATCGACTTGTTTCCAGGGAGCTGCCAACAGAAGAGGCAGCAAGGGCAACCTGTCGCTGAGGTCAGGCAGAAACAAATGCCTCCAGTCTCTGCGGCCACTGGCCCCGCCGACCCCTCCCCTATCCCGCCCTGGCTCTGAGTCCCTCCTTTTCATTCCGACTGTATCAGGTTCCTTGAGAGGCAAAAGTGAAATGCCACTTTTGGATCCTGGGAGGCTGGTGAGTGTCCAGACTTCAAAAAGAACTAACACAAGCCTTCGGTCTGCCGCTGGTACTGTGCTCTCATAATCCTGTTCCGTTTCTTTCTCACAGCGATCCTTTCAAACTACCGCCGTGAGACACAATTTTCATACGCATGCTTGTTTTCCTGGCACCTAGTTCGGTCATGCACACAGGTGTTGGGGGTGGACCGAGCATGTGCAGCCATCAGAGAGCTCCTTGTCCAAAGCGGGGAAGGGGGGCAGGTGTAAGAACAGTGGCTGCGCTTAGGCAGAAGGGCCCATGGGAGTCTGGGTCCTTTGAGCTTCGGATGCCAAGATGGGATTAGATAAGTAACTGGGAAAAGTTCCTGTGAGGAAAAGGGCTGGGCCCGGGGAGGGTGTGGTTCCTGCTTTGTCATCTGCAGGAGCTCCTGAAATGTCTGGGAATCACTGCTTTGGGTGGTGGTGAGGAAAATGCTCTTTTCTTGAAAAATTCTGTCACCGTTTCTCCTGTATAACTCCAGGCATCACATTAATTTTATGACTTTAACTCAAGTGCCTTCCTTCGATTTCACAGAGAAAACCCAGGAGTGGATAAGGGAGAACCATCTGTCTTACACAAACATTTTAGCAGAATAGCAACACTCGTGACCACACATAACACAGCATTCTACAGCCACAACCCTCCTTTTACATCGTCAAGTGGCAAAAATAAAGACAGTCATTCCAATGAGCCCAAGATATAGCCTCTTCATACCATATGAATAAAAAGTGATAGTATATAAACCTAAAATAATATCCATAATTAACATTTTTGTATTTTGCAGTATTTAGACACTGTCTAGGCATCCAATGATTATCCATTAACTAAGTAAAGAATATCAGTCCAAGGTTTTAGATCACCTTAAAATCTTGAAAGTTACCTCCTGGCTACAAAAACATAATTACCATGGAAAGAAAATGTGTGTCAGAATAATGACTGAATTTAACTGAACATAAATTTACATATTTAATAATACTAAATTTTGTTACATTATTAAATAATTTGATTATTAAACCTGTCAACACTTGGGAAAGATAATGTAAAATAAAATGCGTGTTCATGTTATACACTGATAAATGAAAGAAGTGACATGCTGTTTTTCAAGGACAAAATAGTTAAACTAGTCTCATTTGCCTAATAGTAATTTTAATTATACAAACTTGGATTGCAAAATATTTCTGAATTGGTATTAGATACTAAAATTTCTTATTTTCTGGGATTGCAGGAATATTCATTTTATATAAGCACTTACTTATCTCTAAAGCCAATGAAAAGAGAGCTCCATTAAGATAAGGGACATTATAATCTAATGTATTAATACCCTCTAGAGATAGACAAGCATTTCACACTCATGCAACAATAGACACATAGAGAGTTTACAGTTTTTTTGGTTTGTTTCCACAATTTCACGTGTAAACCAAGAACACATTGCAGAAATGCAAGAGTCATGAGTTAAGCTTGTATAGGATATTAAAGAACAGTTCTTCCCAATGGCCACAGAATTCTTATGATTTGAGCTAAAAAGAAACTAAATGGAAAAAACACAGAAAGATAAACTAACCATATTCTTTGTTGTCTTTCACTCAACAGAGAATCGATTTAAACAAGCCATAACACAAAATTCCCTCATTGCTGTTACCCTGGGGAAATGGCCCTGTGGGAACCAGAAATAAAAACAAAACACAAAATATGCAATCAGCAGAGGGAGAAAAATAAAAATAGAGAAATAGAAATTCAGCAAAGTTAAAGTCCTATTGCTGCTTGCATTTTTTCTGAAAATCTGGAAGAGATGTTTCTAGGCCATGTAAGAAGCCAAGCGTCCTTCCCTGGCGACACAGTTTACCTTGTTGTGTCCAGTGGGTCCACTGGCCAGCTCAGAGGATGACCTCCAACACTTAAAATATTTTCTTTTAAATAGGCTGAACCATGACTCTCATAAAAATATGAAACAAACATAGGTTGTGTTTAGCTCATTAATTAATGAATGAGGGAATAAGTAAGATGTTAGAGATGACTCAAAGAATTCAGCCCACACAACACAACTTCGCTCAATGAAGAATGCCAAAATAAATTTGTTAATAGATATAAAACTTGCTTCTTGGGAAGGGGATTCATTGTTGTCCCATCAAATAAAATTCATTTGCATTTCTATGAATAAGAATAATTTTTATTACTTTTGGTTAAGTTGCAGAGTTGTGAAATAACTAAAAATTAATAAAAAGCACAGATAATCCAGATGAGTGTGCTAATAATCTTGGGCCCATTTCAAATTCCTTCACAAATTTTTCTCATAGTAGCAAGAGACCTATTGTGAACAAGTCAAGTACAAGATCCCAGGCATATGTCCGACTGGAGATGCTAAAAATTCAGGTGGATATACAGAGGATAGGTGCCTAGGTTTCACCTCCTTAGGAAACACTCTGACCAAACGCCCCCTGGAACCCTCCTCACCACAAGACTATGTGCTCTTCCCCATAAAGCATATGCTAATTTTTTAATTTAGCGTCTATCATAGTGTATTCTAATTGCCTTTTTACATTTTTCTATTTCTCTGCACTAGACTCAGCCACTTAGAAGAGGGGCTACTTCTTAGTATAGAATCCCGGCACCCAGAACAGACCTTTGCCAAGGGAACAATTAAGATAGATAGGCTGGCGAATACACTGCACTACCATTCTGTGATCTACCTGAGTTTTTGATGAAAAAATTGATAATCTCACACTGACATCATGGACCTGTGCATGATGTGATGGAAGCCAGGGAAGGATGGAAGGATGGAATGATGCAAGGCTGTAGTGAGCTGTATGCACCTTCAGTCATAAGTAAATTAGTGGATAAATACATTCATTGCTCCGGCTGGTGTCGTTCAGTGCACTGAGCATTGGTTTGTGAACCGAAAGGTCACCAGTTCGATTCCCAGTCAGGGCAAATGCCTGGGTTGTGGGCCAGGTCCCCACTTGGGGAGCACTTGCAAGAGACAACCAGTCAATTTTTCTTTCCCTCTCTTTCTTCCTCCCTTCCCCTCTCTATAAATATACATAAATAACATCTTAAAAAATAAATACATTCATTAATTTCTTGGAAAATCAATGAAGCATTGACCTAGAAGACTAAGCTGAAATTATTGATAATAGAAGTAGGAATGGCAATTCAGGAAAAGATACTTCAGGAAAATGGAAAAGCCAATATAAAAGATTCTGAGGCAAAGGAACAGGAAATGTTTGGAAACAAATTGGTCAGTATTACTTGAGATGAGGGCAAGGGAGTAGTGGGAAGAAATGAGTCTGGATAGTAGACAGGGGCTGAAACATTGAGGGTCCTGTATGCAAATGACAGTAGATTTTGTGCTGCAGGCAACAAGAAGTTAGCTGAAGAGCTCTGACCAGGGGTGTGGGAGAAACTTAATATGTTTAAAAGCACAAAGTATTTATTAGAGGAAGGTGAGACTAGGAGCAGAGAAATCAGGAAGGCAGCTTGATTCATCTCATGTCCTACGACCTTGCTAAAAGCACTTATTAGTTCTAGAAGCTATTTTAGCATTCTATACACTTTTTTATATAGCCCATCATGTTGTCTGCTAACCTGGATATCTTTCATTCTTTTTCTTACTTTTATTGCATTGGCCAGAACCTCCAGCACAGCATGGAATAATAGATGTCCTTTATCAGGTTGAGAAAGTTCCTATCTATTTTTAATTATTGAAAAGTTTATGAAGAATGAATGTTGGGTTTAGTCAAATGCTTTTTCTGCATCTATTAAGATGCTATTCTGGCATAAATTTCATTTTGGTGTGCTCATCGTCAGTGTATAGAAAAGGAATTGATTCTTGTATATTGATCTTGTATCCTGCAACCTTGCTTGGCTTCTTTTTATATTCTACAAGGTTCTTTTATGTATAACCTTTTTTCTTTTAACTTATTTGTGTCTTTATATTTAAAATGTGATTTTTCTAGATCCAACTGTAGTTGAGTCTTGTTATTCCATATTATTTTATTACTTTTCTTTTATATTACACATCAGTACCTGTGATGTGCAAGGGGAGATGGAAGGGGATGAGTTTTTAATTTTTTACAAAGCAGTCCAAGACTTCCAGGAAGATGGAGTGGACTTATGTTTCTCTAACTCTCCCTCTAAATACTAAAAACCCTGGATATTATATATAAAACAAATATAAGAAGACACTAAAAGGTGAAGACAAGAAGGCAGACTGGCTGGGCATCTCAGGGCCTAAAGAAAAACAAGGATGAGTTCTCTGGGTTTCCTTTTTGCCTCATATATCCCAGAGTGGGTGCTGGAGAAACTGGCAATCTGGAATTGCTAACTGCTAATGGGGGGGAAAGGGTCCACCCCCAAACTCTGCTCTCTCTGTCTAAATAACCAGGAGAGAGGCAACCTAACAAGACAGAAAGTTTTAAGGAAATAACCACTCTACTGCCATCAAACACTACAGAAGAAAATTGTGGACCCACCACCGCCACACCAGCAAATGTCAAGTGACTTTCATCCTTACCAGGGTCTAAAGAGGTGCCCCAACCACTTTGATGAGTGTCAGACAGGATATACTAAAGCTGAATTTATACTATGACCCAGCATATGCTATAGACCCTGGGTCTCCTTAATATAGACCCTATTTTGTTTAATCGACAAAAATGTAAACTTATATTCACTAAAAGATGTGTGAAAGAGGCTCATGGCATCCCTATTCATAATCAGCACCAAAATGGAAACAACCCAAATGTCCACCAAAATTAAAATGGATTAAAAAAAAATTGTTGGCTTCATCATTCACTGGAATGCTACCCAGCAGCGAAATGAACCCACTATGGCTACTCACAACCACATGGATGAGTCTCACAAATGCAGCGTCGAGCAAAAGAAGCCAGGCGTCCAAAAGAGGACTCTGTGATTTAATTATATGCAGTTTCAAAACAAAAAAAACCCATAGTGTTAGAATTAAGGGTTGATTACCTGTAGGATAGGTTGGGTAGGGGCAAGAAGGGGAAATGGGGGTCCTGGGAGCTGCCATATATTCTACATCTTGATCCTAGGTGGTGGTCACACAGATGTCCGTATCTGTAAAAATGCATCCATCTGTACACTTACATTTGTGTATCTGTTACGTTATACTCTAGTAAAAAATGTTTAAGAATATTGGGATCTAGCAAAATAGGCACTTACCTTCACTAGAGTCAGTAACAACATCTTGCACAAAAGTGAACAGAATGAAGAAAAGGAAACAAGGCTGTAAATACGCATGTGTCTTTTAGGTGAAGCGGGGAAATACCAATGCCAGTGTTTTAAGTTTTCTATTGGGTATAGGAGAGGTGTAAGTGATGCTTTTTTCAAAGTGATGAAGTAATTTTAGGTTCCCTGAGATATGTCATGAAAATGATAGCAAAACAGATGCATTTACAAACGTATTAAAGTATAAATAATGAACATTGTCTATTAGTGCAAAGGAATCTTTCCAAGGAATTGTAAATTGTCTTTCCTGAACAGAAGTGTTGAAAACAGTTTCTGTACAATCATATGAACTACCACATGACCAAAATTCAATATTAACAGGGACAGATTGTGAATCTTTTATTAAAACAGAAAGATTCTTAAAAATCGTTCATTTCTCCCCTGCAAAAGGAATCCCATCTGTTTCAAGACTGAATAAATCTGTCAGCACAGCAGTTCATTTCCAGAATGCAGTAAACATCGAAAAATTAGTTTCAAAGCATATGACAAATAGTTGGCAAATTTTTTCCCCCAGACAACTCTATATCTTAAAGAAAACTGAGAATTTTCAAACTTTTGCAACATATATGTTCTAAATATTTCACTGAATGAAAATCCAACATTTAGCCATTATAAATTCCTCAGCAAGACAACCAAACAATTTTGCTTTAATATGAAGGTGCTGAATACTGCTTTTTAAAATTTTATTTATTTATTTTTTAAAGAGGGGAAAGGAGACAGAGAGTGAGAGAAACATTGATGGGCTGCCTCTCATATGCACACTGGCTGGGCACCTGGGACTGGGGACAGAACTTGCAACTCAGGCGTGTGCCCTGACTAGGAATTGAACCAACAACCTTTTGCTTTGTGAGTCAACACTCCAAAGAACTGAGCCACACTGATCAGGGTTGATTTTTAGTTTTTTTAACACATGTTCTTATAAGATATGTTCTATCACCAACACTCTCGTTGACCCAGAGGTTAACATTGGGTGGAAAAAGAAGGAACGAGTGAGTCAAAAAGTGGCTCAGAAAAGTCGTATCTGATGTTTTAGGTATTATACCAAAAAAGCATCTAACTATTTCTCTTTTTACGTATGCTAAAGTGATAAAAATCTATGTCTAGTAAAGTCTAAGTAAGTCCTTACATAAGATATAAAATAAAAATTCTAAGTAATGTGAAAGCACTGACTTTAATTAAAAAGGTTTTCTTTCTTAGTAGGACATAAAAATAATGGTGTTACAAATAATGGTATATTCTAATGACATTTTTAAAAATATTTTATTATTTATTTTTAGAGAGGGGGGAAGGGAGAAAGAAAGGGAGAGAAAGATCGCTGTGTGAGAGAAACAACAATTGGCTGCCTCTGGCACACCCCCAAATGGGGACCCAGACCACAACCCAGGCATGTGCCCTGACTGGGAATCGAACAGGTGACCTTTCGGTTCCAAGGCCTACTAAGCCACACCAGCCAGGACAATTTTTAAATTCTGTTTTTAGTGATATATTTTCTGGGTGACTTGAATGGGGAAAAAAATGGGAAACCCCATCCTTGGGGGAAGGGAACTTACTCTGGTTAATCCTGGCACACTCCAAATTCTTTTTAAACTTCTCTTGGTAATCTATATAGTTTAGATTCCTGTAGCTACATGAGAGTTACATTTAAACTTAAAGAAAGAGCTAGTCAAAATGAAAAATTTAAGTTATCTCTTGTTAACAAATCAAAAAAGAAAACTTTTTTTCCCCTAACGACTTCAAACAAATGTATCAATAGAAAATATATCACACATACTCCAACATGAGGTAGCTTTTTTTTCAAAAGTATCCCTTAGAGAGGCTCACCTTATAGATGAGACATCACAATGTCGTTTCTAGTACCCTAAGCACTGTTAATAACCTGAACCGGATACTGTTTGTAGAGACATATTATTGGCCTCAGACAACCCTCAGCTATGCTAATACCAGGTGCTGGCAGAACAGGCTGAAAAGAAAGAAGAAAATTAGCAGATTTGCTAATGTTCTCCGAAATTATAAAGCTACAATTTCAAGTGTTGTGTGTTATTTAAAAATCACTGGAAGCAATACTGTAAGTGATGGTGTGGCAATCACAGGGTGGGTTTTGAATGCCTTGGCATTATGCTCAGAGACACTTGTGGTTTGGGATAAAATTTCCATTGACAGCATCACACATGGATTAAAAACAACACTGCATCTCATACGAATCTGAAGAAAAGATGCGTTGGCTCTTGATTTGTTAGACACAAAGCCAATGTCAAAAGTGGATTTAGTGTTTGAAAGACATTCATGAAACGTGAATGTAAGGGGAAGGGGGGCTCATTTCTTAGTTAATAGATGAACACATTTGAAACACTTACTATTAAAGGTACATATTTCACCATCTCCTCTACCTCCATGAAAGTTACACACTTAAGTTGGGCGGAAATGGTTTGGGGGGGATCTTCACATTGGGAGGTGAAGCACTGACTGCTGTTCAATTCAGTCCCCTTACAGCCAAGCATACATGATATTAAAATAATAAAATTTGACATAATTCTATTTCAAAAAAGCAATTACTCTAATTTATCTTAATAAAATGTGATTAAAAATAGGATTAATGTCTCATAGGTGGCTTATGGAAATAATGCACTGATTTAGAGATAAGTTACCATTAGATTAGTCTGAGATCTACTATTTTCTCACATTAGTGCTTGAGGTAATTGTATATACGTTTCTGGTATACAACATTATAAGTTAATATTTGTATATACTACCCAGTAATCAGCACCGTAAGTCCAGTTGCCACCCATCAGCACACAGTTGAACACCTTCACCTGTTTGACCCTCCCACGCCCCACTTTCTATTTGGTAACTGCCAAATCTGTTCTCTGTATCTATGATTTTGTTCCTGTTTTGTTTTGTTTCTTTCAGATTTGATGTATAAGTGAAATCATGGTATTTGTCTTTCTCCACCTGATTTATTTCATTTAGTATAGTACCCTCAAGGTCCATCTATGTTGCCGCAAATGGCAAGGTTTCACATTGTTATGGCTGAGTAATATTACCGTGTGCGTGTGTGTGTGTGTGTGTGCACGTATCCATTTATCTATTAAAGGGCACTTAGGTTGCTTCCATATCTTGGCTATTGTTAGTGCTGCAATGAACAGAGGGATGCATACATGTTTTCGAAGTAGTATTTTCATGTTCTTTGGATAAATACCAATTAGAATCTTAAGATTCTCCAGCAAATGAAGATGTAAAGTACAGCATAGGGAATATAGTCAATACTATTGTAATAATTATGTGTGGTACCAAGTGGGTAGTGGAAATGTTCAGGGGGTCACTTTGTAAAGCATATGATTGCCTAACCACTATGCTGTACACCTGAAACTAATACAGAATAATACTGAATGTAAACTGTAATTGAAAAATAAAACTTAAAAAAAGAAAAAGATTCTCCAGCAAAAAATAAAGTCTATATTCCCAAAACCTTTTTAAAAATAAAACTTTTAAATAAATGTAAAACATATCTTGGTAAATAAATATGTACCAAGAGAAGGGGTGTTGATATTAAAGCAGAATTTTATTGTAAATATACTAAACTTTTTCAATAAGAATTTGACTACATAAAATTAAGGGGCAAATAAAGTGTTTATACCCTTTGACTCAATAATGAAACTTCTGGGCTTCTAAGTAAAGCAATTAAATAGTGGACTGATTATATAATTATGATCACCCATTCAATGGATTATTATATAGCTATTTTTAAATGGTAAATATTAAAACTACATTTAAGTTACTTATTACACATCTGAGGAGAATGGATGAAAATATTAAAAAACAGCTAGTAGAATGGTAGGTGGCAAAGCTTGCAAATGCTTCTGCTCCCAAACTTGACAATTTTTTCTTAGCACTGCTTTTATAGTTAAAAAAAAAAAAGTTTTGATTTATCTGATACTATGTTGCATAAGCATGTTAAAATCAGCTGATTGGGTTTAGAGAAAAAGACAACTTTTTCATTATATCTTTTAATTGTTTAAATTCTTAACAGAAACATTTTTGACTGAAAAAGATTAAATTTTTTTATGCCCTTCCCATCAAACACAATAACAAGTTGTCAATCTGGCCTAAGCAAGTTAAAAAATACTGTTCCCATCCACCCCCTTCTATGGTAAGTGTGCAAAGTAGTGCAGTGACATTCCCCACCCAGGGCCTGTTTCTTGATTCTGAGCAGCATGCATTGCTGGCAGCCATTAGGCTGTGCTGTCTGCGGAATGACACAAAGGCACACCATGGCTATGCCACTCAGGAAACACGTTAGCAGAACTAATCACCTCATCGGTGGTCCGTGGAAATCTTCAAGATGAAAACCACCAGAGCAAAGTCAACCTTTGCATTCTTTTCTTGCTTACAATTTTTAAAAAACTGTGGTTAAATGACCTTCTTCGGGTCATTTCTAAATTAACCATAAAAACCCTTTCTCCCAACAGAAAGGAAAGCTTTTTATAGTAAAACATGGAGTCATCCAGATCCCAAGATGTGCACCGGATAGAAAGTGTTTAGAGAGAAAGGGCGACTCTAATTTTAGTGTCAATTAGAATGCAAAGATGTCAGTGACTAAGAATCATCCTTGTAATTCAGAGGAATCATTGTTCTTTTATGCTTCTCTGAGGTTCCCCGGAGGTGCATTTATAGATTTACAAACTCTGTAGCCATTCTAGAACAAATCCCTGCAAAGAGTTCCAGTTACCAGGTCGCCCAAGGGGCCTAGTGGAAACACTGGAAGAGAAGAGTCAAAGGGTCACTCAAGTCAGTTGCTTCTTCCCTTCTCATGGAAGAAAAAACATACTTTCTGTTCCTTTAAGATAACTGAGAATAAATTAAGAGAGTTTAAGGATTGGTTGTCAAACTGAACAATAAGAAATAACTGAGTTTCAAAACCCCATTATCTACACAAACATTCATAACAGCATTTTCATAACAAAAAAGTGCAACTAAACATCCCTTAACTGATGTACGCACAAACAAAATGGGGTATACATCTGTCTCCATACAACAGAATACTACCTAGTGATGAAATGATGTGCCGATGCACTGCTGCAACATGGATGAACCTTGAAAACATTAAGTTAAATTTAAAAAGCCAATCACAAAAGACCACCTATTGCACGATTCCACATATGTGAAGTGTCCAGAACAGGCCAATTCATGGACACAGAAAGTAAATTAATGGTTGCCTAGGGTAGGGAGAGCTAGTGTGCGATTTCTTTGTGGGATTTAAAATAGTCGAAAATCAGTTTATAGTCATGGTTGCGCAATTCTGTGAATATAATGAAAAAATATGTACACTAAATTTTACGGTATGCGAAATAGGCCTCAATAAAGGTGTATAAAAAAAAAAACACCCCATTACTAGCTTACTTATATTACACAGGAAAAAACTACATCAACATAACTATTAAATAATTCAATTATCTTCAAGTTCTCCAATTAGAATTTAAATCCAGTTATGACTCCAAAAAAAAAAAATCACATGTATACCAGCAGTTAAAAATTCCAAATATATAGCGTTGTCGATAAGCACACAATATGCCTTTTAACCCTCAACAGCTGTTGTCCAATACACCCGTGATTCATCTGCGTGGTTTCACTTTCTAGTGATTTTACATCCGGAGATAGCTGGAAAACAGTAAATCTGTGTGTATTTACGCAGTAATGGCTTCAGAGGGGTTAGGGTAGCTCTTCTAAAGAGTGTATAAAAAAGGCTGTTAACAGAATTTCTCTTTAGGAAATAGTGTTTGGAATTGGTCTACTCCAGTGGGTTGGAGCTGGAATAGGACAACCGGTGGCACTGTGAGACTCCCACCCCCATTTACTGAGTCACCCTGAAGGGGTGAGCCTAGAAAGCCGTATACTTAGACAAGCTTCCCTGGGACACTGACTTTGCCAAGTAAGGAAATTATACTCCTGCTGATTACCACGTAGTTCACTAACAGGAAAGCAACCAAAACAGTTACATCGTCTTTGCTGTCCTTAAATCCCTACCGATACACCTTCTTACGGAAAAATAAGTGAGAAGTGATTAATTTTTGAAGAAGTGTTAAAATCTCTTAAATACGTATATGAAATGTGTTTTATGTTCTGATGGGATGGTAAAGAAGTGCATTTAAATTAAGTCATCTTTGATAGTCTCTAAAATGTAATCTTTGATCTCTAGCAAGAGAAGAAGAGGCTCAGAAGTGATATTTAAATTAAATTTAATTAAACACAAATGTCACATACTTCCACCTTCCCAGAAATCATCACTTCATCTTAATTAAGGAAATGGAATCTATTTTGACTTAAGTCTTCATTCTGTGATGTGTGTTTGGACGAGTTTAGGCAAACAGCAAAGATTTAGAAGTCCTACCACCAAACCAACAGCATTGTGCAAATGCTAAAGCCAGCTTGACTCTCCAGCTGGCAGTTCAATATAGCTGCCACAATTTAGTCTGATTGGGCCTTCAACTCCGGATAGTCTAGGTTCCTGTTGTCTAGGGCCTTGGGGTCGTTACTGCCTTCCCTTGAGGGCTGTCTGGGATACAGGAGTGCTTCCTTCTGAGGCCTTCAGTTGGCTTGGGCAACTCTACGGTCAGAGCCATGGAAGTTCAACATTGTCGTCACCAGCTCTGGGAGGTCAAAATCATGTTTCCATCCCCAGTCCTTCCGAGCATTGCTGTCATCAAAGTTCACTGGCCAACTATCCGCTAGGAAAAGATATGGGAGAGCAGCTTAAGTTTTCCAGGCTCTAGTATTGCAGAACAGTCTAGAATACTTTACATAAAGGTCTATCATACAAGGTACCACAGAAGAAATTCCCCCTTTGAGCAGGCCAGAGCAGCTACTACGCACAGTCACCCTCCTAGATCAGGCAGTTCTATTATACGTCTACAGTCAGGCCCTGTGAGTTGTCACACACTATTAAAATCCCACGCAAACTTGTACGGTAGAACTCTTATACTGAAAGGTGCTCAGGGCACAGAGAGGCACACACACTGCGTCTGCAAACCCAGGGCTGCTTTCATACTATGACTGCTTGTTTTATGGTGAAACTGTAAAAGGGCGCAATGCTGACAAGCTGTTTAATTGGAATGAAACCATTCCACCCACTTTAGATATCACTTCCCAAAACCACGGCCTCTGTGGGCTTTGGCTCAACAGCTCCTTCCCCAGAACGTGTCAGGACCCTCAGGAAGACGCCATGCTCCTCCTGTCCTCCACGGTTAACGTCCTCAAGGGACTCACAGTGCACGATGAAACCTAATTTTGGTTGTGAGGGGCTTGTAACGGTGTACCAACCTATGTTCTGTCGGACAGAATCCACGTTGTATGTGATCTGGAAATCCGGTATGTGCTTGAGAACCTCCTGGGCCAGTTCCTCAGGGGAGAAGCTCATGGCGTTGATGTTGTAGGTCCTCATGGACAGGGCCTCGGTCGGGGCCTCCATGACTTCCAGGGTGGCCCTGAGGCAGTCATCAATGTACATCATCGGAAGCCTTGTGCTGGGTTTCAAGTTGCACTCAAATTTGCCATTCTTTACAGCATCGTGGAAAATCTGGACAGCATAATCTGAAAGAGAATCCTGTGTGGGTCTTCTTAGAACAAAATCAGGAGTGAGCCTCTTGGATTAAGGCTCAAACATTTTAGTCTCAGGACCTCTGTATGCTCTTAAAAAAAAGACACCGAGGACCCTCAAAGAGGTTTATTAATTTGAATTATATCAATATTTACTATCTCAGAAAATGAGAAATTTTTAAAAATATTACATTTTAAAATGACAATAACAAACCATAATATATTCATATGTATGACATTTTTAATAAAAGAACATTTTCCAAACAAAAGAAAATTCAGTGAGAACAATGAATGTTTTATGTATTGAAAATCTCTTTACTGTCCGGCTTATAGGAAACAGCCGAAGTCCCCTGTCTGCTTGTGCATTCAGTCTGCTGTGCTATCACACATCACGTAGCCTCTGAAAAACTCCGTGCACTTGCAAAAGAGAACGAAAAAGGCAGATGATGTCTTAGTATTGATATGATAGGATTTGACCTCTTGGAACCTTTGAAAGGGTCTCAGGGGATGCCCATGGGTCCCCAGCGAATATTTGGAAAGGCACCCCACTCAGGAAAAAGCTTTTTAAAAGTAACAAAAACCAAAGCCTCTTTTAAAATCCCTCAGATTTTGTCAAGTACCTTTTATATTGAATGGGAAGGACCCTTCATGGGAAGAGACCCCTCAATGGGAAGGATTTCTAATGTAGGAGTTAGGAAATAAAATGCATGCTTGAGTCCAAGTTAGTAATAATAATCATAAAGTTTATGTTCCTTTTAAATGTGCAATGTGTAGAGTCCATTTTAGTAGAGCTGTCTGTATTAAGAAATGAAGCCTAGACTCAAAGAAAAGTAGCTATTTCTTACTTGGTGTCTTCCTACATTGTGGATAACAAATTTGTTCTCGAATATTATCTGTTTGACTCTGGCACTGGGCACCCAGTGGTTGAACCCGAGCTGCATTTACAACACCGCAGGAGCTTCCCTTAGCAAGTGTAAGTCAACAGAGTTCATTGAGCTTCTCAGACGTCCTTCCCAGACAGTACACAGAAACTCCAGTCAGCACATGGCTACAAAGGCGGCAGATCCATCCCCACCATTCCCTATCTCACATACCAGAGAGCCTACCTTACTGACAAAAGAAACAGGAAACAACACTTACCAGTTGTTCCTCCTCCAGCTTGGGAGTCAGCTGAAATGATGCCAGGGTATCTCAGGCATCGGAAATCCAACCCGTACCGGTGATAATAATACTACAACAAAGGGAAAACTTACTTTAAAAAGAATCTTTTAAATCAGAGCAGTACAAAGAAATAGTAGCCCTTTTCTGAAATATCATCTCATGTGGCTATTATTAAAATTCTCTTTAAGGAAAGGAAGACTGAAATCTCATCTCATTTTTCTTGAACAAATAACCCTTCAGTTTTTTATCTTCAAAGAATCATCATTCTGGGGATACATCAACATGGTAAATAATAAATCAGCCCATATAGCGATTTCCAAGCTTTCTTTGGAAGGGAGTCCCTGCTCATTGTCCTACACAGCTCTGCACAAACAGGTCACTGCAATGCGGCATTGGACAGGGGAGCACAGGGGGGAATCAGGGGGTCACCGCTGTGACACATCAGCTGAAGGACCAGACACTGCCTAAAATTTGCTATAGAGTTATAAAGATATAGAGTATAAAAAAATAAAACCAAGAGGACGTTTGAAGCTTTCCATAATACAAAGTTTTAAAGTTACTATCAATAACTACCAATAATGAGAGAAGAATGGAGCAAATACAATGAGCAACAAATGCCATTTGCCGGGCCTTGAGGAAGTGTTGAGCGGCACCATACGGCTGAGGGCTATCTGTACCTGCTGCTCGGTAAACATGATCAGTTTATGGGCATTTCTGGGGGCTGGGATGGGGGAAGAGGAAGTCCCCCTAAGGATACATCAGCAGGTGTTTGAGGCAAAAGAATACAAGAGGAAATACTGAGTCATCTTGCCAAGCCCTGCGTACTTCTCCCATGAGCTCAGCGTGGACCTTGGACACCCCGTAGATGGTCCTGGGTCTCTGAGTGCAGAGATCAGGGGTTGGGTTCCGAGGAGAAGTGGGTCCAAACGCCCCAATCGTGCTGGGCACAAACAACCGCAAATTGTGCTCTGTGGCCACGTCCAGAACATGATGCAGTCCTGAAACCAACAGACAGGAGTGTCACAATCTGAAAAATTTCTTACTGAAGAACCCGAAAAATTGACAAAGAGGTCATTTTGGGCAGGATCCAGAAACTTACCAGTGATATTTACGGCTCTTGCCAAGGATACGTTTGCTTCCCCAGCTGCACTGAGCAAAGCGCTATAATGAAACAACCAGGTGATGCGGTGGTTTACCACAGTCTCTCGAAGGTTCTTGTAATCCAGAATATCGGAATATATAAATGGGCCTACAAGGAGCACAGTGAAACCACAGGAAATGAAATGTTTGGGGCTCGAAAAGCTAAATGGCCCTTCTCCACCCCCCCCCCACACCCTGCCCCCCCAACCTTGACTTGTGAATTTCATTAGTACCAGCTTGGTAATGGAACCACTTGGGGACTAACAGGCATTTTTATTATGGAAGAATCACCAACTGAGACCACCTCACAGCCGATATAGCTAATGTTTATATAGGACTTAGACTTGCAGGCGCTGTTTTGAGGGTTTTCTGTATATTTAGTTCTCACATGGCCTTTGAGGCAGATGTATTTTAATGGTGAGGAAACTGAGGAATAGAAAGGTTAAGAACTTGCCAGGATCAGAGAGTAAGTGGAACAAAATATCAATCAGGCAGCTGGTTCCAGTCAGCGCTGCTAACACCAACCCTTCACAAAGGGTGATTTCACTCTGCTTAAAAGTTGCATATTTTTGAAAGAAGAGAGAAATGGATTTAAAAACCAAAACAAAACACAACGGTATAGAGCAGCAATATTCAACCGGTGTGCCACAAGAATTTTTAAAACATGCAATGCCTGACAATTTAGTCGGGCACTGACCACTTTTCCCTTAGATTGTCAAATAAAAGAAAAAATGACAACAGACAACACAATGATAGCTGTCCAGTGTGAACAAATCAAAATTACACCTATTTTTGGTCAGAGCAGCAAAAAATACGTATTTTGGTGTGTCAGAGAATTTTAGTACTTAGTTATGTGTGCCATGAATTGCAAAAGGTTGAAAATTGCTGGTATAGAAGAAGCACAATTCATGTGTTTATCATACCCAGTTACAGTAGAGGGAGAGCTGATTTTGCTCAATGCCAGTTTTTCCACTTATAGCAAATTACCACTGCCTACCCTGCAAGCAGCAAAAGGATGGTACTGAGCCAGAAAGGACTAGAAGACATTACAAAAACATTTCTGAATTAGTGGAAAACTTTGCTAGAGGAGTCTGAGATTTGTGTGTGTGTGTGTGTGTGTGTGTGTGTGTGTATGCACACAGTAGTTTAAGAGCAAGTTTGTTGACATACGAGGATTAAATTCTCCAAATTTTGAAAGTTCATTTTCCTCATTACAGGATTTGATTTTTACTTGCTTGGTCTCTGAACCAAGAAGTTAACTAAAAATTCAAAAAGATAGGAATCAAAGCTTTTATTTCAAAAATATTACTCGAAATGATACTGAAAGGTATTATTCCAAAACTACTTCTCGTTCAGAAGAACCCTCCTGTGCTTGTAACACTTGAACAAGCAGCAGTGTCACTATAAGACATTTTACAGAACTGCCAGGACAAACTGCGAAATATTTTTAAGTGACACACCTGTACCTCGATAGTTTCTTTTTCTTTAATTCACGAGCCTGGTTATGAGATGTTGTGCATCCTGATTCCACTCTAACTACATTTTGGAAATTAAGATAAAAACAAAAGCAAGGCATAATGATCTCTTACCACTCCGGAACACGTGATCAGAGGGTTTCCTTATGTCAGACAAAATCACATTGTCCTTCCCAAATCGTTTCCTAAAGGGAAAATCAATACGCATGAGTTAGTACGCCTAGGGTATAATTAGTTCTATGAAAACAATTTTTTAAATAGGAACTGCAATTTCCCATCAGCCTCCAATCCCTCCTGTTTTCATGTCTTTTCTCCCTCTTTGTCCCAAACACATACACCTTCAGTTCCGCCCACATGCAGGCCTGCCTCCCGCTTTCTTTTCACGGCCCCACCTTCTGCTCCCACTCATTCCGTTATCATCCTTATATTTGCAACCAATGTCTTCCTGTACCCCTGAATTTCTACCTCTCCCTCCTCATTCGTCTCTCCTTGCTCTTATCCTTTCATCCCACCCTCCCTAAATCCCATACTATTGCTTGCCAGTTTCTACACATACTTCCCTCTACCCCAAACATCTAAAAATCAAGAGATTCATTTGGAATTATGTGTTTTATTTTAAGTGAGAAAACAGGGAGCAAAGGACCAATGTGGGAGATGCTGAGTCAAAGACCTGTCACAGTGTCTATGATACTAAGATGCAAAATGAAATGTATTCTAAGCAGCCACTTTAGATATGGTCTCTTAAATATAGTAGGGGGCTAGAGGGGAGAGAAAAGATTAAATGGCTCCAAAGACTAACTTTCCATCCTGAAGAACTCAGATTTTAGCCTTCAACTGTTAGGGCTCTTACCTTAAAAATTTAGCAAGCCCCACTCCAAGCTGGCCAAGACCCCCTAGATGAAGGGGAAAAACAAGTAAAATTTTACTCCAAATGTAACCAGTGCTATTATCCCCCGTATGTAATAATGGCATAAGACCGTATTTATAATCTTAGCTAATTAGGTAAAGACCCAGGTTGGCCCGATAGAACTGAATTACCTCCTTCAAGGGAGGACAGAAATCAATACAGGTAATATTAGTTTCAGAGACAAAGCTCTCTCCAGCACAAAATGGCTGAAGGGGAGAAAGGGCAGGAAAAAACAAACCTCACAAGAAAGCTAGACAATGTCCTAGCTCCTTGGGCCAGGAAATAGCTCCCAGCCTTGCCTGTTACTCGACAGCTCTGAAGTGGTCTCCTGCAGGTGCCAAAACACTTAAAGACCAATATCACAGTTTGTATCAACCTCTGGTGCTAGTTTCCAGAACCCCACATCGCAACTGGAATGGAATGTAAAAGGAGAAAGAGGGGGACAAACCAAGATGTCATCTGAAAAAAAGGGCAGATAACGGAATCACCAAGAAGGCATTGAAATCGACAAAATGGCATTAAAAATGCCGCTGATAGAAACGGGAGACCTGGGGGGTTGGGGGCACATTTGGGGGAACACAACCATTAATTTCATTTGGGAGAAATGAATGAGGCAGGAAGATACAGAAAGTGGGATTTCTTGTAAGGACTGGTTACCATGGGACTAAAACCAGGCCCACTGATTCTCACTCGGGCCCTGGAAGGTGCTTCATTAGTGGAGGCGGGAGGGAATAAAACAAGAGAGACAACAAGGTGGGTGAATCAGGGAAAAAAGTGCAGAGGAACACCGACTGCACTTGACACCCATTTACAACAGGAGAAGAGGAGTACACAGTGAAAGAAATATATGAACAATGAGGAATGTAATAAGGATCATGACTAGAAGCCAAGGGAAGAAAACCTGGCAAAAAGAAGGAAATAAAACGTGTCACTCCAATCAGAGTTGGGCTTGGATTGGCTGGAAGTATGTGGGAGTCAAGTTTGGAGTGAGGCAGGTACAGAATCAAGCACTGGGTGTACAAGACGTAAGAAGGATCAAGGGAGCAAGTCTGGTGACGATGAAATGAATGCTAACAAGAGGTGATGGGAGCGAGCTCCTCTGGGCAGGTCCTGACTTCTCTTCTCTGTCTCCAACACGCAAACATGCAGTAACTGCTTGGGATGAAGGACACTGAGTTTAGGTTGAGGAGTCTGGCCGACAAAAGATGCTCCTGATTCCAGAATCCATGCTCTCATCCCTGCACCTCTCTCCACGAGCCTTTGCTCCCAAGCCGACCCTAATAAGGCAGTGGAACCAAGTTCTGCAGTAGCTTCTTGACCCCCAGCTTCCTAGGTCCTTTCTCAGACAATAAAAAATGGTGGTAGGGAAACGAAGAGCTGGCAGTGGTGACAAAATAAAGATCTGAGACTTGCAATATTCTGAGGGAAGCCAAGAGCGGAAGAGGTAGTCTCTGATTAATCAATGTTAGGTGATAGCATGTCAGAGATTGCAAAAGCAAATACACAGCCACACAGAGGTCTCACAGGGAAACAAACAAACAAACAAACAAAATCAAGTCACAAACTCCACCTGTAATTAAGACTCGTGGCCGATCTGCCTCGGAGAAAGAGGCAGAGTGGAAGCTGGCATCTGCTGGAATTTGCCAATTTGAGGTGCCCAGGAGCTGGCCGGGCCGGGCCGCGATCCCACAGCCACAGGTGGGGCCCTGTGGCACCTGGCCCACAACTCGTAGCAGTGTCCTAATGACAGTCATTTTCTCTTCAAATACCCTGCAAGAGAAAAGAAGCAGAGCTTATTATTACCCTTTAGTCTCCCAAACCCTCATAGCATACTCTTCAACCAAGATTAACACTAAGATTATCAGCTCACGAGTAAAGCCGTGTTTTGGATTCATGAATGGAATGAAAGAGACGGCTGAGCATGCCAGCCAGGAGCCTACCAGGAGCAGGGCCCTGTGAAAAGGGGATAAACCATTCCTCATGCAAAGTGCAGGCGAACAAAGGCGGGATGGAGATTTAGGATTGGAACTATGCAATGCTGATATCGACTGGCTCTAATGTCACAGTGGTTGTTTGATTTCCATACAGTTTGATTTTCTGACAGTTCTGGGTGTTATTTGTTTTGAGATTTAATTGTAATTCCTTTTAGTGGTTGCACAAGGAGGCAAAGCATGTCTACCTACCCTCCATCTTGACCAGAAGTCCAGTATAATTACTTTCCATGGTTTTTTCCATCTAGGCACAAGGAAAGCTTAGGAATTTCAAAGTAATGACTTATTAAAAGAAAATGAGGTCAGAGGTGACAGCAGGTATAACTCAAGGCAGCTAGTAAGTACACAGGAGTGCTAAGAGGAAACTGAGTTCATCTCTGAAAATGCGCATATCTGTACTCTAAGCCTACTACCATTAGAAGATTCTAGAAACACACTACACAAGCACACATTTCATTGGCTATCAGTGAAAAAGCTCATCACAAGTTATGCAGCCTCTGGAAAACTCCACTGCACACTTGTAAGAGAAAGAATGAAAAAGGAAAATAGCATCTTAGTATTATTTTAAAAATAGTTTTGCCCTGACTGGTGTGGCTCAGTGGATTGAGTGCCAGCCTGAGAACCAGTCGCCAGTTTGATTCCCAGCCAGGGCACATGCCTGGGTTGCAGGCCAGGTCCCCAGTTGGGGGCATGTGAGAGACAACAACACATTGATGTTTCTCTCCCTCTCTTTCTCCCTCCCTTCACCTCTTTCTAAAAAACTAAAATAAATAACATCTTAAAAAAAATTTTTTTTTTACCTCATTGACCCTATGAAAGATCTCAGGGAACCCCAGATCATACCTTGAGAACAGTTGTTCTAAAGTAATACTTGCTTTGCCAAGCTAGTTATTAAATTTATATGTGGGAACTATCACAGAAGATTCAGTCCCTCTTTAAAGATCACAGGATGGTCCACAGACTTTTTCTCCCAAACACCTTGTTCACTTCAACTGCAAAGGAATGAAAAAGAAACAGGTCAACAGACTCTCCTCCGGAACTAATGGAATGTCTCCACAGCCGGACCTCTCTCGGTGGTTATTATACAATTTCTCCCATCTCTCAGCATATACCTTCATCTGCATTAACCATGGCAGAACTCTGAGATAGTGGCGGCATCATGGATAGGGTGGGGTTGACAGACATAGATGCAGAGCTCAACTGGATGGAATTGTTTCCACATGGGGGTGGCACAGGTGGTGAAGGAATAAATAAGAATAGTGAGCTCTTTAATTTGTGGGGCTGTAAGAACGGGCTTCCTCGAGAAGCAGGCCGGGTGAGCAGACTGAGCTTGATTTTGGACTTGGTTTTAGGGGCCAGGAGACAACATGGCTGCCTCTCCCCAAAGCTGTGAGCTCTGATGAACCATTCCTATCGGTGCCTGATGCATGTCAGTGCTCGTCAAACACTATGTCCAACAGGCAGATGGGAAGGAGGAAAATGTCAGGAGTTTGTCTATAACAGGCGTCCCCAGCCTCCAGGCTGTGGTACTGGTCCGTACTTGTTTGGAACTGGGCCACACCGCAGGAGGTGAGCTTGAATGTAATGCACTTGAATCATCCCAAAACCATTCACCCCGCCCAGGTCCATGAAAAAACTGTCTTCCATGAAACCGGTCCCTAGTGTCAAAAAGGTTGGGGACCACTGGTCTACAGCATAAAACATAGAAAGCCCTGCTCTCAGAAAACATTACTTCCGTTTCCTGGTGGTGGTGGTGCAGGGGTGGAGGGGACTTTAATTGTGATTGCTCTGAAGACAGGCAATTCCGTTTCGGGAACAATAAAAGAAGCTCCAATTTGGAATATTAAAAACCAAGAAAATAAGCCTTTTCCTTCAGGATGCGCTATTAGTTTCGCTTTGTGTTCTTTCCGTCTTGGGATTTTCTCAAGTTTCTAGTTTTAATCATTCTTAACCACAGAAACAGTAAGTAATGGTGTATTAAGTAATGTCTCTAGCACATTAAGCACGAAGCCTAAAATATCCAGCCCCCCACAGATGAATGGTAAAGAAAATGTGGTATATACATGCAATGGACAATTATTCTGCCTTGATAAAGGAGACCCGGTCACATGCTACAATATGGATGAACTATGAGGACATAATGCTAAGTGACATAAGCCAGTCAGAAGAGGCCATTCCACTTATACGAGTTATGTGTTATTTAAAGTAGTCAAAAATCATAGAAACAGTAAATTGAAATGTAGCCACCAAGGATAGGAGAAAGGGGAACTGGATATTAGTGTTTAATTAATTGGCATAGTTTCAGTTTTGTAAGATGAAAAAGTTCCAGAGATCTGCTGCATTACAGTGTGAACATACAATTATTGAATTGTACACTTAAAAAATGGTTAACGTGGTCAATTTTGTTAGGTGATTGAAGCCACAATTTGAAATAAAATTTAAATCGAAATAAAACTATCTGGCTGCAAGAAATGGTCTATGTATATTGCTGAAGAGGTAAGAAATACACCTAATGAAGATCAGTGCTGTGTCCCTAGAGACTTGACAGTCCAACTTAGTGCCTACCAAACCCCTAAACCCTGGTCCCGCTGAACCCCCAGTTGATTCTTTTTTCTCCACTTATAAACCCAGGGAACCTACTGTTCTACTGCCTTTACCTTTTCTTGCAGTCTCGGAGGTTTCTAGGAATGATCAGTTGTTCCAAACTCCATCTCTTTCTCCTCAAAGTGAGGCTTCTGGCTCTACACACAGTGAAACTGCTTTCACAAAAGGTCAGCTATCGCCTAGCTGACCACGCCCCAGGCCCCAGGCCCCTCTCCCATTTCGAAGGGACACTGCTGAGCAGGCTCCTCTTCATTTCCCCTGGGCTCCCCCATCTCTCATCCTGCCTTAAGGACCCATAATGCTTGTAAAACACATTTGTAAGGCAGTCTCAGCTTTAAATCTTCTGGTTCATTAAACAATAATGTGTCCTCTTACTAGGAATCACCCAGTGGAAAATCGGGCACCTCGTAACTACTGAGAGTTGACAAGCACCTGCTTTCCTGAACTCTTTTTTAACCTTCACACTAAACCTGAAGCTGGGATCTTTCCTCCATTTCACAGGATGCATTGATCCCTCCCAAGGCCAGGAAGATACTAATTACCAAGAGAAAGGGAAAGGAAACCAGTTTCATTAACTTTCAAACCCTTCTTCCACCACCCATATTCTTCTCCCTCAAGAGAAAAGATGCTATCAGGTACCTAAGAGAGAAGAGAAACAGGAAAACTAAGGAGGTATCTTCCACACCGCCGGCCAGCACGGATACCCCTCCCCCCATTCCCAGGGGAAGAACACTGGACTAGCCTGGGGGATTCACGGTAAGGCCCCCCACTCCTTGCTGTGTAAACCTGCATGCACTACCATGCCAAATCTGAAGTTTCTCCATCCTTGGAAAGGGGACAATGAGATAGGACCACCAAATTAGATTGCTGAAATAATGTTTTTTAGGTTTTGTTTATTTATTTATTTAAGAGAGAAGGGAAGGAAGGGAGAAAGAGGGAGAGAAACATCTGTATGCAAGAGATCCATCGATATGTTTGTTGCCTCTCACACGCTCCCAGCTGGGGACCTGGCCCACAACCCAGGCATGTGCCCTGACCGGGAAGCGAGCCGCTGACCTCTCCATTTGCAGGCTGGCACTCAACCCATTGAGACACACCAGCCAGGGCAGATTGTTGAAATAATTTAATAAAGTTAATCTATGAAAAACATTTGGCAAACTGCTCAGTCAACGTAAAGACTCCATTCTGAGCTGATAAAGCCTGGACTTACGTGAGGATGATCCGAAAGAATCCCAGAGCTCTAAGCGAGAGCTACAGAGGGTCTGAGAAGGAGGTCTGGATTAGCAGAGCCAGCGTCCCCCTCCTCCCATACACACCTGCCCGGGAGAGGGAACCCAAGAAGACTCGAGAACTAGAGCCACACACTGGTCTGTGGCCTCAGCGAGACTCCCAGTGAAAAGGGTGTGGGATCCCACTCTCCAGGAGAGATGACTGGATAAACCGGTTTTATGAAAACGGTCTCGCCCACCCCTATTCCCTGGTGAGGAGAAGGTAGGAAGAGTGGGAAAAGGGGTGTCCTACCAAAAAGTGGAAGGGTCAGGGTGTTGTGCCCTGCGGACCCCAGCAGAGACCTGCGCTCCCCCAGGCCCGGCGCTGACCTCCCTCCCAGCTCTGTGGCGAAGGCCGGGGATTCGTGCTCAGGCCCGCGAGCACTTAGTGCGCTGCGCCGTGCCAGGGTCACACCGATCCAGCCAGCCCGGGCTAGGGGCCCCGCGACATAGGCCTCCGCTCTCCGGGGAAACCTCCGACCACCTCCCCACTGACCTGACGAAGTGGCCCAGAGACACTGAGCTGCGGCGCCAGAGCTGGAGCAGCACGTGGCAAGGAGCCCAAGGGCCCGAATCCTAACCCTCATCCCAAACCCTATGCGCTGCACCTTTATCTTCTCTGCACCCAAACCCGCCTCCCAGTGCACCAATCCGCTTCTTCTGCCAGGCCGCCGGGGCGTTGGCGCCAGGTCACCTGGGGGCGGGGCTTGGAGGGGGCGGTGCTCCGGTTGCGATGGCAACCCTCTCCCTGCAGGTGCCCTCGGGTACCTGGCTGCACGCAACCCCTACGCTGGCCTCTGCCCGGGACACACCTCGTGGAGAATTCAGGGACCTACGAGGGGTGCGGTAGAGTCCCGCGCGCGCAGCGCCTCCCGCAGCGGCGCGCCACCAGCCTGCCTATTTGTCTTTGCGTGGAGGCAGCTTTCAAAGGGCCTTCCCCAAACGGAAGCCGGCCCCTCTGGAGCCCGCTCGCTTTGGCACTTAGTGGCTCCGCAGCGGACGTGGGAAGCATGCGGACGCGGAAGAGGAAAGCTGGAAAGATTGGCTGAGGAAAGCGCCCGAGTCGGGAGCCAGGAGATCGGGTATGGAGAGACCTTGAACGAGTCACTTCGTCTTAGTTTGCCACGTGGGGGAACATCGCTGTCAATTTGACCTCCAAAGCCACGGACCTGCCGAGTGAGTCAGCGTCACCTAGGTGTTAGAAGGCAAAATTGAGGCCCCACCCCAGACCTGTGAGTTAGAAACTCTGCTGGTGAGGCCCAGGGCGGTGTTTGAACAAAACCTCCAGGTGATGCTGATACGCGCTGAAGTTTGAAAAGCCTGAGCTAGGGCACTGGTTCTCAGACCTCGCTGCATTTTAGAATCATCAGGGAGTTTTTGACTCTCCCAAAGCCCGGGTTGCACTTGAAACCTAATACATAAATCAGAAACTCGTTGGTGACGAGGGTGGTGGGGGGAGGGGTCGACGGGGAATAGTGGGGTGGGGGTGGGGGTGGGATACCCAGGCCTAAGTATTTTTTAAAGCTCCTCAAGGAATTAAAGTGTGCTGTAAAGGCCAAGAACCACCCCTCTTCCCTAGAGGCTTGGGACTCAAGTGTGGTCCCCTAACAAAGCAGTCTCCACTCAGATCTGCTGAATCATAATCTACATTTTGACAAGATCCCCAACTGATTCTCATGCATGTTGGGCTTTTGAAAAACAGCTCTAAGAGTTCTCCTTTAACATTAAGATACTATAGTTTTATGAAATGTGTTTATGTTTTTCAGGCTCTTAGTGGGCCCCATTTCTTCAGTTTTCTCATATGACATGATTCTCACTATGGGTCTTCCTTCTGTGCACTTGAATTTTGAAATCTTAATTATGGGCTTGTAGCCTGTCAAGAGACCTGTCATAGAGATTGTCAAGGCCTCTTAGACCCACTTCACAGTGGAAGAGGCACCTCACTGTGAACCGTGAAGATGTTAACGGGCAACGGGACCAGAATGCTGACCCAGGCACCTGACCTTTCTGATATACCACATCATATCATGAAGAGTTATTTTTTGTTTTCCTCAAACTTTGTGATGGGGTTAGAGATGACACTGAGCTTACTTGGAGTGAGGCTTGCAGGCATGGGTTTGCCAAGGGGAGTTACCCGCTGACATTGGTCCTGGTCTAGTTGGTTGGGGAGTTTTCTGGGGAAGTGTGGCTTTAGCCTTTGTTCCTGAGGACAGGGCAAGAAGGATTGACTTCCAAGGGACTTAAGGATGGATAGTTTCTGGCTACCTAGCATTTATTTCCTCTCTTCCCTATGGAAATAGTCTGGCATGAATATCATCAGCCCTCCGCCTCTCCAAGCCAAGGGCAGACACTTCTTCCAGACTTACTGGAGTGACAAGGAACCTGAAGACAGCAGGTGCTGTCCCCACCAGCAGAGGTCCTCTAAGGTCAGTCCTACTCCCAGGTCATGCCTGTGAGCTTCCTGGCTCTGGTACTGCTGTGGGTTCCTGCCACTTTCCAGGCTGGTTCTGCAGCCTTCCCAGCCAGCCTGTGCCTTCCTCATAACCTTTGGCTTAAGTCAGCAAAGCAGATTTCTGTTACCAAAACTTAGTGATAATATTCAGACTTGCCCTTCATTTTCGGGGTTAAGGTTTTGGCTCTCAGATACCCACCCACATAATAAAAAATAAATAAAATAAATATCCTCCAGCCCATACTGATATAAATAAATAACTGAATGAATGAACGAGTGAATAAATAAGTAAATAAATGAAGGAGAAGGGACAACTCTTTCTTACAGAAAAATTCCCTTTTTACAGAAGTTCTTCTTACAGAAGAACTGATAAATGTGGAAGAAATGAGGGAAATAGACGTTCCCTATAAACACGCCAGAAATAATTGCTGCAGGCAAGGTCTGCAGATAGATGCTCAAATTAGTGGGTGAAAGCTTCATCAAAGGTTAACATCATCAAAAAGAAGGCAGGCTGACATCACATACCCCATGATTTGATGCACTGGGAAGAGCGTATCACCTCTGTCATCTCTTCCCAACGATGCATTAACTTCAATCTAATTGTGAGAAAACATCAGATGGTGCAAATAGAGAAACACTCCATAAAGTAATTAACCAGTGCTCTTCAAAAGCCTCAAAGTCAGAAAAGAGAGGAACTGTCAGTCGTATGTTAAAGGACAGTGTATGTTAAAGGACAGCGTGTGTTATGTGCTATTGAGTGGCCTTGACTGCCGGTGACACTATGAATGAGCGATGTCCACAGTGTCCCATCCTCAACAGCCCTGCTCAGCAACTGACTCATGCCTATGGCTTCTGTTACGGATTCCTCTTTGGACGTAGTGTGAGGTGGGATCTGGGACCAGACCCTGGAAGAGAAAAAGAATATTAGTTGAAAAACTATTGAAACCTGAATAAAATTTGGGGTTTAGTTTGTAGTTTTGTCCCAATGTTACTTCTGTAGTTTTGAGAATTGTACTATGATTATATAAGATGTTAATATTAGGGGAAGCTGGGTGAAGGGTATAAAGGAACTCTACTATTTTTCTCTCTCAGTCTAAAGTGATCTTAAAATTGCAGTTTAAAATCTATTTTTAGAAGTAAAAAAATGCATGCAGTAAAAATGAAAATGACTAAAAATCTTCCTAACAAAATGTAAATGTGTAAAATTTACATAAGTAAAATATATGTAAAAATAGACTTTGTAGAAATAATGACCACGAAAGAATATTCAAAATGGGAGAAATGGTATTTTTTAACCTGAAATGAGGAAAAGAAAAACAAGTAATGAATCAAATCTTTGTTTTAAAGTTTAAAGGGAAATTAATCAATTCCAAATAAAGATCAGTGAAGTAAAATTCAAAAGGAGGGAAAATAAAATCATTTATAGAAAACTGATTACAGGCTTATATTGACTTAAGGAGAACATTTTATTTCTATGCAATAGAAAATAGGAAAATTTTTTGAGCATAAATTCCTAAATAGGGCACATCCAAAGGTAATGTTTTTCTTTAAGATATCTGTATGGTAGTTAAGGAAGAATAACACATGCAAATTCCATGCTTAAATTTCAGGATCCTACAGTGATTTAATCTAAAATATGAAGGGAGAGCTTTGTTTCTGTGTAAAGTCAAATAGAACTGCTTGATAGGGACTTGTGCCAGAAGAAATAATGGAATTGAGGCACATGGGACAAGAGAGGTAATGACATCACCAGCCCACAACTTCCACCGAGCACCAGGGCTTTCCTTCCAGCTGCAGGAGTTGGTTGAGAGCCACACTGTCCCATAGCCACTCCTCACATGTGGCTACTGAGCACTTGCCATGTGATTAGTCAGAATTGAGGTGTGCTGTAAGAGTATAGTACATACCAGATTTTAAAGATATAATATGAAAAAAGTAATATAAAAATGCTCGATAAATTTTATATTGAGTATGAGTTAATTAGATGATATTTTGAATATGTTGGATTAAATATGTTATAATTAACCTCATCTGTTTCTTTCTACTCTTTTGACCACGGTTAGTAGAATATTTTAAATTACATCTGTGGTTCATATCTGTGGCTCACAATCTATTTCCATAGCACAGCACTGGCCTGCAAGTTGCCAGGGAAAACTCTAGAGGCTACAGGCATCCTCTCCCTCTCCTGTTTTGTTTTTTTTAAGATTTTATTTATTTATTTTTAGAGAGGTAAAGGGAGGGAGAAAGAGAAGGAGAGAAACATCAATGTGCGGTTGCCTGTTGTGCGCCCCCAATTGGGGACCTGGCTCACAACCCAGGCATGTGCCCTGGCTGGGAATCTGGGAATCGAACCACTGACCCTTGGTTCACAGGCTAGGGCTCAATCCACTGAGCCACACCAGCCAGGGCATCCCTTTCCCATTTGTAAAAAGTCCGCTCAAGGCCTCAGGATTCCTTATATTCTTGAAGTTTTCCACATTCCATTAGATGTGTGGATAAGAAAAGGGTTCCATGGAAATCTTACAGGGTGTCACAAATTTCTAACTGGGCAGGTCAAGGTTGGAAGTCATGGACCAAGCATATTGATAACATCTTTACTAAAAAGCTTATCTTTGCCTTAAGGAAGCCCTGTCCATTGTTTCTATGCATCTAGGTTAACACACCTTTGAAATGCCCCTTCTTCTAATACCTGACCACCCTTCCAGATGACCCCTTCTAAGAACCAATCCCACCTTGCTTTCTCCCACCTTTATGTAATCTTCCCTATGTTCACTCCTTCATCTCAAACGCATAAAAGAAACTGCAAACTGTTATTCTCAGAAGCATTTTTCTGTCTGTTGAGATCTTGCTCCCAGGCATATTTCAAATAAATTATTATAAAAATTTTGGTAGGCTTGTATATTCTTAGGTCATCAGATGAGAACAATGCTAGTAACATTAAAAAAAAATCATCCAAGACATGTTCTGTAATTCAGAACCTCTTGCAAGAAAGAAATTAATATTCTGAAATAAATGCTTATGGAATTCTTAAAGACTTCGCTCTGACAAGCTAGTTACCCACCTACTCCCACCTCTCCATCCACACTGTTCGCCGACAGTTCAGAGGGTAGTGACATTGGACCAGGCTTTTTCTTTAAGCATCTGGCCTAACGGTCAGATTTTATCAAATCCAGTGGTTCTCAAACTTTAGTGTGCAAGAGAATCACTTGGGGAGCCTGTTAAGACACATACCTCTGGTCCCCACCCCTGAGCATCTGATTTGGTAGATACAGGGTGGGTTCTGACAAAGTATTTCTAGCAAGTTCCCAGGAGAGGTTCATGCAGCTGAACCAGGGACAGCACTTTGATGACTGCTGCTCTAATAATTACTTCACTTTCGCCATGAAATGTCCCTATCTGGAGTGAATTTTTGAACTGACCTATTAGAGATCTTTCTGCAGCATACAGGATTATAATGAAATGTTAACACATGTTCATAAACAAATTGTCTGACAAAATTTTAAAATATAGGTTGATCTGGGCATGGCAGTTAGTAAGATAGAGACCAGTCTCTATCTCTTGGTCTTCTGAAATTTCTCATTGTCATTGTGATGGTCAGTTTTATGTGTCGACTTGACTGGGCCACAGGGTGCCCAGATAATCTGTGAACCATAATTCTGGGTGTCTCTGTGAAGGCGTTTCTGGGTGAGATTAGCATTTAAATTGGTAGACTGAATAAAGCAGATTGCCTTCCCATGTGGGTGGACCTCATCCACTTTATTGGAGGCCTGAGTAGAACAAAAACAGGAAAATTTGTGCTCTCTCTCTCCGACAGACTTCAAGTTGGGACACCAGTCTTCTCTTGCCTTTGGACTTGGTCTTGAGCTAGAATGTACTCCATTGGCTCTCCTGGGTCTCCAGCCTGTTGATCTCGGGACTTCTCAGCCTCTGTACGTGGTGAGTCAGTTCCTTATAATAATCTGTGGATTGATAGATCATCCCTGGTGGTCCTGTTTCTCTGGAGAACCATGACGAAAACAGTCATTAACTGGACCTGGCAGTTCTGGTAGAGAGTCACCTTGATCAGGGGCAAATCCCAAAACAGAGTTATTACCAAAAAAAACTTTCTCATTGAAAAAAACTTAATATTTGCATGATTTTTATTGAAATATTTGTATTTATGAACAGAGTCAAAACATCCATTAGGTCAAAATGATGGAACAGAGCCCCAGATGCACACTGAGTGTCTTAGCCCTTATTAGCATCACAGGACAGGGAGTCCCCTGTCTATTAGGGAAAAGGATCTCTGTGGAGCGTGTGTGTCAGAGCTGGATCTGCAAAAGAAATATATCTTTAGAATAGTTTATTTACATGGTAATTGTGAATAGCATGCACCCTTGTAGGAAGACAATTATGAATAATTCAGAAAGAATGAAAACAAAATCGTCACTTGGATAACTGCATTAAAGGTAAGTATATGTATGAATAAATATTGGATAAGAACAACAAAATAATTGTTGGACACAATAAATTTTTATAAAAATTTCTTCTGACTTTGTTTTCAACAATGTATGGCAGTTTTAAAAAGTAAAAGAGATTTTGGGGTAAATGTAGCATACTGAAAACAAATGTTTGACTCTTCCCCACCCAAATTCTCTAAAATGACTTTAAAGGAATAAAAAGGGTAGATCATGATGGAGAGAAAAGGAGAAGAAATATTGGCAGTGTTGGAGAGAAAAAGAATTTTTCTATTCTCTTCTAGGATCTTCTGGTTGCTCTGATAATCAAATTGACATGAGACAGATTAGCAGGAGAAAAACAAATTAAAGTGTAATAATATCCGTCAAATGAGCATAAATGAGGAGGCTTTGGCTAATAATAAATGATAAAGATTTATTTAAGGATCTTAACTGGAAACACAGCTAGGCAAAACCCCCGAAGTGTTCCGAAGAAGAAAGAGAAGTTACGAGTTCTTATAGTAAAAAATGCAAATTTAAGAATAATCAGTCCTGCGTTCTTAGCGCTAGGATTGATCCAGGATGGTTATCAGTCAGAGGTCAGGTGGGCTAGCCGATGGGCACCAGGAGGTCTGGTCACACCTGGTGGTCTGGATAATGGATGTCAGGTAATCTGGATATGTGAGTCCTTCAGGAGGTAATCAGTTACTTGGAGGGCTGACCTATGGCCAGGCATTGGCACAGGACTGGAAAATTCAAAAGTTTAAGTTTCCTGGCTAGTTAAATCAAGAATAGAATAGCCCCAACAAGGGTAGTTCAGCTGGTTGAGCGTCGCCCAGAAAAGCTAAAAGTCACTGGTTGGATTCCCAGGTCAGGGCACGTGCTGGGTTGCAGGCCAGGGCCCTGGTGGGGAGTGTACAAGAGGCAACCGATGGGTGTCTCTCTCACACATCGATGTTTCTCTCCCTCTCTGTCTTCCCTCCCTTACCCTCTCTCTAAGAATAAATAAATAAAATCTTTTAAAAAATACTTGCCACAAGTATCCATGAAATAACCGTCTGTAAATGACAAAAGACTTAAAAAGACATGGTTAAAGATCTGATAACAATATAGTTGACCAAGAAATTTGCTTATTTCTCTAAAACACACAACATTTTAAGATAATGTTTTATCAGGATATTGTGGATTCTTAGAAATTTCATATAATTTATAGAAATTTATTTTAATAATCATATATACATACAAATACATCATAATTCTTTATTTGACAATGTTTTCCATGTAATTTTAGCCTATCAAATATGCCTAATTAGTTTAATTCCCTTCTTTTATAAAGAGAAAGAGAGTGTTCCATTGAAATGTTTCAGAGATCCTTCTGAAAATCTCAAAGTTATTTTCAGGTTAAGAAAAAGACAATTTAATTTTGAATTTGTGGGAAATCTATTAAACATATCAAAAGTTTGAAAAACACTTGGTCAAATACAATCTTAGGTCACTATGAACTAGTACTTAATTATTTATTTAATGATGGTGACAATTAAAGACTTTGCAGGCAAATACAGCAAGTTAAATGGCTGTAAGCAAAATTTAGCTCTTTTAACATTAATAAGACTCAGTTTACCTAAGCAATCAAAGACCTGATGACACACAGCACAGGAAATGATTTTAATAAAACACAAAATCCTTGCTTTCCCTTTAGAATCGCTTAAGAGCATACCAACAATACAGGAAATGTTTGTCCTTTTAACAGCAAAAGAATGAAACTATAATTTTGCATCAACTTACTTTTGAGATTTAGGTTTATTTACTTAAATTCATTTTAATCTCATTTACCTTAACAACACATAAAATTCTCTTCTCAAGATTCCTTTCCCACAAATTTCTACAACATTGCATGTCCCTTTTAGATTGTCTCTTTTTATTCATTCAGAAATAACCAACCTTTTTTTAATTTAAATTATATTTTATTGTTTATGATACTACAGTTGCCCCATTTTTTCCCTCTTTGCCCCCATCCACCCAGCCACCCCTCCTACTCCCTCAGGCAATCCTCACACTGCTGTCTGTGTCCATGGGTCATGCATGTATGTTCTTCGGTTAATCCCTTCACCCCCTTTCAGTCCGTCCTCACCACCTCCCTCCCCTCTGACAGCTGTCAGTCTGTTCCATGTTTCTGTGCCTCTGATTCTATTTTGCTCATTAGTTTATTTGTTCATTAGATTCCATAAATAAGTGAGATCATATGGTATTTGTCTTGCACTGACTGGCTTAGAGAAATAAGCAACTTATTTTATGAGAAACTATTTTCTTTTAAATCTCTCATAAATGCATTTTCATACATTATACCTTTTTTACTGAAAACACATATATATTAATTAGAATTCTTAACCCTTAGAAACCTTAATTTCTAATGACAATTAAAAAGTAAGCAATAGCATTCTTTACAGTGGCAAATTTATGAATACTTTCATAACTTCTAAAAGCATAGGTTCTTTTACTGGTAAATACATTTAATAATTTTTAGAAATATATGTTTTCCTCACAAAGCTTAATACATACTCATTAACAAATCTAAATTTATCTTTTAGTTTTTCTGCAATAAGAAGTCAAAAGTAGGTAGACTTATTTGGCGATTAATGTTTTAGTATTTTATCTTATTTGTAAATGATCTAGATATTTAATAAATTCAACTTGACTCATCACTTAACATGGCAAAACTCTAAGATTTTAAGTTACTAAAAGATTTTGGGAAACTTTTTTTGTGGGTTTTATATTTTATTTTTGAGAAACTTTTTTAAGTACACATACCATATAATTATTGCTGAAAAGTTTTACCTAAAAAAATACTTTTAGTCTATTTACATCTATTTAATTTACTTGTTCTCAATAGTTATATTAGGTTACTTATGAAAATTGTATTACATTGTTATTTTTCTTGCCTACAAATTTTGCAATCTAGATAATATGAACTTCTTTGACTAAAACACCCAGGTAGAATAAGAGTGTTATACTTAATGCTTATAACTCTAAATACATACCTCTTTAACCAAAACTCAAACCAGCTCTAATATAAAGTATTTTCCCAGCATAAGTGATCCTCAAAAGCATTTGAGTTTTTTTCTATTATTTTTTTGAGAACGTTCTAATATAATTGCTTAATTCCTTTAAACCAATTAAACGGGGCTTTTTATACATGAATTCTCATAATGTCCTCTGGAGGTACATGTATTATTCATGTCTTTCTTCAAATTTGGATGTTTCAGCCCTTTATTCTTTAAATAATCTTTTCGCTCCTTTTTTTTCTCTATTTCGAATCTTATAATTCATACGTCGGTCCACTTGGTGGTGTATCATAGGCCTCTTAGGCCTATTTTTTACAATTATCTTTCTTTCTGCCCTCAGATTGGATACTTTCAATTTTCCTATCTTCAGTTTGCTGCTTCTTTCTTCTGCCTGATCAAATAATTTGTTGAACTCTTACAGTGAATTCTTCATTTCAGTTTTCAGCTCTGGAGTTTCTGATATTTGTGAATGTTCATACATTTTACTTCAATTCTTTGTCCATGTTCTCCTTTAACTCTTTAAGCCTATTTAAGACAGTTAATTTTAAAGTCATTTTCTGGTAAGTCCAATGTTTGGAATTTCTCAGGGATAGTTTCTTTTCCTCTATTTTGTTCTATTGAATGGGCCATAGTCTCCTGTTTTGTTTGCATCCCTTGTAATTTTTTTGCTGTTATTGTTGAAAATTGAACATTTGAATATTATAAATGTGGTAACATTAGAAATTAGATTCCTACCTTTGCCCAGGGAATGCTGGGGGCTTTTTAAGATTATTATTATTGAAGGCTACAGTAGCCCATTTGTTCAATTACTTTTCTAAACTGTTTTTTTTTTTTTTTTTTGCAAAGGTTATATTCCTTGTCATGTGTGGTCACTGGGGCGCTTATTCCCTCAGCTTATGTTCTCCTAATATTTTGTCAGAGATTGTTTTTTTGAATACCAGGAGTTTACTAAAATAACTAAAAACAGCTCTGGCCAGTGTGGCTCAGCTGGCTGTAGTGTCTGTCATCCCCATAGACCGAAGGGGCTCAGATTTGATTCCTGGTCAGGGCACATACGTAGGTTGCGGGTTTGATTTTCTGTCAGGGCACATACAAGAAGGCAACCAAGTGGATGTTTTTCTCTCACATTGATGTTTTTCTCTCTCCTTTCCTGTCTCTCTAAAAGCAATGAAAAAGTGTCCTTGACTGAGGATAAAAAAAATAACTAAAAACAAGAAACAATTTTTTTTTCTTCCAATCTTTGCAGATCAGTTCTGTGTTGGGGCTTGCACTGAATCTAGGGATCACTCCTAAGTGAAAATTTGGGTCTTCTCAACACTTTTAAAAACATGCATCTTAACCTAGGTATGTATGTGACCTTCTAAATTATTTCATATGCACGAGCTTTTTAAAATGTTTTACTTTCCCAAAGAATCGGCCCCAGCTTTTCCTTCTAGGCCTTAGGTATCTTGACTATATTTTGCCCCAGGTATGTGTAGTTTCTTGGTTCTCTTCACAGTATTTTTTTTTTTTAATCAAAACTCACAGCCTTGACGGCCCTGAGTTCTGAGTTAGGAAAAATAGAGATGAACACCTGCTGTCAGTCCTTCAGGTAGCCCCTAGACAGGTTACAACAGACACAAGTAATAATCTTTTACTGTCTTTCCCGCTCCCTTCAGAACCAGACACCAGGACCCACAAAGGTAACACAGGCTGACACTGTTTCAAGACTGCCACTGTGCAGGAGAGGGAGGGCATAGGACAATTGCAGGTAAAAATGCCACGTTAGTTTTCTTTTCATTTATTTGGCATTTGCTTGGTTGCTGTAAACCTTTGACCGTTTTCCAGAATTCTGATAAACTTGGCTCCGAAGTTTGTTTTTTGGTGATTCTGTGTGGAGATACCAGGTGGAATCTGCCTCCTCTGTCAATTTGCTCATGTCACCTTATGCGCTTTTTAAATGGCTTATTTTTTTCCCGAACTTGTCTCCCTCCCCAAGAATCTGGCAACCACCATTTTACTTTGTTTCTACAATTTTGACTGCTTTAGATGCATTGTATAAATGAAACCCTACAGTATTTGTCTTTTGTGACTAATTTATTTCATTTAGCATAATTTCTTCAAGATTCATCCATGTTGTAGCATGTGACAGGAATTCCTTTTTTTAAAAAACTGAACAATATTCCATTGTATACCACATTTTGTTTATGCATCCATCCATCAGCAGATATTGGGTTGGTTGGCTATTGTGCGTATCACTACAGTGAACATGGGTGTGCTATCTCTTTGATATCTTGCTTTTGATTCTTTTGGGTAATATACCCTGAAGGTTGCCATAGCCACCTTTGTCCTAACTTGATGTTCTACAATTTGATTTATTTTGTTTAAATATCTTTGACTTCTACCTATTACTTAAATGTCAGTAAACTTACTTTTTTCCCCTTCTTTTATTAAAAAATTGCATTCTTTCTACTTAGTCGAAATACATAATTTCTACATAACATTCTTTTATCCTTGCCTCTATTTTCCTTAGTCTTGGATCTGCAGTTACAATATATGTTAAAGCCCTAAGCTATAGTTTTTCCAGTCATTTCCTAATTGGATAAAACATATCCTTTCACAGATTTCTCAGGAAACATTCCCCAAGTTCTTGTATTGTTTTACATTGTACGTTGGTGTTGAGAATTCTAATAGCAACCTTATTTAAGTGGCTTTTTGCCTACAGGCCCCAGAGATATTTTTCCTCTTCATATTGACTTATCTGTATCCAGTTCCACTCAGACCTTTTATTTCTGGAAACTTTTCTTGGATTATACATTTTTTAAAAAATGATTTTATTTATTTACTTTTAGACAGGGGAAAGAGAGGGAAACATCGATGTGTGGTTGCCTCTCATGCGCTCCCCACTGGGGACCCAGCCCACAACCCAGGCATGCGCCCTAGACCAGCGACCCTTTGGTTCACAGGCCAGCACTCAATCCACTGAGCCACGCCAACCAGGATGGGTTATACATTTAATTACTAGTTCTATTCCGTTATTTTGTTCTTCTGCAGGGACTCCAATTATTCATACATTGGCTCTTATTTCTGTGTCCTCTATGTCGACCACTTTCTCTCTGACCTTTGTACTTATTATTTTCACTCTTGGCCTTTCATGCTTTTCTTTAATAAATTTTCAGTTGAATCTAGTTTTCCTTGAGTATCTTATAATTTCATCTTTAACATGACTTTACTTTGTCTTTATTCCTCAAATTCTTTCCTGAGTTCATTCAACTCTTGTTTTATGCCTTCCTGTTTTGTTTTGTTTTGGGCCCATTTCTGTTGAGTTTTGTGATTTCTCATTTGAGGTGTTTTTCCATATTATGTGTGGAAGTTTTGTTGAAAGGTAGATAATGCTTTTGGAATGTGTTAGTTTGCTTGTTTAGTATTTTATTTATTGGAAAATTTTTATTAGCTTAAACCTTTTTCTCATTTTAATTGTACAGCTTTGTGCGATGCAGTTTTCTATTCACTTTGTGCTTTTAAAAAATGTTTAATTTCAAACATCTAAAAATGTTTTGTCTTATTTTTTCTTCTATTAAGCTTCATAATTTCTTTAAAATATACAGACCAGTTTTGTACAATGTCCCTCAATTTGTTTGCCTGATACTTCGTAATTAGATTCAGATTAGGCTTTTTGGGGTTTGTTTTTGCAAAAATGTCACAGAAGTGATGCTGTGTTCTCGGTGAATCATATCAGGAGGTGTGTGACATTGATATATCCCATTACTAGTGGTGTTAATTGTGTTTGGATATGGTGGTATCTACCAGGTTCCTTCACTGTAGTTATTTTTCCCTTTGTAATTAGTAACTATTGTTTTTTGAAAAATACTTTGAGACTGTATGCTTTTCCTCACAAACTTTTAATATCCACCCATGGTGGCTGCCTGGGGCAACTATCACCGTGATGACTGTCAAACAGCGACTTTCAATTTCATCATTCTATATTTCATTGTTGGCAAACTACTGAGCAGCTTTCCCTTCTCCCTCGCTACTTTACTCATATCAATACCTACCGAGTGAACAGTATGTAAATACATACTCCTAATGCCTGTGAAGTACTTTGGTTGGAAGTGCATGGAGTCTGCAGCTTACCCTCAAATGTTTCAACAAAATAACACACACACTCAAGACTGTAACTCAAAGGTGAAAAAAATGTTAACAGTTATTCACTCTAGGTGAACAGTGTATGGAGACCATTGTACTACTCTGCAACTTATTTGAAAAAAATTAAAGTCAGCCTACAGACTTGATTTACCAGTAGTTGAATATCTTCAAATTTTATTTCCATTGTCTATAGAAATTTAAACACTAGCATCTGTGCAACAGTCCTCCGAGGCAGAAGGAGAACACCATACACAAATCTTACACACTGAGATAACAGTATCATGTTTGACAAGAGTGTTTATAATTCAGTAAACCAAGCTAGACAAAGCAGCCAACTCAAGATGAATGATTCCAATTTTAGGACATAAGTGAACTTACCACTTAGGGAACATTATAAATAATAACAAAATGTTACACAGACTTCTGAAAGTTCAGTATTTTTCCCAAAGAGTATATATAGACAGGCTCACCTATATAGAAACCTGTAAATTACAGCACTCTGAGGTTTTAGCAAAGCATACATTATACATACATTTGCCATATAGTGCAATTTTATTGTGTAAAACATGAGTAACAGTGCACTTAATTCCAAGAGTCACATTCAAATATATCAAGAGTACAATTCAAATACCCGCTATTGAAGAAATACATATTCTTTAATAATAACTAAGCTGTGCAAGTATAACATTTTTTGTGTAGATAATGATAGAGCTGTAAGTATTCTAAATGACAGAACTCAGGGTGTATTTGTGCAGAATAATCCACCTCTCCAAAGATATGTGCATTTTAAAGGTGAAACAAATGTCCTGGGCAGACAGACAGACACAGGCAGTGTTGCACAACTTGTTTTTATTACAAATCACAAACATAGTTATCTGTATACTCACAGATGGTTAAACAGAATGGATCTAAAAGGCAGTAAGCTCTCATCAGGCATTATTTTTCAGGACAAAGTAGTGTCTACCGTGAGCCCCACTATCTTTCACTATATTACGCACAAACTAGAGTTTCTGCAGTGTTGTTCAAAAATAGGACATTGGGTTTCTTAGAGGAAATTTAGATAACAAGTCCAGATTTTCTAAAACCTGGTCAGAGTTTCAGAGGGTCTCTTCTGGGCTATGGGTTTAAAGGAAGAAGATGCTGTGGACACTAGATTATAAAGACTAAATGAAGGTAAAAGGAGTTTTATTTAGTAAAACAAAAATTAGAAAACTGATATTGTAGGAAAATTGACATTTCATATCACCTGAGAATAAATAATAATGGTGAAATCATCTTTTAATGTTTTTTTGTCAGGATGACGAAATACATAAAAATACTATCTGGTAATAACTAGTAATCAGCACTGGGAGGGAGGGAAGATCTGACATGTTAAAGAATAAGAAATAACTATTGTTTTGAGGTACAACATAAAACTGTATCAATGTACTGAATAACTCCATCCTCTGGTAAATTTCAAAGCTGCCAGAACAGACAATCAACTATTCTAAAAATTGCTCATTTTTTGTCCAAAAAAAAAACCTTGCTGATAAAGAGTGCTCATAATACCCTTGTACACTTTTCATTCATTAGATCTAGATACGGATAAATACCAAAACTTTTCTCTCAGGTGACAGTCTCATAATAATAAATGAACCCGACAACCCAGTTAAGACTGACAATTAAAATAGCTAGTTCTGAAACCAGATTAACTACAAGAGTTACACTTTTAAGCAGATTTTTTTCAAATACAGCAAAATGTTCCCATTTTTCACTTCAAGAGACAACCACTAATCAAATCTTTCGCATTTTATTGATTTGTCAATTTAACATAAGTATTGTACTAACTGAATCAAAAAACTAAAATCTCACTAAATTTCATCCTTTAACATGAAAAGCAATGACACATCACCTCTCTAAATCAGGTCTGAGAGTTTAAATTCCCCAGACGGGATTTGAAATGACTGTCTACTGTCTTCCAAAATTTTCCCAAAAATCACTTTAAAATCTTGCTTCGAAGTCCGAATTTTTCTTAGAAACAAACACATTTATAGGTTGTTTAAACCTGTTATGCTTTACAATTTATGCCTGTTTTCTTCTCATTAAATAAAATCAAAATGAAAAATTTTGACCAGTTAATTACTGAAAAGTCTTACCACTGAAAATTTCAGCATTTTTATATTGTCAACCATGTTCTTCTGATTAAAAAAGAAACAACAGTTAATTTAAATCTAAATACCTGTGTATTGCTGCTAGAGGATTATAGCAATCCTTTGTATTTTTAAGGTATTCTTTGTGGGGAGTACTTTTTGCATCCTAAAAGTGTAAACCAGCAGCCTTCACTATAAGTGAATACAGAAGATGACTAATATACACGAACTTAAATATACCCTCCTTGATTGTTACTGACTCCTATGTGGCAATTTGCTTGCTCATTAATTCTGCAACCATGCTCTTCATTAAAGATTTAAAAGCCACATTTCTCAAAGACAATTGTCCAAACTTAATGTTTAACAAGTATTATCTTATGAGTTCATCCATTGTATGTATTCCCATCCACCAGACGGTAACTTAACAGTATTACTAAAAACACTCTTCAAGTTGTATTGATAAAGCACTTGTTTCTGACAGAGTTCTCGAGCTTGGGAAAACCTTAATATTTACACTATTAGATGACCCTTTTGAAAGTGCATTGATACCGAAGTTTGTTTTTATAAGCTGAAATCAGAATTGAGGTTTGAACAATCTCTGATTATAAATTAATACTAAAATGAAACTTGTCCAAACAGCTCAAGATCCCTGTCTCAATAAAAGAAATGAAAAGAAACTGAAACACTATGGGGTTGTACTCTGGCTCACACAGAAAATGTACATCAGGAAGACAGGTAATAAATCGATGGCATACAATTTCCCCATGACCAAACCTAAAAAAACCTCCCTCGTATCTTTAAACACTAAGAAGCCCTATGGTCAATAAATATCACTAGTAGGGGTCACTTTTAAAGAATTACTAAGAAAAAAAACAAACAAAACTCTAGATGTCTAGATGGTTTTCCATGAGTCCACTAACAGAGAAGAAAAGGGCACCTTCTTCGTATCTAGTCTTGAGACAAAGTTAGAAGAAAACAAAAAGGTCAGCTGCCTGAACAAAGCAGCAGGCAATTTTGAGGGCCATAAAAAGCTAGGGTGTTTCCCCTTTTTAAAAATACAGACATTTCACATAACACAGACATATATATATCAAGACAGTATATCCCCTTGGCTCCTTGTCTTAGCCTTTTGGTGACGGCTTTAGTGCCCCGAGATTTATAACTGTAGCCAAGAAAATAAGTCGAGAATAAAACTGAGCTTACAGGAGAAGGCAGAAAAATTTACCAAAAGAGAGTTCTGACTATGTATTGTTATCCAGTCTTTTGCTACAAGTCTAAGGAAACAGAATTAAGATAAAGCTTGGTCAAATGGAGATAGAAGGAATTTGTCCCTTTCTAAGGCTTCTGAATGTGGCCAGAGATTTTGTTAGAGTCAATTTTTTAAAATTACATTTTTAGGTCAATACATAGCTCTAAAGCGAGGTTCATTTTTGGTATGTTTTACACTGAAATGGTTATACACAGATGGGGCAGAAGTGGTATTAATGATTACTTTTCAACTATCCTTTTAAAGGATAACTAGCATTGATAGGATCTGTTAAATTGAGCAACTCCACAAAACAGAAACGTACATGGAAAACACTGAACTGCAAGCCTTTAGAGTTGCAGAAATAAACTAGCACAGCATAAATATAGTCATCACTGTTTCTATAACATTAAAACATTTCAAATCTGAAGTTTAAAACATAGCTGCATCATGTTCATAAACTTTCACCTCTACTTACATTATATTTGCCTCACATGTAATGGACAGATCATCAGAGTCAAGATAAATTTTCAAAAGGCTTAAACCAACGTGAAAACTGTAACCTTAGTATTAGTAAACTCTTAGAATACTTAAAAATAAAACAAAACACAATAAAACATACACGTACATACATAAACCAGTGCGATAAGAACTTCAGACAAGGGTAGTGCATCTCTGGTTTAAGGAAACCGTATTTTAGCTTAATTATAAACAAACTGACATTTGTTATAAATGATGGTTTATTGTTACATCCAGCATCTGATAAAACCTGCAAAATCAATTCAATAGTAACCATACCATATCAGTAACAAATTCCTACTTTATTTCTATATTGCACATACTTTTAATGTCTACTGTTAAATTTATTTCTTATTGTAAATATCAGAGGACTATACCTGTTGCCCTTGTAAAAATAATTTACCTTGAATAAATACTCCAAATTTATTTCTTGACAAACCAGAATGAGATAGAATTCAGCTTTGTTATTCCAAAACTATTTTAAAGAGAATGACAAAAGTACTGGAAATGGCACATTAAACATAAAATTCTTGGCTTATCTATCATTTCAATTTTGAAAAATATTTTTATATTCAAAGTGTTTAAACATCTGATCTTTTTTATAAACTAACATATTCCTTAAAGAGATTAATCATATCCTTGACTGGTCTGAAGCACTGGTTTGGAAAGTGGACACAGAAAAACTTATGATGAAATGGCGTGTAACACAAATGGCATTACATAGGTCACCTGGTTCACACAAATAAAATAAAATGACTAGCACCTCCTTCCTGCTATTAAAGTAAAAAGGCCTAAAAGGCCATAAGAAACATGAGTAATTATAGTAAGTTTCATTCATAAAGTATGGAGAAATCCGTTAGATTAGGAGATTCTCACATCTAAAGCCTTAAGTTCAAGGCTACCATGTAAAAGTGATCTGAAGGGCAAAAGGAGAGAGAGGAAGAGTACAGGTGCGGGACGGTCCTTACACAGGGTGCGGGGACACCTTTCAGGGACTCTCCTGCATCCCATCCTCAGTCTCCAGCTCTGCCAGCTGCCTCCTAAGGATATTTACTTTTGCTTGTAATTTCTTATTATATTCAATAATGTTAACCATTTCTTCATATGCTTCATCCAAATACTTGGAGGATCTGTTCCAGCGTAGGAAAATACCTGTTCAATCCAGGAAAGGAAAACAAAAGAGAGAAAGATATGTATAATGGATTAACATTAAAGTTGTGGATAATACATAATTCCACATACTACTTTTTTCTTTTTTTCACAGTTCATATCAATGTTTTATTATACTCTAGGAATATATAGGAATATTGAGGTATTGAAAGAGTACAGTTAAATACAAGAAGTCACTATTTTAAAAGTCACTATTTTTATGTACATACATGCTCATTAATTCTTCAGCGCCCCTCAAAATTATTAAATAGATCAAAATAATGTTCTCTAATATATTTAGGAAAACAGCTGATAATTTACAATGACATAAACTTTCCAGTTTCACAACAGAAATCTTTTTTCCACAATTATAGAACTTTATCCAGATCTGTAAGACCTACATGTGTGAAATAACTTTTACTGAAAATGTGAGTTACAGTAAAAGGAGGACCACACAACTTTATTATCTAAAAAAGCCGTAAATTCAGTGCTCTCTCTCCCTGTGACTTCAGAGGAAGTCTTTAAATTATGCAAGCAATTGCTTCTTTCCCCAAATAAAAATTATCACTTTCTTATGGACTAAAAGGAGACACATTATCCTTTTCATAGCCATGTTAACTACATCATCTCAACACAATGACTTAAAGACATTCAAGTAAGGAGGTACAAAAACGTTCTGTGGCTTGCAACATGTGGCTTGCAACGGGGTGTCTGCATTACTGCACTGACGGATGGCACCTGTGTACATCTGCAGACACCCCCCCCACCCCAACTAGAATGGCCACCTCATCAGCCCTTCAGGAGCCTTTGGCAGAAAAGCCTGTCCTAACGCCTGCCTAATAAAGGAAACAGGAGCCGTCTCCTAGGAGCTCACAGTCTGTTCCTGTCCCACTGTCTGCCACCTTTCTCACACAAAAAGGAAGGTACTTTCCCTCACTGCCATTAGGATGGCCACAACCAAAGGAGGGCGGGGGGACCCCGACAAGAAAATAACCACTCCTGGCAAGGATGTGAAGAAATCAGAACTCATGTGCATTGTTGGTGGGACTGTAAAAAGGTACAATTGTTATGGAATACAGTGTGAAGGTTCCTCAAAAAACACTGAGAAAGAAATAATTACACACAGGTCTGAGTGAGGTCCACCTTACCATCTTCAAATACCAACAACAGCATGTACTCAGAGGCAGATGGCAGAGAACCCTTGGCTAATGATAAAAAGTTTGTAAAGCATGCATGGCTTACCTTCCCAGAGCTGAAGACTCTGTGGAGCGACCGAGGGCCAGATGACAAGATTGTTGGCTTCGAAGAGGGGATTGGTGAATTTACTCAGTTCACTGGGCCGGTTGACCCAAGACCACAGAGACATCGTTTTCTGCTGCAGCTTCAACTTACATCTGATCAAGAAAAAAAATTGCCATTAGAGCGGTGAATTTATAACAATCACTATCAAATGCTCCTCCTAATTGGACATTTCTCTGTATGTCGGAAGGCAGAATACAAGACTTTTATCAGAGGAACAAAATGTTGTAAAATAAAAATATCTGTCAGAAAATACAGCATTATAATTCTCAATAACAACAAAGACTGTTTTACAGCAAGAAGGAAAAAAAACCATGTCAGGTTCAGGGTCCAAAGTTAACCCATACACAAAGTCCTTTTTTGTGTCTGGGACTGTATTTTAATTTAAAATAGTTAAACAGATTAAAAATAAATAGGTATCTTGACATAAATACAGATTTAATCTACATTCACATACAATGAACAGTCTTCATAATAATCTGGAAATTCTGCAATGCTCTCTATCATAGAATAAACTGTTAGGGATGGAAAGTAAACTGGCACATTTTAGAAAAAAATAAAGTTTAACAAAAATTGAAAGATAATTTGTGGTACACATTATATTAACCAAAAAGAAAATACGTTCAATTTTCACAGGATTCTGTTCAAGCTGAAGTTTTATTGTAAAATTGGTTTTGTCTCTGAAATTACTTGCTTATAAGCTTCCTGAAAATTAACTATGTGACTATAATTATGCTAGTAATAAAAAGACTCCACATAATCACAGAACCCATGTGGTACTAGCATTTCGTTGCTAGGATAGCAAGTCTCATACTACGCGCCCAGGAACCAGGCATGGTGAGGACAAGAAACCATTGTGCCACTGGTCCTTCCACTCCCTACCCCCAAGCCCATGGCTAGCCAATCACCGAACTTTTTCAGGCTCAGCCCACCCCACACAGCTTCAGAATCCTTCTCAATCAGCACTATTGGTAAGCCCTACCAAATGGCAATCAGAATGTGAGATAAAATCTATTTGTAATCCCTTCACTGAATGTAGGTCTCAGGGATATTAATACGTATAACACCAAAAAGAATCCATAGTCAAAATATTATTTAGATGCCAAGTTAAAGTTACATACATTGCTTTAACAGACAAAGGCTAGACCAGGAGTAGGGAGGCCTGGGCTACAGCCCTAGTTTTGGCGACCAGCTGGCTGTGTCCCTGGACAAGTCATTTAACTTATCTGCATATGGCCTTCCTAACTCTGTAAAACAGAACGGAGGGTGCAGTTAGATTATATGTTAAGGCTTTTGCAGATGTAAGATGCTATGATGCTATGTAAAGAAATTATCATTTAAAATGGTTGCCCGATTTACTCAAAACTTTTTAATCAGTACATGGACTAATTTTAATCTCACAGAACAAAGTCTTACGATATGCTCTCATCTAGTGTGGAACAGGCTCAAAATAAGAATACACTTCATGTGATTTATAGTAAATGCAATCTCTACCATCTTATTAATAACATTAATGTAGAACCAAATCCTGGTCTCTCTGAGGAAGTGGCCAAAAAACTTAAAATGAAATTGCCCTTGTGTGAGCAGTGTACCCACCTTTCACTTTCATTGTTGCCCAGAAATGTTCCAAATTGTGAGGCATAAGCATGCTCAAAGAGCATGATGAGGAAATTCTCATTAAATTCAAAAGAACAAGGGAACTGACGAAATATCTGCCACACACAATCCAAGAAGAGAAGAAATACAGGCGACTCCCACTTCTGCTTACTATTACAATAGGCTGACTGTGCACAGCGCTGTTGAAACGGGTGACCAGCCTACGAGAAAAGGTGAAAATGTGACAGTCATATCCTAGTGAGATCCCACATTCTATTAACATTTCACGTAGGTGCAAGGAAACTCTTATTAAATGGAACACTGTACAATTTTGGTGACTGCTGTTTAGATTAATGATTTCTTGGTTTAAAAGTTTCCAAATACTTAACAAGGCTGTGCAGTGAAGACATGGCCATAAGAACCCCAAGTGTCCTTGGAATGTCAAATGGGAGAATAATGCACTTGAGTAATGATAAACTTACAGTTTTCTAGGTCTGAGCAATTTGGAGCGAAGTCGGAGAACATAAGCTCTCCAGGTACAAAACACAGGATGACTATCACTTTCTATCTATCCAAAGCACTGCAGACTACTGTAAGCTACATAAGCCTTACCACTCAATGGGGCTCTGAGAGACGAACTTTCCAAGGGCACTCCTGATAGTAAGTCTTTAGTTGCACAACAAAAAGGAGTTACTGTCGATCTTTATGAATAACTTTCTATTAGAGATAAAGCTCTCCTTAGTTTTCCCTCTTCTCCCAAAAAGAACTGGAAGAGCCTGCCATCTACTGACCAAGGAAAATTTAAGAATCATTCGGCTCTGGCCCACCCAGAACCCGAGTACTGACCTTACCCCAAATCACACCCTTTTAGGCATTTCACAGACCTGCTTTACCTTTGGGTCCTTCTGTGTGACAAAGATAATGCCATGACCATTCTCCAATGGCTAATGAGATTTTGGTGCCATTAAAGTGATAATATATAAGTACATCATACTCATTTGTTTGTTTGCTCTATATTATATAAAATGTGGCCGAATGGATTTCCACCATTATTTAGGATGGTCTGACTTGATAAAGGTCAGTTGTCAGGCAGGGTAGGCACGGAACACGCACAGCATTAACACATAATAGGTACTATAACTATAACTAGAAGGGCCTGAAATTATTTTCTCCAGAGATACTTTCATTTCCAAGATATATATAAACATTTATTTTCAACAGTTGTTTACTAAGTTACACAGTATATACTTTCACAAATTAATCCCTGACTTGGAAGATTTCAGTCTATTTTATGAGATCTTTATTTCAGTTGTCATTCAGCCTGATGTGACCGCAGTGTTGTGTCCTAGGGATGAACAGATGAATTGGTCAAGGTTCCCTAACCTCAAAGAATTCACTTTATTTTAGTCTAGTTCAGGAAACAAGGTACAAAGAAAATGGACCAATTTTATCTGTGAAGGAAGTTAAGGTTCCCAAGACTTCAGGAAAAGTGACATTTAACTATATCTTAAAGAATGAGAAGAGTTTCACTTGGCTGGGGAAGAAGATAAGCTGGAGCAAGACTTGAGCAAAAGGTAGAAAGTCAAAAAGCACATGCCTTGTAATTACAACTCTCTACTCCTCCTTCTCCCCTTGTTTATGTCTTTCATCTCTAACAAGACTAAGCTCTGGAAGACAAGACTATGTTTTACATTCTTTGTATTTCCCCTGCAGGTAACAAAGTACAACTAATAAGAGTGTAAGGGAATGAAGTGCCAAATGAGCAATACAAGCAAAGACAAATACAGATATTGATAGGCAGTAAAGATTACAACCATTTATTGAGAGGAAGATAAATTCATTGTCCCCCAGAAGGTGAAACATATAATTTAAACATTTTAATTAATCAAAATTTCATATACTATATCTGCTTCCACAAACCAGGATCACGTCATCAATTATTAGCAGTTTCTGCACACAAAATAGCTTTTCTCACCTGTAGCCACTCTCTTTCTATCAGGGCCTCAAAGCCACGGATGGTCCTGCTCCTTGGTTCCAAGATGATCTGGGCCAGGGAGGTAACCTGAAGTGTGGAATCAGTTCCTTCTGTTCCATGAATCAATATGGATGCTCCTTCCCTGACGGGGCAATTCAGAGTGCAAACGGGATACTGTCAACACGGCCAACTGATTCTGCTAATAGTAAGCACTCACTGGTACAAAGTCTTATGTATTCTGCTCTGTCCCACAGAGCTTAGAGTCTAAATAAGGCATATTGAAAAGAGCTTCCTTTGGGAAAAAATATAAAACTATACTGATTCCCAAACTGCCCATGGCAAGAACCCCCTTAAGGTATAAATTTCGCAGAACCTTTTCGCTGAAATTTTTCTCCCTTTACAAAAACAAAAAGCAGTCTTTAATACACACAGGAGGCACTTACATTTCCTGCATTAACAGTTGATTAAAAGATCTTCTCCAAAATATATAAAGAACACATACAACTCAACACCAGGAAGACAAACAGTCCACTTAAAAAATGGGCAAAGGACTTGAATAGACATACAGATGGATATTCAGGAGGACACACAGATGCCCAGAGACATATGAAAAAATGCTCAGCACCACTAGCCATCAGAGAGATGCAAAATAAAACCACAATGAGATACCACCTCACACTTGTCAGAATGGCTGTCATTAATAAATCGACAAACAACAAGTGCTGGTGAGGTTGTGGAGAAAAGGGAACCCTAGTGCACTGTTGGTGCAGCCACTGTGGCAAACAGTATGGAATTTCCCCAAAAAACTAAAAATGGAACTATATCTCAGAAAAGGGAAACCAAATATTGGAAAATGACCAAAACCTTCAACTCTCCAAAGGGTGTGAAAGTTCTTGTTTGTGTAAGGTGGTCAGCTCAAGCTAAACAAAGGCGGAGATAACAAAGACTGTTCTGCACGCAGGGCTACCAAGACCTGCGTCTTCTCATTCTTGAGGCTGAGGACCTGGACAACGTGGTGACAACCGTCTACTACAAGTCATGTTTCACAAGAAAACGGGAGCCTCTGCACCTATCATAAGAGGAAAGCTTTTAAACTTAGATTAAAAAGCAATAAAGCCCTTAATAGTAGCATCTCATCATTCTGAATTATTCATTTCTTTGCTACAAGATCTTAGTCTTTAATTCCCATATTGTATTAGACAGATGAGCTACATCTAAAATAAAGAACAGTGACAGCCTGGGAATCCTGACATCTTGGTTCTGTCAATGACCTACCCCATGATTTTAGGCAACCCATTCTATAATCAGTTTTTCACTACCCATTGAAAAATTACATATAGAGTTCCCTAATTTGGAAGCATCAATAAAACAAATCAAATTCTCAAAGAAAAATGCCATCCAACTACACAGCAGCATAACTTATACATACCTATTGTTTCAGTGGGAATCCCCTTCTTAAAAAGGGCATGCTAAGCTTCTGCAACAACTTATACCAATACCCATCCTGCTGCCTCTGTTCAACTCTTCCGCCTGGAGGCTCAAGAATCAGCACCCTCCAACTGACTGAATAAACTAAAATCACTTCATACAGTTTACATCACTACCATCAAGTTTTCTCAGCTTGAGATCCTGTTATATCGGCACACATCAAACAGTTTGTAAGAAGATATCTGGGAGATCAGAAAGGATCATTTTACTGGGCCACAAAATTACATGCTTCCTTTCATTGATATTTCAAAAGTAAGAAGGCAAGTTTGGCCCTCTGAGAAGAACTTTCTCACAGTTTAAGAAAAGGAAAATTGGTAGTTTAATAATTTAAAGATTGTGTAAAAAAAAAATAGGTCTTTGGTACTTAAAAAACTCATGTCATCAAAGGTGTATATGTACATGGTTCACAATTCATTCAATGAACTAATTATCAATTAAATGCCAAACTCTACGCATAAACATCATTGATAAATGAATGCCATGCACTATCTTGTATAGTAATTTATAAAATCATCTGAACATAAGATACAGAATAGGCATGAACTCTAACATACAGGCATAACTTGTTTTATTGAGCTTCACTTCATTACACTTTGCAAATAACTGCAAATTATTAATATTGCAATTAAAAAATAATTGCAATTTTTAACAAATTGAAGGTAAGACCCTCTAACAGCAAAGATTACAGCTCACCGAAGGCTCAGATGATGGCTAGTGTCTTTTTTAGAATAAAGTATTTTTAAATTAAAGTATACACTTTTTAAAAAAAGAAAGAATGCTATTACACATTTAGTAGACTACACTACAGGTAAACATAACTTTAAACTGCATTGGGAAACCATAAAGTTCATGTGATCTGCTCTATTGAGATACTCGCTTTATTGCAGTGGTTTGGAACTGAACCTGTAGTATCTCTGAGGTATACATTAATATATAAACATGTATCTGGATAGAAGCAAAGTCTATTTGGCAGTGTATGTCCCATTCTGGAACACTAAAAGGTACTTTACCTGTCAATACACTGAGCTACTAGACAGGCAGTTGTCAGAATCTCTTTGATGTGAGTCAGCCAGTTTGAAGACTCCAATTTACTGAGCCATCGGTCCATGTTATGTGTTTGGTCATTACAAGCTTCCACAAGTTTGATTAAGCTCTCCTGAAGAACGTGATACCTTTTAAACACAAGGAAAAGAAAAACAAACAAAAAACAATGAAGGAAGAAACCAAACCAAAAACTCTGCTTCCAATAAATCCAAGAGCAAAAGTAGCTCAAAATACTATTAAAAATTTGCCTTGCTATATAAAAACTTGAGGATTAAATATTGAAAAATTAATATTTAAACATGACTGCAAAGATGCTTAAAATGTCTGTCATGCCTAGTAACCTGTTCCTCACATGAACAGTTTAAGCCTGGGTCGAAGAGCGGAATTATTTGCTTTGGGGAAAGGGCCAGAGCACTGCATTTTGCAACAGGTCAGAGACAGCACCACTGACATCCGTAATCCTCCTCCCATGGATCCACTCAGTATAGGTATAGTCAGCAGGCGTGCCCAAAGCCAGCTCAGATCCCACTGTTTAGTTTTTTTTTTAAGATTTTATTTATTTACTTTTAGAGAGGGGAAGGGAGGGGAAGGTGTGAGAGATACATTGATTGGTTGCCTCTCACATGCCCCCAGGTCTCACGCGCCCCCAACCAGTGACCTGGCCCACAACTCAGGCATGTTCCCTGACTAGGAATTGAACAAGAGACCTTTCGGTTCACAGGGCAGTGCCCAATCCACTGAGCTACACCAGCGAAGGCCAAATCCCTTTGTTCTATTAGCTCCAACTCCCACCCACCTACCCAGAAGCACTTACAAACCAGTAACTGCCAGCATAAACGGTGTAGGATCTAGGTGGAGGAAACAGGGTGTGGGAATAGGTGGGTATGGGAAGTTAAATGTCTACAGTCTTTTGACTTAGGAAAATATAGTTATGTGTAGCACATCTGTTTAGGCTTGGTGACCACTGATCTACAAGTAGAGAGGCAGACCTTGTAGTGATAAAATTTCAGAGATGACTTAGAGAAATGGTGCTATTTGACTAAAGCTCACCTGTGGACGTCCAAGGTAAGTTTTCTGCTTATAAAACCAAATGATAAGAGAGCCAGTCAATTCTGGACTCTAAGTTAACGCGCAGATTTATAATTTCTGAACAGCTCAGGGTTCACCCACTCTAATTAGCTTTAAATAGAGTCCATCACTGTTTCCAGAATCTTTTACCTCTCAATGGACTTATGAATCCGCCTCCACTGGGGATAATGAGCTTCTTGTTCAAAGCCACCTCCTTTGGCTCTGGCTTGCTGGGCTACGTTTAGAGACCGGGTATCGATGATGTAGCCGCGCTTTCCTGCTCTGAGGGTGGCATTTATCAGCTTCTCATCTTCTTTGCACCGTCTACCATTTGTGCCAGTCAGTGGCTGACCACTTCGCATAATTACCTAGAATCACAATACAGTTTAAAACCTCACAGAAGCTGTTTTTAAAGTTTTTGAAAACAGAAATGAACTAGCTAGATTAAGGGTATTTTAAAAACAATGGTGTAACACTTTGGAGATGGAAGTGATCCTAAACAAAGACACATTTCAGCGTATTGACAAAGTTAATAATTATAAAACAAAAATAAGCCTTGTACTTTCAAATGACTTTTCATTATCTTAAAATACTTTCACATAATAAATCATAGTCCCTTTTTAAGATCAGACATTATAATTCATTAGTCAGTGAATAATAACCCAGTTGATCTAGCCTATAATGAAGATAAAAATAATAACCTATGTACCAATAATCTTTTGCTTCAATTACATAAACTTATGGGCTGGCCAGGATTATAAAGAAAAAGGGATCAATGGCAAAATTTTAAAGTTTATCCATTATTCTTGTTTTGGGAATCATTTTCAATATCTTGAAAGCTGCTTGTTGTTATTTATTCTCCAGTGGCCCTCTTTCATCCTTTTCAGTATTCCGAATCTTAACCACTTGTTTCCAAATACTACCAACTATATATTTTGAAAGGTTTGCTTTTGAAATTTTTCTCAAATCAGTAACTATTATACTGATCTTTTCCCTCATGAATGACTTAGAATTACTTTTGTTCAAAAACAAATTTTATTGTATTTTTTTAACCTTACCTTTTAGTCCCCTTATACCCTCCTTCCCCCCCAGCAATCACCACACTGTTGTCCATGTCCATGAGTCCTTTTTCCTTTTTGCTCATCCCTGCCTCCCCCAACCCCCTTCCCCAACCTAACTAGCTGTCATCCTGCTCTCCATCTATGAGTCTGTCCCCATTTTCCTTTTCAGTTCAGTTTGTTCACCAGATTCCACATATGAGTGAAATCATATATTTGTCTTTCTCTGACTGGCTTATTTCACTTAGCATAATGTCTCCAGGCTTAGAGTTATTTCCTCTGAACTCCATAGTACATACTGTGATCTTAACTACCTTGAAATTTAACATGATCAAGAAAGTCACCCAAAGGATGACAACAGCTAACTCTCAGATGGCACTTATCATGTAAATGGACACATAGTGCACGACCACCATTATTAAAATACTTTATAATGAAACCTTATTAAAATAGGTAAACTGCTGAGCAAGCAGAACAGGTGGCCTGATGCCAAAGTAAGCAGATTTTTAGAAATCTTTTTATCCTAAATGTCCATGTTTGATTTAATGCTAGGGGGAAAAAAATTGAAGGTGGCTGTAATTTATCGTCTTAATTTACTACTGGTCTCAAAATGAAGTAGAGTTTACTGACCAAGAGAAAATAAGAGGAGAGAAACGGGTTTAGAAAACATTTAGGAAACACATACACAGTGAGCATTTGCCTATTCAATTCCTGACCCCTGTGCTTACTTAAGTTGTGACTAATGACATGTGTCACTCTTCTCCCTTTCAAAAATAAAAACATCTGCTCAATTTACCTTTCATAGGAAAAATTTTAAAATAAAGTATCTCACCATTATTCTGGTCAGAAAAATTTATTTCTCTGCCAAAGAGTGTTGTTGTTTTAAGTGCACATGAACATCAGTTCCCCTCGTGCTGAGTCCTGAGGCTAAACATATCTGGGCTTTTCCAAGGCTGAGCAGTATCATGGAAAGAATTCAAAGTCATATACTGATCACAGGAAACACTCTGCTCCTGATTCCTAAAGTTTAAATGAAGGAAGTCCCAGCGGGAGAGACTAATAACTTCAATGGACAGGTACACAGAAAGGGAAACATTTCTGAGAAAAAAATCCTCAAACCAAGTCTTTCAGTAGATCAAGCAGCAGTACACTGTAAGTGTAAGTACTGTACACTTACCATTCCATTTTTTTTATGATAATAGCTGAGTACTGGAAAGCGTCCTCCATGTCGAAATGTAGCTACCTTTCGAAGAGCTTCATCATCGATGGATTTGGGCACTATGACAATTGGCGGGTAAGAAGGGCAGACCGCAAATTCCTTATTGACATAGCTTAACCTCCATTCGCTAGTCTGAAAAAACACAAAATACTGCAAAGCTAAGCAAATATCTCAATGTCACAAATAATCCAAAAAATTTTAAAGGACCTTAGAGATTAACTTTCACATAATGAAGAAGCTATCTCGGGAATTTAACAGAAGGCTGCCTATCCCATACTTATACTTCCAGAGAAAAGGCTCCTCATCCTGCGGTCAGTTTCTTGCAATGCTAGGTATCCCCAGTTCCTAGAAAGTTCTTCCTCATATTTAGCAAAACGTGTTGCACTATAACTTCCTCTATTGGTTTTTACCATGATTTCAGTACAGGTTCCCCATTTCACGTGGCATCCTAAAAAATGTGTGAAAGACAGTTGTTTCTCCCTCAGTCTTCTATTCTCCAAGTTAAACATATTAAGTATAACCAACTATCAGGGCCAACATCACCTCATTCATTCTTTTCTGGGGCCTAATTACCTTGCTAACGGTAGTCTTAAAGTATAGCCACAGAAAGAGCACACTACTTCAAATATTAGTGAATGGGAACAGACATGAGTAGAGGTACTACTTATTTCAAATCCCTTGTTCCTTTCTATTGTTTAAAAAAGGAGAAAACTGTTCAAAGATTGGCAACATCTTTCTTAAAAGAATAATGACAATACTAAGAAAGCTTAATACTTAGGAGTTAGTGAAAAAGTATATAATATAAAACTATCAATTGACAACTTATTTCAAACATCAAAAATGAAAACCACTTGAAGACTGTAAAAAACTTTTAAAAGTGAAATAAATTATGTATATGTAAATTTCAATATGTTCCTGTAAATCAGAGTTGACCTAACATACTGGCCATAGGTTGTAGTTTCAGGAGGATAAAACTGGTTTGTTAGATGTACTGTAAGACAAGAGTATTTTTTAAACAGTTTTATAAGATACAATGTCATACATGTAAAGACATATTTAAAAAATATATAATATATATATTTTTGATCCTCACCCGAGGACACACTTACTGGTTTTAGAGATGGGAAGAGAGTGAGAGAGAGAAGGAGAGGAACGATGATGCCAGAGAGAAACATCACGTGGTTGGCTCTCACCTGCCCCAACCAGGACCGAACTTGCAGCCTAGGCATGTGCCCTGACCAGGCATCAAACCTGCAACCTTCTGGTTTACAGGACGATGCTCCAACCAACTGAGCAAAACCGGCCAGGGATACAATATCATATTTTTAGTTATATTTTTCCCTTTTCAGTTATTCATGTTACCAATTTTTAAAAGACAGTTTCTAAAAGATCCATGATACAGAAAAGGGAAATTACCTGTTCCCTGCTTACCCATCTCCTAATTCCCTTTCCCCAGAGGCAACAATTTTTAATTCTTTTAGCTTTTGTGTGTATGTGTTTACCTCCAAATTTCTAAATAAACTCGACTATACTGTTACTTCCTGATTTCTCACTATTAGGTAGTACTTACTGATTTCCTACTCGGGAGAATGAAATGATTCTCCACTGATTGGCAATGCCACTTGTGTCATATATTAAGTTTTCTTACATATAGGACTTAGTCTGTCCTGCTGCTTTATTTGCAGTGAGTCCCACAGCTTTTAGAATAAGCTTGATATTTAAGTTTAAGTCTCCTCCTCCCTTCTTTCTGTTCTTCAAAAGTAACTTGGCTCCTCTTGGTCCTTTGCTCTGTCATGTAAACTTTATTAAATTTCATGTAAAAACCCACTGGGGTTTTAATAAGATTGTGTTGACTTTACAGAAGGATTTGAAGATAGTTACATCTTTTCAATAGTCAATCTCCCTGCCCATGAGCATGGTGTCCCCCAACTTTTTAAAACGTTCTTCATTTCTTCACCCTAGCTGATGTGGCTCAGTGGAGTGAGCGCTGGCCTGTGAACCGGAAGGTCACAGGTTTGATTCCTGGTCAGGGCACATGCCTGGGTTGCAGGCCAGGTCCCCAGCTGGGGGCCTTGTGAGAGGCAACCAATCAATGTTTCTTCTGCACATGTTTCTTTCCCTCCCTTTGTCCCTCCCTTTCCCTCCCTAAAAATAAAATAAATTTTCTTAATTTTTTCAATAAAGCTTTATAAATCTCTCAATAAAGATCTAAAACCCTTATAGTTTATATTTTCATAATTTATAGCTTATAGTTTATGTTTTCAAAATTGTGTTTGGTATAGAAAAATGCCTATAATTTCAAGATTCCTTTAAGTTTCTTATGTAGACAAGCATATAGTCAACACAGAATGGCAATTTCGCTGCTTTCATTTTAATCCTTAAACCTTTTATTTTTCCTTCTTGACTTATTGAACTGGCCATGAGCGGTGCTGGAGAGACATTCTTGTCTCAGTCTTTAACCTGAAGGGAATGACAAAAGATTTGCTTTTTTGTATGTTTTTGGTTTTGGTGGTTATCGTTTCTCAGAGTAAACAAATTCCTTTCAAATCCAACACTACTAAGAGTTTTTATCATGAATAAATGTTTAATTTTATCAAATTATTTCTTTCTCTTCTAATTTTGTTATACTATGTATATATAATGTCTTCTTTCTGGCTAATTTTGATCTTCTCTTTGTTTTACTGTTTGATAGTTGATCTCAACACATCTAAGTAAAGATTACTTTCTGATTATCTTTCATGGTGTTCCCTGGGGAACCTTAATCCAAGGGTTTGTGACTTTCACTAATTCTAGAAAATTCTCAACCATTATCCATTTGAATATTGCCTTTCTTCAATTTTCTTTATTATCTTCTTCTTGAATTCCCATTTACTAAGTATTGGCTCTTCTTTTATCATACATGAAAGTAACTTCTCTGTCATTTTTTTCATCCTCCTTGTTTCTCTGTTCTGTATTCTGAGTAATCACTTCATATGTATTCCAGATCACTAATTCTCTTCAGTTGTTTCTAATCAGCTACTTAACCTTTACATTAAGTTATTCTTTTCTTTTTAATCAACTTTATTGTGATTTTATTACTTACATAAAAAAAAAAAGATCCATTTATAGAACACAATTTCATGAGTCTTGACAGTTGTATTTTTCTGTGAAACAACCACCACAATCAAGGTGATAAACATTTTAATCATCTCCCACAAAAATCCCTGGTAAGTCCATGTCTTCCCCTTCACATCCAACATTAGGAAATCACTAATTTGCTTTCAGTTAGTTTTGGTGTCATATCTATAAGGAATCTTTGTATAACTGAAGGTCATAAAGATTTTCTCCTGGGTTTTCTTCAAAAAGATTTATGATTTTAACTTTTATGTTTTGGTCTATACCTTTTGAGCTAATCTTTATGGATGGTGTAAAGGTATAGGTTCATCTTTTTTTTCCTTGCATCCAATTACTCCAATGCCATCAGTTGAAAAAGCTATCCTTTCCCGATTGAATTGTCTAGGTACCTTTGGCAAAAATTAATTGACCACAGATAGGAGAGGTTATTTCTGGACCCTCTATTTTATTTTTTTTCCTGTATATCTTTATTTTTCTTAATTGTATTTTTTCATAGACCCTCTTTTATTCCATTGATGTATATATCTATTGTTATGCCAATACCACATCCTCTTGATTACTGTAGCTTTATAGCAAGTTTTGAAATCAAGTAAATGTAAATCCTTTAACTATTTTTTCCAAGTTGTTTTGTCTATTCTGGTAACTTTGCATTTCCATATAAATTTTAGGATAACCCTGTGCTAAAATTTGTACAAAAACCTCATTCAACCTTGGAATGTTGAAAAGAGTTTCACTGAATCTATAAATCAGTTTGGAGAAAAAGTGTCCTTCTTAGTATAGTTGTTAAACTATAGTCCTCAAGCCAAATCCAGCCCAACATAGCACCACTCACCCACTGGTATATTATCATTGTTTTCATGCTATTACAGTAGAGTGGAGTAGTTGTAACAGAGAGTGCATGACCCACGAAACCTAAAATGTTTACTATCTGATCCTTTACATAAGTCACTCCATTACTGATCTTAACCACATTATCTTTCAATTCATGAACATGGTATATCTCTCCATTTATTTAGATATCCTTTAACTTCTCTCAACAATGTTTTGTGGTTTTTAGTGTATAGATCTTGCACTTCTTTTGTTAAATTTATTCCTAAATATTTTATTTATTTTCAGATTGCTTGTTGCCAATCACCAATAATCGTAGTGTTGCCAATACAATTAGTTTTTGTATACTTGTATTGAGCAACCTTGCTAAACTTGCTTATTACTTCTAGTTATTTTATTGATTTCTGCTCTTATTTTTATTATTTCAGTCTTTCCAGTTATTTTGTTCTTTTCCCCCCCAGTTTCTTAATTTGGAATTTAAGTTGATAATTTGAGACCTTTCTTCTTTTTATCGTAAGTACTTTAAATTTGTAAGTTTCTCTTTAAACATTGCTTTAGCTGTATTACACAAATTTGGTCATATTCATTATTCAGTTCAAAATGTTTTCTTTATCATTTCATTTTTGACACCGATTATTTACAAGTATTTTGTTTAATGTAGAAATACTCTGGGTATTCCTAAATACCTTAGCATTATTTATATTTAATTTAATCCCTCTGTGGTCAGAGATTATGTTCTCCATAGTTTCAATCCTTTAAAATTTAAAATTTAATAGTCTACCATATGGTTTCTCATGAATTCTTGAATATTATTTATTCTGAATTGAGAGTTTCAAGCTATAAATATCCGATAGTGTTCAGACCTCCTATGTCTCTACTTGTTTTGTTGTTTTATTTTTGTCTAGTTGTTATATTACTTGCTGAGAGGGCAGTTTTAACAGTCTCCTACTATAATTGTACAATTGCTTATTTCTTCCTTCTATTCCATCAATTTTTGCTGTCAGGCATATATATATTGTTATATCTGCATGATGAATTTTATTATGAAATGGCTCTATTACTTGATAATACTCTGTACTTGAAGTCTTTTTTTTTTAAATCACAGATTAATGTTGCTACTTCTACCTTGTTATGCTTATTAATATATTCGTGGTATTTTTTCCCCACCCATTTATTTTCAACCTATCTGTTCAAAATAAATCTCTTGTACATAGCATATATTTGGGTCTTGCTACTTTTTCCTTTATTCTGACAATCTCTGACTTTTATTGGAATGGTTAGTTCATCAACATTAAAGTAATTATTGATATGGCTGGATTTTCATGTAGCATTTGTTTTCTGTTGTTCCTTCAGGGTTTTTAAAAAAGACTTTATGTATTTATTTTTAGAGAGAAGGAAAGGGAGGAAGAAAGAGGGAGAGAAACATCGATTTGTTGCTTCTCACTCGCCCACAACCAGGGACCTGGCCCACAACTCAGGCATGTACCCTGGCCAGGAATTCAACCAGACACCTTTCACTTTGCAGAACAACATCCAGCTCACTGAGCCACACCCTTCAGGGTCCTTCAGTTTTTATTAATTTTTTCCCCCACCTCTTCTGTATTATTTACAGACGTTTTAGAATTGTATTTTAATGTATACATTAGTTTTAAAATTATACTTCTTCACATTTTTAAAGAAGTGATTGCTCCAGGACAATGATTCTCAACCAGGGGTAATTTTGCCCCAAGGAAACCTTGGTCAAGGTCTAGAGACAACTGAGGGTGGAGGAGAAGAATGCGACTGGCATCTAGTGGTGCCAGGGATGCTGCCAAACATCCTACAATGCATAGGACAGCTCCCCCCACAACAAAGAATTATCAAGGCCAAATGTCAATAGTGCCCAGGTTGAAAAATCCTGATCTAGGGATTATAATATATATCTTTAAATGTTAGCTCACATTACATAAAATGTAAATACCTTGAAACTATTTATTCAGCCACCCCACACCCAGTCACATTTAATGCTATAGTTTCCATATATAATATGGAATACACCATAAAGGCAATGCCATAGTTTTTTTCCTTAAATAATCACACATATTTTAAAGATAGTAAAAAGAAAAATATAACCTATTATATTTACCTAGATAATTATCATTTTCAAAGTTCTTCAATCATTCTGAATATTCAACTTTCCCTCTAGTATTATTTCCTTTTAGTCTGAAGAACTTTCTTTAACATTTCTTATATTGAAGGTCTTGCGGTGACAAATCCTTAGTTTTCTTTTATCTGAAAATGCTCTTACCTTCATTAGTGAATGAAATTTTCATCAGATATAGAATTCAAGGTTGGCAGAGTTTACTTCTTTCAGCACTTTAAAAGTTTTGGCTTCTGGTCACCATGATTTCTGATGAATAGTCAGTTGTCTGAATTTTTATTTCTATATATGTAATGTGTTGTTTTATCTGACACCTTTCCAGTTCTTCTCTTTAACATTGCTTTATGGCAGTTTGACGAAGATCATCTGCCTAGACATGGTCTTGTTCATACTGATCCAGTTTAGGGTTTGCTGAGCTTTTCTTTTTTCCTAAACTTTTTCTTTTTTGTTAAATTTATTTATTGAGAGAGACAGAGATCGACCTGCCACTCTACCATTCCAGGCACTCACTGGCTGACTCCTGCATGAGTCCCCTACCAGGGATCAAACCCGTGACAGGTGCATTGGGATGATGCTACAACCAACTGAGCATCCTAGTAGGGCTGAGCTTTTTACATTTATATTATTCACCAAATCTGGAAAGTTTTTGAACATTATTTCTTGAAAAAGTTTTTAACCTTTTTCTCTCTGTTCTTTCCTTCTGGATCTTCAATTACACATATACTAGACATTCTGATGTTGTCCTACAGGTCCCTGAGGCTGTTTATTCTTCTGTAATTTCTCCCTTCCCCCTTCTTTTTCCTGAATACTTCTATTGCTATAATTTCAACTTCACTGATTCTGTCCTGTCATATACTCAGCTATTTAGCCTATCCAGTGAATTTTTTATTTCAGATATAATTTTCAAAAAGTTGTAATCTGAGTTTCACTTGATTCTAATATTATCTATCTCTCTGGGGAGTTCCTGTCTTTTCTTTCATTTTAAGCACATTTTTCTTTATGGAAAGTTGGGCAGTTTTAAAAGCGGCTTTGAAGTTCCCATGTGGTAATTTGAACATCTGAGTCATCTTAGGGCTGGTACTTACTGCCTTTTTTCTTGAGAATGGGTAACAATATCCTGGCTCAATTTTGGATTATATTCTAGACACTGTGAATGTGGTTGTAGAAACTCTGCATTCTATTATATTCCTTTGAAAAGCATTAGTGTTTTTGTTTCAGGAGGCAATTATCTTGGTTAGACTTAAACTATAAACCATGTAACACCTGAGGTACACGGCAGCTCAGATCTTAGCTATTCTCAGTCGGCCCCATATAAGCATGGTTCAAGAGTCAGAAAGAGATTTGGAGTTGTATGTAGAAACAAGGTTACTCTTCTCTGGCACTCTCCTTACCTCAGGCCCTTTCCCTGGTTCCTCCCACCAGAGAGAAAGCAGGCTTTGTATTGGAATATTAGTGTTCCTTGAAATCAAAGCCACAACTGTGCTGACCTCAGGACAAAGCCCCCAAAACAGGAAACTCATTATGCCATTCACTTTCTCTAAGTTTCCACTTCCCTCCAAAATGTGCTTTCTTTCCCTTACCAGAGACTTCAGGTAGTAGTTTTTTGTATTTTATTCACAGTTCATTACTGATAACTGCAGGAGGGCTTGCCAGATAGGAGCTACCCATTAACAGACGCAGAACCTTATTATCGCTTTTTGTATACAATTTCTAAAGTGGTAGGTTGAGGGAGTACAAATATACTATATATGTATATTTCAGCAAAGTATCTGAAATAATCTTTCACTGATATCCTCAAATAAAAGCATGTTAAAAGTGGGAGGAACTCTAGATATTATTTTGCTTCTATTTTGTAGGCATGGAAACCGAGTCCTAGAAAGTCAGGCAGCCAATAACATATCTGAGATGTAACAGAAGATATCCTGACAGCTAATTTTAGTACTCTGTCCTCTTAACACCACAAGTCTTTTTGGACACAATAGAGAAGTGGGGACTTGTTAATATTATAATTAAAGAGTTTTTCAGATGGTCAAAAAAATCTTACTCAAAGAATACAGACTGATAGATGTCTACCTCCAGAGGATTTCTAATGCTACACAGACGGCCTTATTGTCTTTTTGTTCTACCCTGCAGAATACACATATTCGTATATTCATTCACTCAACAAATATTTACTGTTTGCCTATCATGTGCTAGGAATACAGTAGGGAATGTGAATGACATTGTTTCTGCCTTTTTGACATTTATATTTGATCAGCTTAAATTGTAGTCCAGAAGAGAGAGAAACAAACAATGAATAAGAAGCCATCTACACTGCTGACCCCCTCCTCCTTGAATCTTGTTCTTCCCTTGTCTTTTTCCTCCACTCACCCATTAAATGGTTCAATCCTTTGCCCCTTTCTCACTTTAGATGCATTCCCTAGGCAATCTTGCCTTCTCCCTACGGTTTCCACAGCATATATGTTGATTACTTTCAATTTTTCATTTTAACACAGATCTCTCAAATAAGCTCTAAATGATCTCTTGTACATATTCAATGACACACACCATTCAGGGTCTTCGAATCTGCTATCTCCAAAACTGAACTCAGCACACTCCCTGTTAAACACCCTTCTCTTTCTGTCTTTCCCAGCTCAGTGGTACCATTCCAGGGCCACTGCCTTGTTTCACCTCTCCCATGCCATGGGGGCCACCAGCTCCTTTTAATTCTACTTCCTGAATCTTCCTGCACTATAACCCCTCTGCTATTGATCCAACCATCTTCTTTATACTATTATAGACTCTTCAACAGTCTCTCAGCATTTTGCATTAGAATTGATTTTCTATAATACAAATTCAATATTGGCATTTCTCCTGCGCTTGTGCATACTTTTGCCAGCACTTATGTTATTGTACAAGATTACTTAGATAAGTATTAAACTTTGAGCAAGAGGAAAGAGACCATGCTTTGATTATCTTAAACTTCTGTAATCTAGCAACAGTAAGTTAACACATCAAATTAATGCATTAAAGATGTTCTCATTAAATCTGGATTACAAAATTTGCAAGAAAATATAATAAAAATTCAAATATTCAAATTGCTTAAATAACTAGCCAAACCAAAAAGGAGATACCTACTAGGAAAAAAAGCATTGACGCTAAGTAAAAATAGATAAATAAATAAAACAACAAAAACAGAGAGAGGATCCCTTAATAACATGTGGAAAGATGTAGGAATTTCAGTTTATTTCATTAGTAATTTAATTCTCAAAAAGCTAATGCAACTTTAGGCTGCCATAAAGCATTAGTAATAGTTCCAACTTACACTACGTTATGGGTACCATATTTTAAGAGAATTAGTTACAAACTGACTGCCCTGCTTAAAAGAGAAAACAGGACATGGTGGGGCTGAGCTCAGTGTTATGAGAAAAGGCATGAGTAAGTCAGATGCACCTTATTACTCAACAAAAGAAAGTGATCTGTTTTGCAAGTAAGGTAAGGTGTTGGGTTATTTCTCATTACCCATAGTTGTCTGCAAAGTTACTCACGGCTGAAGAGTAGAGTTCAAACTCTTGCTCAGGAAGGAAAGAATGCCAGCCATCTTCTATCACTTCAAACAAGGGTCGGTAAAAGAAAGGGTACATCAGAGTGATGGAGTCCAGGGTTGACAATGCCTAGGGGGTAAAAAGGAAATAAAGAAAGGAAAAAGGAACATACCATAATTTGGAACACTTTCTAATGGCCAAGTTGGTATTAAACGAATGTGACCTACTAATGATGTACAGATTTCTCTAACATTGGATTTATCACTAGATACAATTATAGCATAACGAAGCTAATTTCCATGCTGCCATCATCTAACCAGGTATCTGGCACATAACACTCACTCAATTAGCATCTGCTGAACAAACAGAAGAATTAAACGATGTGCATACCTACTCTACGAGAAAAATGAAGTAACTCTTTCTTGACAGGCTTTAATAAGGCCTAATAAAACAGACCATATATTTGGGGGGATCAGAGAACAAACAGGTTTTGTTAGTCAGTAAAGCCTTGGCTCAAAATCCAGTTATTAACTATATAGACATATGTAAGTTATTTAAAGTCAGCCTCTGTTAGTAACCGTAAAATAGGGTGATACAGCTTAGCGGCCAAATAGTCAGACTGTAGTTAGACTGCTGAACTCAAATTCCAGATCCCAGGGCAATAGCAATTAAGTTATGCAGCCGCTCCACGCCTCTGTTTCCTCAGCTGTAAAACTGGGGAAGCAGCAGTGCCTACCTCACAGGGCTGTTAGGAGCATTAAGAGAGAGTGCGTGTAATAGGCCTAGAGCAGTGCCGGGCACATAATAAACTCTAAAATAATTTTAGTATTACATGTTCCACAAATATGCTCCATCAATGTTCATTCCCTGCCTAGACTGATATGCCATTTGGTCAGGTAGCGGCGTATCTTTATGCTATACTGACCCGTTTTCAAGCTGAGGCAAGAACTCCGTGATCCCACAATGTATTCATCAACAGCACTTGAATTCTGGGTGAAAACACTAGAAAACCTGACTAGGCAGGAAGAACAGACAAATGTCGTGTGGCAGTTTCATCCTTCAGACAGGGAAATTATGGAAAGCATTTCTATGGCTAGACAAAAAGGCACCAAAATCAATTGGCATAATTCAAACTGCAGTAATTATGGAGGCACACACCTGGAGGCGGGCAGCAGGCCCAACAACATGCTAATACCGCAAAACTCTCGAATGTAGCTACCTCCTTCTGGTCACAGAAAGATCAGACACAAAAGGATGGGCACATGACTTATTAAGAAATAGACTGAACATGTCATTCAGCAGTTTAACAAAAAACATCACCATCTAAAGTTGTTCTATCTGCCCATTAATCATGAAGTCTTACCCTGCAAAAGCTCATAAAACAGAAATATGGAGAAGCATGGCTCGCTAATCCATTATCTACTTCCATATGGTCTTTGGCTGCCAATCACACCAGACAGAGGCAGAAATGCCAGTGTTCACATCTGACGTAGGCCAGAGCTGTCATTGTCGGTTCAACCTTCTGTTCATCCATTCAGTCATTTTTAAGATATTCTTTGTAATATTTAGAAAAATTTCAGCCTTTCTGAGATAAAACTGATATAAAACTGTAAAATATTTAAAGCGTACAACACAATACATACACATTGTGAAAGGATCCCTCTGTCCCATTGAGTTGACACACCATGACCTCAGATCACCTTTGCTGTTGTTTTTGAGAACATTTAAGTTTGAATCTTTTAGCAAATTTCAATTAAACAATAGAGTGTTATCAACTATAGTCACCATGTTATACATTAGATCTGCAGGCTTTATTCAGCTTATAGCTGAAAGTTCATAACTTTTACCAACATCTCCCTATTTTCCCCATACTACAGGCCTGGTGACCACTTTTCTACTGTTTCTCTAAGTTTGGCTTTACTTTTTAAGATTCCACATATAGGTGATACCATGCAGTGTTTGTCTTTCTCTGTCTGACTTACTTCACGTCACATAATCACCTCCAGGTTTATCCATGTTGTCGCAAATGGTAGGATTACTTTCTTTTTTAAGGCTGAATAATCTCTCTCATTTTCTTTTTCCCTTCATCTGTCAACACTTAGGTTGTTTTCATACCTTGGCTATTAAGAATAATGCTGCTGTGAACACAGGAGTTCAGGTACCTCTTCGAGATAATAATTTTGCTTTCTTTGGATATATATCCAGAAGTGGAATTGCTGGATCCTCTGATAGTTCTATTTTTGATCTCTTGAGGAATTTCCACACTGTTTTCTATTGTGACCGGCACAACTATTATTTTAAATGCAAGTCAAACAACCACTCTGGCAGACAATAAAACCTTGTGATTACATTTTATGTCATTAGAGATAGGACTTTTCCTTTAAACACATTAATGCTGAAAGAGCTAAAAACATTTCGACCCCAGAAGGCAGTTGAAAGTACACAGAAAAAGGCTTCATCAGACTTCCTGTTATAATTTAGAAAACTGAGCATTGCCAATTACCCTTCCAATGGGATTCTGTTTGTGGAAACAGAGTATATTTGGGTATATGGTCTCTTGATTACAAACAGCTCAACTATACTATATAAGAATTTCACTTATTACCCCCAAATTATGTCAAAATGTACTGGAGGAAAAGGAATTGAAAGGCAGTAAAGGCTAGAGGCCAAGTTCACTATGTATATTTACTAAAGTGTAAAAACATTCTGATGTCAAATGATGAGGAAGACTCATAATTTATGACCTTTCACCCAAACGGGCTTATATATCATCGGCTGATTTCTACAGAACGTTAGATAATATCTACAGCTAAGTAAACAACTGAGCAGTGTCAGATGCTAGCAGAGCTAAGTAAATGAAATCACAAAGTAGAGAGTAAGTCTTGCCCTATTTCTTCACCACTAAGCTTCACCATGGGCAACTTCACTAACACCCACCAACCACTCTCTGACAAGTTAGAAACAGGGTAAGAAAAATACAGACAAGTCAGTGAAAACCCAACCCCACAACTGGGAAAACAAAACAAGCAAACAAACAAAAAAACCACCACATGCTTAACTGGAGAGAGTCAGTGGCATTCCCCTGCCCAAACAGCAGGACCGTATTCCAATTTAACAGCCTACAAGCCACTTGCATTTCTTACTCATGTTAGTGAATTCGGCCAAATCAACATTACTGTGTTACTTCCGAATGACATACATGTAAGACATATGCTAGCTCATCTTCTTATAAATGAGATATTATTTAATCTTAAAAGGTAAGGAAATTCTGTCACATGCTACAATATGGATAAACCTGGAAGAATAAGTAACCCTAAAAACTACCATACGTCAATAAAATCCTGTTACATTTCTATAACATTGGATCAGAGTGCAGCTTTTCCTATCAGTCTTCAATATTTGAGTTATAGAACATGACCAAATACTTAATGAAGAAAGTCAGAATATAAGGCTTTTTTTTATTACTATTTATTTTCATCACATTTTGCTTCCAAAATACTTACCTCAATGGAACTGGCTATATTCAAACATTCCTCCATTCCAGGAATATCCAACTGAATTATTCGAAAATCTTTACATTTTATGATGATGGTACCCAGTGGTCCCACGAATCTGTACGAAATTATAAATTATGCTTAGGAATACATGTATTTCTAACTTTAAGCATATGATTATTTCTGCAAAAAAAGAACGTAGTTATTATCACCATCTATATTCAACTTTATTCTCCCCTAATTAGTCTAACTGGGGAAGAGTCAAGCCTGTATCACAAAAATGTGAGCCATAAATTATTTACAATACATGTACTGAAAAAACTTTCAAATATAATTTATATTAGACCAAATCATTTATAAAAGATTATTTGGGGCCTTACTTCAAAGAACAGCAAAAAATAAATAAATAAATAAATAAATGTATAATTAGTATATTAAGTGTTTGTCATAGACACAGACAACAGGCATACCTTGGAGATACTGTAATTCTGGTTCCAGACTACTATAATAAACCAACTATTGCAATAAAGCAAGTTGTAATCCAACAGGGAAGTGTAATAAAACAAGGCTGGCCTGTATATATATTCTCTGACTACGATGGGATAAAATTAGAAATCAATAACATTAAAAAAAAACTGAGAAATTCACAAAATTGTGAAAATTGAACAACACACTTTTAAAGGATCAATAGATAAAAAAAGTCACAAGGAAAATCAGAAAATACTTAGAGACAAATGAAAACAAAAACACAATATTACAAAACTTATGGAACACAGCAAAAGTTTTTTATATATATTTTACATATATATGTATATATATATTTATATATATTTTACATATATATATAAATAAAACCACCTGATACATGATAAATCAATCAAGGATGGGTTATTAGATGATGGTTTTAGGAAAAAATACATGTTACATACAGAAAAACAAAATTGGATACTTATCACACTCGAAACAAAGGTAGAATCCAAACAAATTAAAGACCTAAAAATGAAGACTAAAACCCTAAAGCTATTATGAAAGAAAATGCAGGAGAATATCTAGTGACCTTGGGATAAAAAGGGACTTCTTAAGTAAGACTTAAAAAATATAAGCCACAGAGTAAAGCAGTGACAAATTTTGTACTAAAATTAAGGACTTCTGTTCAACAAAGGGCACCACAGGAAAATTAACTAACAGGTGAGAGACTAGGAGAAGACATTTGCAATATATAAGTGAAGAATTAATAACTAGAGGGTATACAACGAACTGGTGCAAATCAACACAGGAAAGACAACAAATAGTTTTTCACAGAAAGGAAAAAATTTTTAATTGAACTGCTAACAAATGGCAAAAATTAGGAACACGATAATGCCAAATGTTGGTAAGAACATGGAAGGGCAAAGCAGAACAGTCATTTTGGAGAGCTTTCTGGCATCATTTTGTGAAATGAATTAGGCACCTACTTTCTGGCTCCATCCCATCCTAGGCACAATTTCAGAGAAACTCTTGCACAAGACTATAATGGGACCCAAATGAATACGTTTAATCTCTCCAGAGTTGTTTGGATGGTAGAATTAGAGGTTATCTAAAGGGTCAGATAAATGTCGTATACACTTTGGAATTCTACGATGCAGTCAGAAGCAGCGACATGGATGTACAGAAAGCAGTATGAAGAGATCTTGAAAAAGAGTACTGAGATAGAACAAGATCTACAACATCTTACTCAGGTAAATTAAACTCACATACGCATATGTGAATACACCCCCACACAGTAGTGCTATATATAGTTCATAGGGATATCTATATCTATATCTCCAAGGACAAATGGCAACACTTAACATAGTTACCTGCAGGGAAAGAGGATGAGGTGGAAAATGGGAGTGAAAATAAGGGCTAAAGAAGAATAAAATAAAACACTGAGAAAACCTTATAATGAATGATGAGTCATCAACTAAGTAGGATTAATTCAATTGCCTATATCTGAGGTCCATAAAAAGAAAAAACAAGTACAATTGTAAAACTTGTGTACAACCTTGTCTACTGAAAGAATCAAATAAAATTATGTATGCAGTGTACATGAAAGTTTTTTATAAGCTTGTAAAGCATTATTCAAATATAAATTTTCACTTGATATGAGAGGGGTTGTCTTCCTCTTGTGTGATAGAACTGAGGTTCACAGAGGTTAAGTAGCTTGTCTAAGGGCACCTATCCGACAAGAGGCAAACTGAAAGAGTCATCCTTAATACGGCTCTTCCTCTCACACCCCATTTACAATTCACCAGCAAGGCACCGCAGCTCAGCCTTCTAAATACATCCCCAATCTGACTGCTTCTCCACTACTTCCACTCTAAGTCACCATCACCTTTTTAAAAAAATATTTTCTTTCTCTTTTAAAATTTTGTTTTGTTCACTTTTTTATCAAGATGGGAGGGAGGGACAGAAGGAGAGAAATATCTACTGGTTGCCTCTTGCACACCCCCAGCTGGGGACCTGGCCCACAACCCAGTCATGTGCCCTGACTTGGAACTAAACCACTGACCTTCCGGTTCATAGGCCCATGCTCAATCCACCGAGCCACACCAGCCAGGGCTAAGTCACCATCACATTTTACCTGAACTACTCAACAGTCTCCTAACTGGGCCTGCTGCTTCTACTTTTGATTCTCTAGAATCCATTTTCTGCTGGAAGACAGAATCATCTCCTAAAAAGTCTATCAACTGCTACTTCCTTGCTTTCAACTCTTCAAGGCCTTCCCATGAAAACCATCGCAATGGCATGTAAGGCCCTATAAGATCAGGGCCCTGGCTTACCCCTCCAACCACAATTTCTGCAATCCCCTTAGCCTCTACCCCTTGCTCACTGCCCTCCAGACACACTGGCCTTTGTTTTCCCTTGTACATGCCAGCTTGTTCCTGTCTCAGGTTTTGTATTCACTGTTCTCTGCCTAAAATGCTTTCCTCTGATAGTCACATTGCTAGCTTCCTCCCTTCATTCAGGTGCCATTTATTCAAATGTCACTTGTCTTCCTGGCATTCTCTCTCCTCCCATCTTCCTTTATTTTCCTTCCTGGCACTTATTTGTTGATTGATCTGAATGTCCATCTCCTCCACCAGGACATAAGCTCCTCATCTGTCTTAGTCACCACTGCTTCTGCAGAGCCCTGACAGTGCAGCACACGGAAGACACATGGAAGTAAATATTTCTTGAAACAAGCCACGTCTGATCTGACCACCTACCTCATGCCCCTCCCATTACAATATGCTGCTCCCCAGGAAAAAGACAAATGTGTGTATAGTTTGTCATTTACCCCTGCACACATTAAAAGGCCCACGTCTTATACACTTCCTTAAGCTCTACCAGGCCCAGCATGTAGTAAATGCTAGGCAGATATGGTGAAATGGAAGACTGAGATGCCTTCCTATTTACTACTCTTTACAAAGTAGTAAATAAGAAAGAAAAGAGAGTTGATGGCAAGGAGAAACTCTAATTTGTATTCAGTGGCACCGCTGACCATTCAATGATCAAACCTTTTTTTCCTATGTGCCTGTCTGCCCAAGCCACAGTTAGGCATTCTGAAGGAGATAAAAATTAATGAAATGTGAGTCCTGGCGTCAAGGGGCTAACATGTATAACCATCCAAATACAAATTTTAATACACACTTTATTAAACATATATAAGAGACATAATTTTAATATACATTTATTAAATGTATTTAAGAGACATAATTAAAGAGCTATAGGATTTTAAGGTGAGGGGAATTCTAGTTGTGGGATTAACAGAAGAATCTGTGAAAGAGATGGCAGTTGGAATGGTTAAACTGAATATTGATAGATGACCAACAACCGGATGATAGTCTATAAACTCCTGAAAGAAATATATTTTATCCATATTGGTGTCCTTAATGCCTCACAAAATATCGGCAATATAATGACGTTCAATGTTTAAGAAGCTTGGGAGGAGCAAGGCACTCCCTCTTCTTCCTTCGGTGTCAGTACAATACAGACATGAGAAAACGCAAGACATGAAAGAGCAAAAATAGTGAGGACTGGCTAGTAAAAAAAAGTTCATGAAAGGGAATGGTAAGACCTAAGGTGGGAAAAGTAGGATGGTGACAGAACAACATGAAGTGCCATGAATGACAGACTAAGAGGTTTAGACTCCATTATGCAGGCAAGGGGGGAACACTGAAAGCCTTTACCCAGGAGGTGATATGGGGAGTCTCATAGGGGCCCTTTGTTAAAAAAAAAAAAAAAAAAAAAAAAAATCTGTCACCACTTCGCCCATACTCTTTCAAATTCTACCATTAGAAATTATGTTCTTTGAAGGTATAACCTCTTTTGGGATCTTCTTGATTCAAATTCTCTTAAGAGGTAACAGGTAAAGCTATTATCATTTATTTACATGTTAGTGTAAACTGGATAATCAATTTACCTTCTGCGGGCTAGTGTGAGTACACAGCCATCGGGGAATGGGAATTTTGACTGCAGATGGAAGTACAACTTTTTTTGACTCTGAGATACTACCTTGGAAAGACAGAGTCTGGGTGCAGAAAAAGAAGCTAATTAACACCTTTGCTTAAGCACCAACTCTGTTCTTTCCAAAAGCAGAACTGAGTAAAGAGAAATAAAAGACATTATAATCTCCCATTGTGGGAAGTATTAAATGGGTGACATGAAAAATAAGAAATAAGGAGAAATGTGATCATTTCTTTGAGGGGAGAACAAGGGCTTCATGGAATTTAGACAGTACATTTTGAGTTGAGTTTTCCTCAAAAGTGGCAAATAAAGACTTTACCTAAATCGCACTGAATCACAACTTCATGAACTGTGATGGGCAATTATTATTCAAGGAATATGATGGTTCAAGGAGAAGAATGTGAAAAAGAAAATCCACTGAAATAGTGTTATGTACCAAAAATGATAATCAGGGTGATGATAACCATGTAATCACCCTAGGAATTCCATCCAGACTTACTAGAAACCAGGGGATTTCCTGTGGATGGTTTTCTACTTTCAAAAACTCAAATCTTCAATCAAGGCCAGACAGGACTCATTCTGCTGGCTGGTCTGGACAAAAGGAAAATACTGGGGCGCGTTTCCTCAGAGGTCCACCTAAGGACCCCAAGTTCCCTGCAGAATAGAGGGTGGGATGAGCACTCACCGCTTGTCGATGGCGTCGATGTTTGAATGGAGGAGCCACAACTCCTCCGTGTTGTCCTGCCGAGAGGAAAGGATCAGGTGGTGGCCAGTCAGACACAAGGTCCCCTCCACGGCCGGATAAAAGGGTCGGTGAAGCACGACATTGTCCACCCGTGGGGTCTTAATCAGCTCCGCAAACTCCATGTTCCCCAGCGGCCGGAGCTGGCGGACAGCAACGTCCAGGAGATGGAGGGCGGTTACACCGCCGCAGGGCTGAAGAAACTGACCCGGCGCAAGGCAGGCCGGAGGGGCGGGGTCCGGGGCGGGGAGGCCGGGCCCCGCCCCAGGACAGGGTGGGCTCGGCGAGGCCTGTGGCCTCTGTCACTGGCTGCGGGAAGCCCGGGGCTCGGCTAGACTAAGGGCTTTTCTGCCGCACCTCCTTGTCCCCCGCAGACCCAGGACTCGGCCAGGGAGAACGCTCCGCGACTGCCCAGCAGCCACCGCCACCACCTGGGGACCCAGCGAGGATCGGTGCGCTGAAGGGAAAAGGAGGAGGCCGTTTTAAGACCACTTTCCAAGTCCTAGCCGTTAGCGACTGCTGGCGGAAATAGCAGCTCCTAGCCGGAGCCTAGAGTAACTCTGGGCGGAAGCGGCGGAACTCGAAACGCTGGAGACAGGAAGTCAGAGCCGGAAGTCGGTCCCCGCCTGGGTCCGGAAGCACAGCCGAAGTCGCAGATTTGTGTTCCTGCTCGGAAAAAGCGCTCCTTTGCTTTCCTGTCCACCCTTGTATCCCTCACCTCCTTCAAATATTTCGTATCTGAAAAAACCAGAGAAGATGGAACGACGAGAAGTTCCTGACCTCTCTCTACCCACTTCAGTAGTAAGCCCTCCAAGGGCTCTTCGGAACGTTGGGCTGCCAACAATAGTGGCGATTTTCATCCATTCTCCATGAAGAGATTGCCAAGTGTGGGATCGAATCAGTGATTGTGACCCCCAGAGAACACACCAGGTGTAAGGGTGGGACGTTGCAGACTTCCAGAAAACGCCGCGCCAAGGTGCTGTGACCTTGAATAAGAAAGGAAAAGCACCCAAAGACCTGTGACAGGGACCTAGGTATAAATACGCACAATGCACAGAGGAAGAAGTGATCCTATCCTACGAGGAAGCTCAAGGGACTTGCTAAAACACTTAGTAGCACAGACTAGACTTCACTTAACATCTATGAAATCCAAGGCATTAGGGCTTCGATCACCACTGCACAGCTTCCCCATTAAATACAACCCAACCAAACCACTCCCAGACACCTAAGTTATGCCAGAAAGTTACTCAAATACTTTTTCCTTCCTTGGCACCTGGCCCCACTCTTTTAAACTGGCATTTTTTCATTCTAAAATAGGGAATTAGAGGCGAAATATGCAAGGAGTTTTGTCCTGGTCTACTGTCACTTCAGTAACTTTTGAAATCCACATCATCTAGCATAGCGAGTTGGCTAAAGTCTCACGTCAAAGACAAATTGCTTTAAAATTCATCAGGTTATCCAACACGTATTTCTGCTTATGTCCTTGCCCTTTTGAAAATTTTCTGCTCTTAGAACAACATCGTAAAGATTGTTACAGCTGAGAGTCCCGTTTTATTATATTTGTCTGCAAAAGAAAAACTATAACCAATAGAGAAGAGGTAATAACGGGAAATAACTTATAAAGTTATTTTTTAATTGGAATTTTTGTTGTCTTTCCACTATGTGGTTCATTATTACAATTACCAATTTTGGAAGGAAGAATTTATTCCAGAACGAAGAATCAGGGGAAGTTTTATGGAGAAAGTGTAATTTGAAAGGAAGATCTTGAAGGAAGAGTAAGATTTATACCCTAAATGGAGTGTAACCAACATAGATGTTCAGTTTAATGATGTCTATTAAAGGTAAAGAAAAATTCTTCAGAAATTTCATTACCTTTTTCTCTTAGGTTTTTGTTTGTTTGTTTTGTTTTGTTTTGTTTTATGGGAAGCCTATAAAAATATCACTCACTGTGCCATTAAATTTAAAAATGTTTAATATTCCATAAGGGCATAAACTCTTTTTGCCCAGGAGAAAAAATAGTCTGAATTTAAAATTATGCTGAATTGTTATAAAAAATACTGGAAACAATTATAAAATTACATCTACTCTGAGTCGAAGCTTAAAGCATAGAAAACCCTTGGGATTTGAAGAAAACACTGAATACTAAAGACCAGAGGTGGTGGGGCGCACAATATGTTAACTTACGGCATGAACAGTAGATGGCAGTAGAGTTTGACCGTAATGAGGTAGGGCTCCATTTTATTAAAAATTATTCAACTAAACTATAATCCAACAAGTTATTATTCAAACTGCCTGCATATAAGGGTCTCGGGGGATTCTGATGAACCAAGGAAGATGATGGCATTTATAATGCATGCGAAACAGCCATTTTAACGATGTTATTATTTTTATCATTTTATGAGATAAGTTACATTGATATCTAATCACCTAGATGTTATTCTTTCAAATAGCCAGCTACAATGTATCAAGTGCCTACTTGGTCATCAGCACTGTTGGAAATGTAAACAATAGATTTGACACTGCCTTTGCCCTCAAAGAAGTAGCTAGTTTGGAAAGGCCAACACACCTCACATAACATGAAAATATTAAGAAAATACTAAATTTTGAAGTACAGATATGCTTTCCTGGTTTTGTGTTTCTCTACTAGGCCTTGAGTAGTTAGTAGAAACTGAGGCAGTTTGAAGGGAGCTTGCATAAAACAGGTCAACAATTGCCAAAAGGAGCATCTGTGATGGAGAAGCTCCTGCCTATGTGTACCATTGATGAGCAGCTATTCTTCATGTACTTTGTTATCATATGTGGACTGTAGGCAGCTGAAATGAACTTGATAACCTCATGCCCCACCTTTCTTGTGTTCTCCACCCCCTGCATCCCTAAAGCAAATCCATCACCAAATTGGTGATCGTATCTTCTAATAGGCCTTGAATTCCCCCACTTCTCTCCATCCTCAAGGCCACCTAGCTCAGGCCACCATCATTTCTCACTTACTGTTAACAGATAAAGCCCCTTAGTTGGTCTCCTTTACTCTAGTGGGGGTCTCCTCCAACCCATTTTTCCACTTGCCAGGTGAAGCCCTCTTTGCTGTTCTAAATTTCTTTTTCTTTTCTTCACTTGTAAGTCCCTTTGTGACTTAGCCCCTTAGGCAGTGAGCAGAATTGCAAATCTCATCTCTCCTACTCTGTCTCTACCCTAGCACAATAGCCCCTAACCCTTATTCAACCCTCATTTCTTACAATCTTTGAGTCAGCTATTGTTTTTAAGAGAGAGGGGAAAGGAGGGAGAATGAGAGGGAGAGAAACATTAATGCAAGAGAGAAACATCGATCGGTTGCCTCTTGTGCTCCCCTCAACTGGGCACTGAACTCGCAACATAGGCATATGCCCTGACCGGGAATCGAACTGGTGACCTTTAGCTTTGCAGGTCAATGCCCAACCAACTGAGCCACACCTGTCAGGGCAATGCCAGCTAATCGTAAATAGCTCGTATTTTCCTCTTGAGACTTTTCACCCAGTTAGAACCTTACTACTAAGTGAAAGTGTGGAACAGATACCAGCATCATTAGTATTCCCTAGGAACTTTCTCAGAAATGTTCCATTCCAGAGCTACTGAATCAGAATCTGATCTTTACAAGATTCCTAGATGATTTTTATGCACATGAAAGTTTGTGAAAGCACTGCTTTAAAGAAACAAGGTGTTCTTTCTGCCTGGTATATACTCACCTCACTCACAATACCTTGTCCTTTTTACTCGCTAATTCCTATCGTACTTCAGATCACAGGTAAGATGTCACTGCCTCTGGAAAGCCTCCTCTGATTTCCCCCTACAAAACTATGGGCTCCACATTATATAGGCTCCACAGCACTATCTAATAATAATAATAATAATGATAATAATAATAGTTTATACTTTTGAGTGTTTACTCTGTGTCCTAGATATTGTGATAAATGCTTTACGCATATTGGCTCATGAAGTCCTTTCACAATTCTTTGAGGTTATTATTCTCCTTTTACCTATGAGAAAACTGAGACAAGTAATCTTAACAGCTTTCCCAAGGTCAAACAGCAGTAAGTGGTGTAATCAGAATTCAGACCCAAGCAGTTCGGAAAGACTCTGTGCTTTTCACCACCATGCTAAATCACCACCCATGAGACCTGAGCCCACCTTGGTTGCTCCCTCTGATTTTATCTCTTAATAAACTGTAATCTTCATTTGTGTCTATAACATTACATTAGATAGTAATCTCCTTGAGAGCAAGGACCACTCCTTTTTTAAAAGATTTTATTTATTTAGTTTTAGAAAGAGGGGAAGAGAGAAGAGAGAGAAACATCAGAGAGAGAAACATCAATGTTTCTCACGCGCCCCCTACTGGGGAGCCCGCCTGCAACCCAGGCATGTGCCTTGACTGGGAATCAAGCCAGTGACCCTTTGGTTCTCAGGCTGGCACTCAATCCACTGAACCACACCAACCAGGCAGGACACAAGGACCACTTCTTGATTGTCGTACACCCAGAATCTTAGCTTAGTGCCTATATGCAGTCGCCACTCAATGTGTATTTGTTGACTCGAGGTCCTGTATTTGACTTAACACATTCCACCCAGACCTCTCCTCTCCCACACCCCAATCTGAGTGATTTTAGATATTATTACCAGTGTTTATAGCAGAATTTTGATGAGAGTAAGAAGAAAGCGGTGCTATATTGTTCCCTCATTGTAGATGAGGAAATTAAAGCAGATGAACAACTTATCGGTAATGATGATATTGATAGTCTCCTAAGTTTGGTCACTGTTTTACAATTCACAACATGTTTTCAAGTATGCTATCACATATGGGTCTCTCAGTGACATGGTGAAGTAGGTATGAGAGGTAGTGTTTCCAGCTCAGAGAGGAAGAACTGAGGCTCAAAGGGAGAGTGATTCCTTTCAATGGCAAAACCAAACAGTGAGGCACAAACCCAAAGACAACTCTTCTGCATCCAAAACCCAAGCCCTTGCCATCATACTAATTTAAGTTAGACTTATTTTGCACAGTTTTTGACTGTTAAGGTTCTGAACTGTGAATGTTGGGAGAAGACAGCCATTCTTAAGCAAAGAAGGGCTAATGTTTCAGTGGACACAGCAACAAAAGGGAAGCTATGGGGACAATGATATGATCAGTGGGTCTGTGCTCAGACACTACATTCTAATGTTCACATCCCTTATGTCGGTTCCTGTGCCTCAGTCACTGAGCCACTTCATTTTTTGAGACAAAATCAGAAGAACAGGAACCTACCACTTCAGAAGAAAGTGTGACACTGGAAAGAAGAGGGATTGTTGCTCTCGTGCATAAAAAGTCAACCCAAGTATAATTGCTTAAAACAACATCTAGCAGTTGGTAGCTAGAGCTGAAATAGTGGGAGAAGGAGAGGCTGAAGCAGCTAGGGGCTACTCAGCCACCTCTCTGCAGTCTCAGGGTCTCTCCCGACAGCCTCCTTGGGAGTTAATTTGGTATTCCTACTAGTACTGTGGCCTCAGGGCAGTTGGACTGCATACATGGCACCTGAAGTTGTCAGGAATGAGTATTCCCAAGAGCAAAGCAGGAACTGCATTAACTTTTATGACCTACACTTGGATGACATATATATGTCACTTCCACTGCACTTGATTGACCTTAAACAGTTACAAAAACCCACTCAGTTTCCGGGAGAGGACATAGATCCCATCTCTCAATAGGAGCAATGTCCAAGAATGTATGCCACAGGGGTGCAGTTGATAGTGGGAAACATATATATATATATATATATATATATATATATTTCCCCCCCCTGTACACACTGGCAACTGGAAAGAGGAATAAAGAGAATATTTTGAAAGTCAGCACACTCTTCTTGGCAACGTGCTTTTCTGCTCGTAGCCATAATAAAGTGAACTAAGAATATGCAATTACATTTAATTAGATATAATTAAAATAAAGAGACACATCTAAAAACGGCGTAATTAAGAAGTAGAAAAATTTACTAGGTGGGAATGTCAACAATGCTAATTTAGTGATTACTGTTGGAGTTTATTTTATTGTCACTGAACCTAAATCAGGTTCAGTGTCCAATAAAGTCGGGAAGTAACCTCAGTCTGCTGTAAACTCCTTTAGTCACGCCTCCCTAGCTTTTCATTTCTGCTTTCCCCACATTATTTAGGGGAAGCTTTGTACATAATTTTCAATGTGACATACAGTTTTGTTTATGATCCTTGAATTTGTTTAATAGGCTATGACACCTGCCCCAATTTCCCCTCCTAGGTCCTCCCTTACTTTTTTTCCTTTGGCTTTCGCCCACTGCCCTTTCCTTTCTCATTCTATTTTGCCTTTCACTTCTCACACCTTTTGCTCAGGGATGACTGCCTCAAGGGGACAGATCTACGATTATCACCCCACAAAATGAGGAAATAGGGAGGAACAGCCAGGGGCTTGCACAAAGTCAGGGAAGTAAAGAATTACAAAGTCTTGTCAGTGTAAAGGCCAGTAGGCCAGCTGTGCCTATGTGCTGGCAATTATTGAAATTAGAATTCCGTCCTCCAACAAACTGGGAGAAAGGGTCCTATCCTTTCTGTGGGTTGCATTTCAAGGAATGGTTTTCAGGTCTCTAAGAATGACATTCCTGAGATGTAGGAGATATACATGCATCTTATAGGACATAGGAAGGGTTCATAATTCACAGTAGTCTCCCCCACTCCGTATTTATGAGGAATACATTCCAAGACCCTCCAGTGGATGCCTAAAACCACGGATAGGACAGAGCCCTATATGTACTATGTTTTTTTCCCCATGCATTCATATTTATGATAAAGTTTAACTTATAAATTAAGCATAGGTGGAGATTAACAATAAATAACAATACAGTAGAACAATTACAATATCCCGTAATAAAAGTTATGTAAATGTGATCTTTCTCAAAATATCTTACTCTACTATACTCATCCTTCCTCTTTTTGTGAACATTTGAGAGGATACAATGCCTACACAATAGATGAAGTACTCAGACTGGAACGAAATTTAATCCTTATGAATTGTTTATTTCTGGAATGTTTCATTGAATATTTTTGGACAGTGATTGACAGTAACTAATTGAAATCTCAGAAAGCAAAACTTCAGCTAAGGGGGTAACTACCATAAGCTGTTTTAGGAAGCTCTCTATAAAGGCAGATAAAGGACCTACCATTAGATGTTGATCGGAACAAGCAGTAAATCCTTTGATAGCCTTGAGGATTTTTTCGTTTGTTTGTTTTGTTTTGTTTCGGACAGGCACTTTAAGATGGCTAGGGTCATGCAGTTCAAGGTTGAGACCTAAAGGATAAGAAGCCTCAAAGGCCCTGACTGGACTCTGGTCAAAGGGAGAATCTTTGTCATTGCTACTAAGGGATCATGATTTTTAAATTGGCCTCACCCATTGTATCATCAAATTTTAACCTGAAAATTGAATATGGCCACATATTTACTTGGTTCACACTTGATATTCCTTTCCTCATTACCTTCGTTCTCTCCTTTATTTCATTCCAGATCATATTAGTTTAGAAGAAGAGATCTAAATCCTATTTATCTTGGGTCTTCTTCCCCTCTTAGAGGTCCTCACTGTGCTAGGTAGGCACTTCCTAGCACAGTGAAGCTCAGAACTTTTATTTTAGTTAAATAAAAGAACAGTGAAAGAAGGGTGACCATGCCTGTCATTAGTTCTAAAAAGCCAGAAAGTAAAGTTGGGGAAGCAATGTGAAAGAAGTTCTATACACTGCTCACTGGAAAAGGTTTATTTTAGATTAAAAATTTACTTATGGCTTCCTCCCCAACCCCCAACCTCAATATATTTATTTGCCTTTGTTGTCTGAAGAACCAAAGACCATTCATTCTTAGTTAGAGATTTTAAAAAGTGTTATTATCTACTCTGGCCATAGGTAGGTTGATTGATTATCTTTGGAGTAAGGCCAACATTTTCTCCCCTGTGTGTATTTAATCTTAGAGGGAATCTTAATGTCCTCAAGCTTACATCAAGCCAGCAAGGAGGCATCTGAAGACCATATTAACACATGCTCTAGTTATATAGTCCTCAGATGGTCACTTCTACTCTCACTTTCTACTCTTGTTTCACCTGCAAGATGAGGACACCCATATCTACCTAACAAAGTTATGGTAAGCATCAAGTAAAACTATGAAATAAAGCTGTAAACTATAAAGTGCCATGGAAATATAAGATCAGTGAGATGTTTAGGTTTCTATTACAACTGAGTGTGGTATCGGAACGATGGCACTTTCAACCCATGTGGCATCTTCTACATTATTATAATACACAGAAAAGGGGAAGTTAAGGCACATAAGAGAAGGTGGCAGGTTATCATCATGCAGAGAAAATGAGGGGGGCATGGAATTAATGAAGCCAAGCTCTGATGGATCTGTGCTTGACCACTATCTTCTGTTTCGATGGGGGAAAAAAGCTCAGATAGAACTGAAGGCAGGTATAGGTTGAATCGTGTCCTCCCAAAATGTGTATGTTGAAGTTCTACCTCACAGTACACATCAGAATGTAATTTATTTGAAGATGGGGCCTTTAAAAAGGAAGTTAAAATTTAATGAGGTCATTAAGGTGGATCCTAATCCAATACGACTAATGCCTTTGTAAGAAGGAAAGGTTAGGACACAGATGCACAGAGAGGAAAGGCTAAGACACAGGGAGAAGACAGCCACCTATAAGCCAAGGAGAGACAGACCTCAGGATAAACCAACCTGCTGATACCTTGATCTTGGACTTCCAGCCTCCAGAACTATGAGAAAATAAATTTATGTTCTTTAAGCCTTTCAGTATATGGTAGTTTCTTATAGCAGTCCAAATAAATTATATATATGGTCTGTCCAGCAAAAGTCCAGCCATTGTTAATATAATGAGAATGGCTTGTTTGACATCAATGTAGCCCAGCAGCCAAGAGGAATGGACTGGAATGTGCATGTGTGAACAATGACAACTTCACTGTACTAGTCAGTGGGGACAGTAGATGCCATTGAGTAAGCACACGTACTGTGTGGCCATTGCATTCAAAATGACTGAGTGAGTAGAGCAATGAATCTGCATCAAATTTTGCATTAAGCCTGAACATTCTTCCAAAGAAACTATTCAGATGATCCAGAAGGCCACAGCTATGGGCAACTGGTGACTGGCAGCTTCATTATGACAATGCACCTGCTCATGCATCACGTCTCATGCAGAGCTTTTTGGTGAAATATCAAATCACCCAGGTGACTCAGCCCCTCTACAGCCCAGATTCGGCACCCTGAAACTTCTAGCTTTTCCCAAAACTAAAATTACCTTTGAAAGGGAAGCGATTTCAGACTGTTGACGAGATTCAGAAAAATACGACGGGGCAGTTGATGGCGTTTGGGAGAACTGTGTGAGGTCCCAAGATGCCTACTTTGAAGGGCACTGAGGCATCATTGTCCTATGTACAATGTTTCTTGTATCTTGCATCTTCTTCAATAAATGACTCTGTTGTTCACAGTACATGGCCAGATACTTTCTGGACAGACTACATACATATATACATACCTACCAAAGATTATTAATTAATTAACAGGAACAGCCCAGAAAACTCTGACCTCCTTCACTTCTTCACTCGTTCACTGTGACTCTCCATGTGACATTGTTCTTATCCCTGTTCCATATTTGGGTCACAGCTCATCAGCTTGTTCTCACAACTTCCTCACAGCTTCCTGGCAGTGACCATTATCCTGGACGCAGCCTTTTGGTCCAGGCTCTTGTCCACTGTGGGAGAAGAGAATCAATGAAGGAATCTGGGAATGCTGTGGTCTAGGCAGAGGCTGGATCCCCAAGTCCATGCCACCTTTCCAGAAGTCATTCCCTGGGGACAGTTGCCCCACCCCATATATTAGATAATGTCTACTTCTTTGTATTTATAATCACTGTGTCATCATGGTTAATCTTGAATCTATTATTTAAGCACGTGTTGGAGACAGTTGCTGCTCAAGAATGTTTCCGAACTGATAGAAACTTATGCTGGAAGAAAAATACACAAAGCTGAATCCATGAGGCAGGAACTTTAGCACAGTTGGGAGTTCCCTGAATTAACTTCCAGATAATGTGATCATTAATGATAAGTAAGAAAACATACCAAATTGAGGCTTACATTTATATTATTAAAATGCAATCATACCTGCAGAACCTGTTTACAACTTTGAACAACAAATGCTTTTTTGTAGAGAATTTGTCACCGACATCATTCAGAATTGCTGGAACACGGCGATCTAAAAAAACTAACAAACTGACATGTAGTCAGTTGTGTTCTTGTGTTCAAATTCTCTGCAAACATTGCATCCCTTACTGCTTGCGCCAGGGGAAGACCACTCCCACGGCTCTGTCCTGCATCTGCTGCTGTTTTAAAGCAGTGGCCACAGCACCTCAAGGTTATACATCTGTATTTATTTAAACTGCCAGCCTTGAAGTTGAGAGTTTTTATTTTAGGTGTAAGACCTCTCAACGGCGAAGGGGCAAGCAAATGTAAAACCTGCTACGTTTTTTCCTCAGACATCAATGCTTAGGATTTTTAGCACATGTTTTACAAATTAATAATTGGGGGTTGGGGAAACTGGACAGTCAACAACCTTTTCAAGTTCCAGGACAGTGTTTTGTGCCCTCTGGGGGACAGTTTGAAAATAAAAGATCAGAAACTGTAGAAATGAATGACAGCTTACACTATTTTTCACGTGCCAATGTGTTTCACACATTGGGCTAAGCCTTGTATGCATGAGCTCATTCTTACAACTGTCTATAAACTAGGCATCTGATTCCAGTTTTACCAATTATAGAACTAACTCCAAGACACCAGGTAAATTAACCACAGCCACACAGCTAGAGAGTGGCAGAGCTGGGATTTGAACCTAGTTTTATCTCATTCCAGAGTCCAAGTTCTTAACCACCAAGGCCACATTATCGATCCATATCTCAGAACCTGGTGGTTTGAGGAGTGCTGACCCCAGACTGTGTTTCTGGAACTATAGTTACTTGCACAATTGCTCTGGTAAGAGCTAAAAGTAGTTTTTCTGATGTTCATTTAGAGGTGGTAATTTGCTCTCAAAAGTGAGCCACGGTGGTTTTGTTTGCCATTATTTTCTTATGTTTTTGTTCCTTTTGTTTCTTATTATGTTCTCGCTAGTTCACAGTAATGGCCTTAGGTGTCTAGCAATAGTAACTCTCAGATTTTAAAGAACATTAACAATATACTTCATCTGTGAAGCTCAGCAATCCAATCTCAGAACCGTAGAACTGAAGTGAGCTAGTTCTGGAAGGAACTTGAGAGTTGTCCAGTTTATTGGTTTCACAATACGGGCATCTTGAAAGCCCATGGAGGAAGTTTTGGTTCTCACCATGATCGAGGGTGCTACTGATGTTTACTGGAAGGGACACTGGATGTCCTGCAATGCCCGGACTGGTCCCACAGGGAAGAATTTACCTAGATCCCATAAGACTTTGCAACAAACTGCCAGACATTCTGAGATAGAATGTCTGCTTCAACCTGTGAAGTAATTTCAGGACCTGGGTTGTCTTTTCTGCAACATTTTGATACTCCCACACCCCATGTTATCACAAAGAATTATTCTGACACTGAGCTTCTTATAAAGGCCTGGATGACTTGCAAGAATATCTAACTTCCTCGTTTTCCTCTACAATCTATAACTCATCTTGGCATCTTATACCTACTTAAGGTATTTTCCTCTTTTTCCTATAATTTACAAATCAATCAGCCCTGTTAACACTTAACACTAAATTCATCCCTCTGTCTAGGCACTCTTCTGCTTTCTTGCCCTCTGCCCTTCTAGGTAACGGCTTCCGACCTTCTGACTTTTGTTAAATCTAAGCATATTCATTGTAAGTAGTGGCAATAAACCATTTCCTAATGTCTGGTAGTATAGTTCTGTCTCTTTTAAAAATATAGTGTGTTAATAGAAAATCTGAGGTATGGTAAGGCCAACAGACCAGGAGATGACTGCCATTGAAATAACAGCTTGTTATTCACAGTTCCCAAGCGGCGGGGCCACACTGAGCCATGGCAGCCACCCGGGGAAGCGCCAGGGGTGGTCAGGAGGCAGAGGGAGTGAGGTAGGACTACGGGCAAGAGACTTTACTGTGGTTTCCACGGGGGGAAAGAAGTGAAGCAGGAGAAGCGGGTTTGGGATAGGCTAGTCAAAATAATTTCAGTAGATTCTGGGGCATGAGGCCGTCCTTAGCAGTCTAGTACCTAGTCTTAGGGTGATTAGAGCAAGAAGACAGAGCCCCAGAATGTGAGAGGCAGTAGAAGAGGTGGTTGGGCTGTGGGCCCTGGACTGGTTGGTTTGAATTTTAAAATTCTGCTCTTGGGCAACTTGCCTGCTGTCTCTAGAAATGGGCGAGCTCCGGGAGGGAGAGCCCCTTCAGGGTCAGCAAGGCCCCAGATGTCAAATCACCAGTGTATAGAAGAGAAAAACCATGGTTAAAATGCTGCCCAAGCCTTTACATACTCAAATATATATTATTTTGCTATAACCTATTCACTTGAATTTCCCAGAGCAGTTTTAAAAAATTATGTCTATAGGTAGTTATATCTATGATCTTCATTTTAGAATAGCAAAGAGGATGCTACAAATGTTTATTTCAAAACTGGGCATAGGATCAGATGAGATTGGGTGCCACAGATGTTTTACAGAGGGGGAAACTGAGGCACAAGGATGGGTGAGACCACCTCAGGAGTAAGTGCACAGGTGGAAAGTTCACAGGGGGAAGGCTCACAGGACATGGACAGAGGGGCGGCAAGGAGACAACGACGGGATGATCAGAAAAATGGAGGACAGTGTCCCAGAAGCTTGGGGCCCATCGTGCCAACAGTGGAGGAAGACAGGCACTCACAGGCAACCTTTCCAGGGAAAAGGTTAAGACAAAGGGCTCTGCAAAAGCCCTCTCACCAAGGGAGTTTAGGAAAGGGAACTGTGAGTTTAGCATATTGTTTTTAGGAGTTTGGGGGAAAGAAGAGAGATGGTAAACAGGGCCATGGGCATTTTTACTGTACTTATTTATTTATTTATTTTTGATTTAATCTTTATTGTATTTTCTTTCCATTACCATTTAGTCCCCTTATACCCCCCACCCCCCCAGCAATCACCACACTGTTGTCCATGTCCATGAGTCCTTTTTCCTTTTTACTTAATCCCTCCACCTCCTAACCTTCCCCCCACCACTGCTGTCATCCGTTCTCCGTCCATGAGTCTGTCTCTGTTTTGCATGTTAGTTCAGTTTGTTTACTATATTCCACATATGAGTGAAATCATACGATATTTGTCTTTCTCTGACTGGCTTATTTCACTTAGCATAATGTTCTCCAGGTCTATCCATACTGTTGCAAAGGGTAAAATTTTCTTCTTTTTTTTTGAATTTGAAATTCAAATGTGTAAATGTTCCGTAGTTGTTTTATCCACTCATCTATTGATGGACTCTTGGGTTTACTGTATTTACCTTTATCTCATTATTTTATGGTGGTTAAGTATACATAGCATAAAATTTACCATTTTAAGTGTACAGTTCAGTGTCGTTAAGCATATTCACATCGTTATGCAACCATCTTCACCATCTTCCCATAAAACTCTTCGTCTTCCTAAACTGAAACTCTGTCCCATTGAAACTAACTCCCCATTCCCTCCTTCCTCCAGCCCCTGGCCACCTCAATTCCACCTTCTGTCCTTATGAATCTGACTACTTTAGGCACCTCATGTAAGTGGATTATCTAGTATTTGTCATTTTGTGACTGGCTTATTCCACTTAGCATTATGTTCTCAAGGTTCATTTATGTTGTAACATGTGTCAGAGTGTCCTTCCTTTTTAAGGTTATGGGATTTCATTTCTAACAGTGGCACAGCCCTGTGTACACTACAGGCAGAGGGAAAGATAGCAGTAAAGAAATCTGGAAGATAGGAGGGGGCAGAGTCATGGAAGAAGACACAGCAGAGTAGGGGGAGGATCCAGTTTGGAGGTGAGCGGGCCTGGGTTCAAATTCTGACCTTCCTGCTTCATGATTTGAGCAATTTATGTCATCTCCCCCAATATCAGCTTCCTTGTATCTGAAATACATTTAGTGATGACCTTTTATAGGAGCACTGTGTGCGTAAAGATTTCCATACGAGAGAAACCCACACTGCTTTGCCTTGTGCCCTCCATATTTGAAAGAGTTGTCCTACCTAAGGGTGTTTGCCCTCATTTTATGCAGGAAGAGACAGAGGGGCAGAGAGGATATGTGACCTGCTCAGGATCCCCCAAATGAGGAGAGGAAGATCTGTGATAGAGACCCACGTTTTCCTGATTCCTAGCCCCTCCAAGGGCCCCAGGCTGCCTCTCCTGTAAAGCAGGTTCTATAATTGCATGTTTTTCCCCTCTTCCCCAGGGGTGGGGAGTGGGGGGAGAGTAGTGAGTAGGAGTCAGCTTGGGAATGAATGGAAAGGCCTCATCACTATGTGGAGCTGGTGGGATGGGGAGAAGTTTGGTAGAGAAGGAGCCTGAGAGATGATAGATAACTGCTCTAAACATCTGATGGCAAGACTTTTGAGCATCCAGGATGCAGGGTTAACACCAAGAAATGGAAGGTTGCATGACTTCAAGAGAACACCAGGTAGTGGTGAGAAATCCTTGGTTAGCTGGTTAGTCTTGCCCGGAAGCAATGAAGTACCCTAAGTCCTCACTTAACATCATCAGTAGGTTCTTGGAAACTGAGACTTTAAGCAAAACAATGTACGAGGAAACCAGTTTTACCATAGACTAGTTGATATAAACAATACTTAAGTTCCTGTGGCATATGTCTTGTCACAAAAAATCATCCAACTTCTAAATATAGACCCCAAACACTTCTAATATTAAACATTAAAATAAATAGAAGATATAAATACAGTCCAGAAAAATTAATAAAAACCAAGATTATTATTTTCCAACCTGCTTTTTCCAGGGTCATGGGTGGCTGGAGCCTCTCTCAGCAGCTCAGGGCATAAGGTTGGCACCCTCCCTGCACAGGACACCCTTCCTTCTCCAGGCCATTCAGACCCACCCGCACTCACTCAGACTGGGACACAGCAGTTACCCAATGTGCACATCTCTGGGGTGTGGGAGGAAACCAGAGTACCCAGAGAAAAAACATGCAAAATGAGGAGAACCTGCAAACTCCACACAGTGGCCACGGCTGGGAATTAATTGTTTTCCCCTCATCAACATTATAACAAAATGACTGAATGAAATGATGTTATCCAAGGACCAGCTGCAGATGGATTCGGTGAAGACCTTTCCAAACGCCAGTGCCCTGAGTAGCCATCAACATGGGCTCCGTGTCTTGCGGGAGAATAGTCAGGAAGGAAAGGCAGGGCCCCCTTGACACATGTCTGGTATATTTTCTCCACGACAGTAGCAGGAAACCAGAGCACACGTGCTTTCCAATGTACATATATGACTTTTGGTGCATCAGACAGACATCTGTTCAATGCTCTTAAGCACCTGCCAGCTCTGGAGTTTCAGATGCATTTCTTAGATAAGCGTTTTTCTGCTGTTTTTCTTCTCATTGCAAATCACTGAGACAAAAGCACAGATCCGCTCTGGGACTGCAGAGTACTGGCAGTGTTACCCCGAGGCTGCTATGCAAGGAAAACATTCTGCTGAGGCCTTTTGGACATGGCTTCATGCGCTCATTTATTTCACACTCGTGTTTTAAAATAATTCTTTTCAGCTAAAAATGTATTTTCACTTAAGATAATAGATGGAAGTTGTGAGCTGGTTATAGTTTCCAAGTGACATTAGCATATGTGTTATATTTCCTCCTGAATCCCACCCCCTCTCTCCTTTCCAATTTTCTTTTCCTGGTTCCAAGGAGGAAAATTTAGAAAGAAAACATTACTTGTATAATATACTGCTTACTCACCTCCCTTCCCCCAACCTTTTTACAGAAGGTGGGAAATCCTCTGACCCTAGTCCTATTTTACTAACCAGTAGGAGCACATCCTTCACACCTGTCCCCACCCCCAACCCTAAGACCTTTCCCTTTCTCCTCCTGGGTCATTATGATACCCCTATCTTCTCCACGTGGTCCTGAGATCTTTAGTTTTGCCTTATAACCCACTGTCTATGATGCAAGCAGAGTGGTCTCTCTAAAATCACAACTTGGGTCCTGCTACTCCCCTGTTTCATCCTTTGGTGACTTCCAATTAGTTACAAAATAATTTCAACCTCCCTACCAGCCATTCGTCTCTCACTCTCCTGCCTTTCTCCAACACTCCGCATGGTTTCGAGTGGTCTACTCATGTCATGGCTCTTTGTCTTCCCAAAATGCATTTTCCTCCTTGTCCACCTGGCAAACCCCTAGTCACTCAATGGGATGTGGCTCAAGCATTGCTTACTCTTGGCAACATCCCAGGTTCACCCAAGCGGAACTGATCATTTCATCAGAGGCTCCTTCACCAAACATGGCATGTGTCCCTGGGGGTCCCCAGTGCCATTCCTGCTTGACTGAGCACATGGTTACAAGGAATAACCTTCCTCTTCTTTGCACCTCCAACACCAGTCCTGTGTTGATTCAAAGAGGATAAATGGTGATGAAAAGAGACCTGACTTGGGTGGTGAACGCACAACACAATACACAGATGATGTGTTGTAGAACTGTTATAGAACTGTTAAGCTGTTATAGAAGAGCTTAAACCTATATGATTTTATTAACCAATGTAACCCCAATAAATTCAATGAAAAGTAAAATAGATTCTTTTAAAGTATATATTGAATTGATAATCTACATTGAATAGGTTTGGTTGTCTGGTAGCAATGACAGGTTCTACCCTCTGTGATTATTGGCAGGGTCACTCCAGTTTAACAAATATTTGTGGACTGTTTGCTCTGTGCCATGTGCTCTTTTGGGTTCATTGTACCCAAATTAACAAACCAGAATTCCTTCAAATAATGAGTTCATAGTTTATCACTGAGGACCAGCAAGAAATGTCACTAATACAAAATGATAGGTGCTGTACTAGGGGGAGAAGCAAAATATTATGTCAATTTTTTTAACCATGGCTGTACACCCAAATCTAGGGAGTTTTTAAAAATGTGCATGATTCCACTTATATGAAGTATCTAAAACAAATTCACAGAAGCAAAGAATAGAAAGGCGGTTGTCAGGGACTGAGGGAGACGTATATTAGGAGTTGCTAATCAATGTGTATAAAATTTCAATCTTGCAAGATTAATGAGTTCTAGAGGTCTGATGTACAGCACTTTACCTATAGATAATGATATTGTATTGTACTCTTAAAAGTCTCTTAAGAGGATGGAGCTCATGTTAAGTGTTCTTATACAAATAACAAAAAATAGACAGTGCTGCCAAACAAGGTGGAAATTATTATTGAAGTTAATTTATAAACAAGTATATTATTTCTTTGGACTTAAAAACGTATATATGTATGTCTTGGCCTATATTGCTTATCTACTGATGCTTAACAAATGACTCTAAAGCTTAGCTTCAAACAACAATAAACCTTTATTATATCACACCACTTTGGTGGGTATGGAATTTGGGAGAAACTTACCTACATGGTATTGAGTCTGTTCTGTGATTCCAGTCAAGATGCCAACCAGGGCTGCTTTCGCCTGAAGGCTTGACTGAGGCTGGAGGACCCACTTCCAAGATGGCTCATTCACATGGCTGACAAGTTGGCGCTGGCTAATGGCAGAGGTTCTCACTATATGGACCTCTCTACAAGGCTTCTCGAGTGTCCTTCTAATATGGTGGCTTTCCCCAGAGAGAGTGATTCGAAAGAGCAAGATAGAGGGCAAAATGTCATATATGATCTAGATTCAAGAGTCACACAGCTTCATTCCACGATAGCCTACTGGCTGCACAGGGCAGTTCTAGTCAGTGTGCGAGATGAACACACAAGATTTTGACTACCAGGAAGTGAGGATTGCAGGAAGATGTTTTGGGAGCTGGCTATGACGTGTTCCTACCCTCAGAGATTTAATTCTGTACGCCTAGGTAGAGCCCAGGGCTTTTTAGGTTTTGTTTGTTTGTTTTGCCCTTTCTTTTTATCTCATTGGCTTCACTTTTTATTGAAATGTAGTACACATATAATACATAAATCATACATAAATCATGTATTCAGCTGGATGAGTTTAAGTAAAAGCACACACCCATGTAACCTACATGCAAATCAAAGAACATTACCGGCACTCTAGAAGTCCCCTTTGTGCTCTCTTCCAGTTGCTAGACCCTTACAAGTACAATCTCATGACTTCTAACAGCACTGAATAGTTTTGCCTGTCTTTAAACTTTAAATGGCACCAAACAATATGCACTCATTTATGTTTGGCTTCTTTTCACTCAACCTTATGCTCATGAGACATCCAGGTTGTTATATGGCTGTATTTGTTCATTCCCATTGCTGTGTAACAGTCCTTAGAGAAAAATACCCATTCTACTGTATTCCAGTGTATGGTTACTGTGAGTAGTGCTGCTATGTAATGTCTTTGTAAATGGCTCCTGGTGATCATATGTGCACTGTTATGTGGGACATAAACTGAAGAGTGGAAATGTTGGGTCACAAAGGACGTGCATATTCAGCTTTCTAGGAACTGTGAAACAGTTTTCCAAAGGGCTTACACCAACATACACTTCTATCAACTGTCTATGAGAGTTCCAGTTCCACATCTTCTCCAACACTTAGTATGTTCCACCTTTTTCATTTTAGCCATTCTGGTTGATGTGAGGGGATATCTCATTTTGGCTTTAATTTGTATTTCTCTGATGGCAAATTAATTTTAGCACTTTTTCAAAGGTTTATTGACCCTTTGGATGTCCTTTTCTGAACTGACTATTCATGTCTTGTCCATTTTCCTATTGAGTGATTCCTTTTCCTTACAGATTTGTGAGAGGTTTTCTTCTATGTATTCTGGATAAGAATTTTTGTTAGATATACATATTGCAGATGTCTTCTCCCAGTCTATGGTCAACTTTGACTCTCTAATGGTTATGAGCGGAAATTCTTAATTACAATATGATGCAATTTATCTTTTTTTCTTTCCTTTATGGCTATTGCTTTTTGCACCCTGTTTTAAAAAAAAGGGCAAGATTTGACAATCACTCAGTTGAGCGTTGGGCGAGAAAAGGAGGTAAAATGGGAAGTCAATGAATAAACCCTGCCTAAAGGTGGCACTATTTTCTTTCACAGCCTTTTGTTGGGGAAAGGATACAAATGTTCTCACACTTAGCATTGCAGTATAGGAGCCCTTGCAGAGAGTTTGGGAAGACAGAAGTTGTAAGTTACAACAATGCAAACAAGTTGAAATTCAAGTTTACATTGTCCAGGTCCCCCAAAGTCCCCAAATTATTTCAGAACCACAGCTCCAGCCTTCCCCTGTTCCTTCAAAGCTCAACTCACCATTTCTTCTTATTTTCTTTCGCTCTTACTCATTTTAAATGAAGACCAGTTGAAGAACTGGGGTTTTCTTTTGGGGGGGGGTGTACAGCTAATTCATGCCCTCTAGATATCAGTGTCCAGTGTTAACAGGTTTATTAAAGACAGTTCCCTCTCCAAGAGGAATTCGGGTGCCAGGCGTTAAGATAACACATTTGTTACTCCATTACAGAATTTATGGCCTTTCATTTTTATCATAAATTCCACTCCAGAAGGGACCACCCTGAAGCCTGATGCTCACTACTACGAACTGTTTTATTCATGTATTGACTCTATTTTAATTTATAAACTGAATCCTTAATATAGAGCTTTTAAACATGAGTTGACAGTCACTTGGGGGAGCTGGTAGAAATGCAGAGCTCTAGATTTCACCCCTAAAGATTCTTCTTTAGTAGGTTTGGAGTAGGGCAAAGAAATGCCTCTCTCTGATGCCTAACCACACTCAGCCCCTGTCCTAGATGGCTACGAGGAAGGCAATTCTGACACCACACTGAGGAATGATGCTGTAGTGGGTCGTAAAAATGCTATTCTACTCCACCCCCGGGGCAGCAAGCCCACTTTCACTGCCTGAGAGTGGCCTCCGAGAAGCACTCGACATGGTGTTCATTCTTCTAACAACCTTATGAGATAGATACTGTTATTATCCCCATTTCACAGGTGAGGAAACTGAGGCTCAGAATGATTCACTTGCTCTGGGTTTCAAACTAGTACTCAGCCATTAATTGATCCATGCATTCACTTAGGCACCCCTGTACTCCATGTACTATCCTAGGTGCCAGCAGGTAGTAGCGTGAGGATATGAACTCACAACTCCCAGCCCGTGTTCCTCATGATGACACTGATGTCTTTCTGAAAGATTGTTAAGACAGCTTATAGACCATGGAGAAGATGTTATGATAAGGCAGAGGAAGAGAGGAGGTTCCAACACTCAGGGTTCATGCCCGGGTCCAGAGGGTGCTGACGCGGTCTTGTCCACCTGCAGTGGGCATCCTGTGGGTATGGAGGCCTGAAGAAAGGCCACTCTGACTGAGGATGGCCAGAGCCACACCAGGAGTGGCAGGAACAGCCCTCGGTAGGGCTGGGAGTGCTGGGATTGTGGGGAGGCGATTTAATGTTCAAATCCATCCACCTCCCCCAGACTCCTCTTTCTCTTTCTTCTTGTCTTCTTCCTTCCTGACTCCTCTCTGCCCCTTTCCACTTCATCTCCCTTCTTCCTTGGCCTTCCCCAGCCCCTTTTCCTTTCCTACCTTTTTCTCTCGATCTTCTCTGCCTCTTTTGCTACGCGTGTGGGGGTTCTGAGTTGCTGTGAACACAGTTGCTTCTTCCTGTAGCTTCCTCTTCCCCAGGAAGATTCTACAGAGTCCCTTGGAGGTTCAGTCCCACCTCTGGAGCCCACGACCAACTTTGACCAGAGACAATGCAATATTGCTTGGCCAGCCCTCACCTGAGCTCCGCCTGTATTCCAAGGACCATGCAAGGGACCACAAGAGCCCAGTGGAAAAATGAGGTCTTTGCCCCCAAGACACCAGGGACACAAAACACAAAGTAGACATAGTAGACAGAGTAGAAAGACATAGCAGAAATAGTAGAAAGTGGGAAAGTGTTATGAGAGAGGTATAAAGGAGTTTCACCATACAATCTTCTCGATTTGTTGCCTTGTCTACCTTCTTACTACCATTGCCTTTGTCCATTACTCACCTGGATCCTTGTTTATCTGGTTTATTGCAGGGGCCTCCTTTAGACCTTGAGCATGCATCAGCATTACCTGGAGAGCTTGCTAAAATACAGAGGACTGGACCCCGCCCCCAGATTTTCTGATTTACCAGGCCTGGGCTGGGCCTGAAAAGCGGCACTTCTAAAAGTTCCAGGTGGCCCAAGCACCACACTTAGGAATTACTGCTCTCATTGATCTTTGCTCTTATTCTCCAAGTCATTCAGTTAAAACCAATATGAGTTGTTGTTTTTAATAGAAATCTGCTCATATTTTTTTTCTACTTAAAATCAGCATTTTTACCTCTGCTTTAGGGGCCACATAAGGCCCCATGCCTAGCAGAACTACTCACTGATCTGCTCCCTGCTTTGCCTACACTGTGTCCTCTCCCCGGGCTGTCCTCCCCCGCCCCCCACCCCCAGCCCGGCTTCACTCCTAGCTAAGGAAACCCTTTCTCCTCTCTCACTCACCCATACACCCTGGCACCTTCTGCTTGTAGGCATTCATCGCTTATCTTCCTTACCACACAGGCATAGCTTCTTTGCCTTTCTGTTCTACCTTCCCCACTAGACTTTCAGCACTCTTAAGACAGGGCCAAGACCAGTGCCTCGGACTGCATGCCTCACATGCTTCATACATGTGCCTGGATTATCCCTTTTCTGTCCCATCTTTCCCTAGGCCCCACAGGGCGCGTGCTCTTGTGTTTATCTGTTTATTCATGACGCTGGATATTGGTAACTTAGGCTGTATACCACTCTCCTTCTAAAGTATCAGCCTCGAGCTACTAGTGGCCTAGTCTCACCAAGATGTGGGCCCAACATCTGAGCATGTGCCTTTTTTTTTACACACCTACCTGGCACTGCAAGCTCCTTCAAGGAGGTGCCACCCGGATGTTTTAGAATGTGCCCCTACACTTCTGACATGGCAACATTTGCAAAAGCGAAGTGCTGCAGCATAGTGAAACTTTTTCAACAGTTAAATCCAGAGGTCCTCTGGCATCTTCCAAAAATAAGAATTTCAGAGAAAATGGGGAAGAGGTGAGCTGTAAAAGAAGAAGAAGGCAAATTTTTTTTCCTTAGGATTTTCAGCACATGATAGCAGCAGGCACTATTTAAAACTCTTGGCTAATTGGATCTTAATTATATGGTATGCAGAGGCACTAATAAGTTTACAAATCTGCCAGTGACACTAAACACATATGTCTTAGAAAATGCTACCCTTTTCCTTGCTTATTGTAGGGCTAGAAACTTGGGTAATTGAGAGCCATTAAGTGGGAGTGACCAAACGGTGATTCAGAGGAATCCTCCAGCAACAACGGCACCGGTGGAAGTAGTCTGGTTAGGTGGGCAACGGGCAGCTGGAACCTGGGTGGTGGGGTAGCCTAGAGTCCAGAACTTTGGGAGCAATTATTTGTGGCTGAATGCATTCCAGAAAAGTATGTCAAGAGAGCCAAAAAATGTCTCTTTCTTACCTCACATGGACACCAAAAGGTGCAGTGATAGTTTTGAAAAGAAAAACACTGTGTGGCGAACAGAAGCTTCAGCCCCCAGTGCCTCATGCCGTGGTGGAGTAGAATTGGCAGGAGCCTTGGGATCCAACAGTGTGCAGGACTCCCATTTTGGATCTACCATTCACCAGCCAAATGCCATTGTGCCAGTTACCGTGGGCGTCCTCAGCTTCTTCATTGTTGAACAGGGGAAATACCTCTCGTGGGAGTCATGTCATAAGTAATTGACATAGCACACGCACAACCTCAAAGAGATGTGCTGGCACACGGTAGGTGTGTAATTAATATTCATTCATTTCCTTCCCTGCTTCCTTTCTTTGGAAGAGGATAAAGTGCTTTTACTAAGGTCATCTCTGATCAGCACATTTCCTGGCCCCTGGAAGGTACTTCATCATATTGGCTGAAGGAAGGAACAAATAATCAATAGATATTGTTTCCTGCTAAATCAAGAAACTAAAGCACAGACAAGCTAAGTATTTGGCAAAAAAGCATGATTGGTAGCTGGTAAACTGGACTTTAATCACAACAGGGGGCTCCCAAATCAGCATAGCCAAATTTAATATAATAGAACAAAAACTACAGTGTGGGGCTTAATTCCTTGATCTTTATTCTGAAGTTGCGATATTTTACAAGAATGTTTATTTCAAAGAGGATGAGAAGAAGAACCCCCCACGAGCTAAAGAAGTGTGAATGCCTAGTTACAGGCTTCTTTGGATAAAATAGAAACTTTGATTCTGTGTGATATGTGTTTAGGCAGATTAATTTGGTGTTTGATTACAAACCCCAGGATAGAAGGAAAATAAATATGTTCATGAAGACTAGAAATTCCCAAAGGGAAGAAAAGAAAAAAAAAATCATTAGCTAGTACTCTGATGGCTACCGTCTCTCGGAGAGCCTAGATAGGTCTTGCCCTGGCATCCTTGTGCTCAGAGGCCATCAGCGGGTGACCCCCCATGTCCCCGGGTACACACTCCCAAACACAGCACTTAATACTCTCCTGTTCCGTCTGCATGCAACATGTTTTCTGGCTTCATCTCTCCTGCCTTCCCCACCTGCACCCTCGCCTAAGCTACACAGCAGAAGGCTACTCTGGCCTGAACACCTTCTGAGCTTTCCTGCCCGAGGGCCTTTGCACCCACCCCTTCTTATTCGTTGGGAAATACTAATCAATCTTGAAAGGCCAATCAAAATGGATAAATCCCCCTAAGTCCTTCCCTAGCACCTTGGCAGAAAATGATTGCTTCCTTTGCAGTCCCAAAGGACTTGGTAGTTTTCTTGTTACATTCATCAAAATCTGGCTTTTATTAAAGTGGCATTTATTTGTAAATGTGTCTGACTTCCCCTCTGAATCTGTAAACACCCTCTTGGTCCCTTACCTACTGCTCCCTGCACATAATAAATGTTCAAAGAATGTTAATTGATGGAAAACAATTGAAGTGTCATCAAATAGAGGCCCAGATGAATGGGGTGTGGTATAGTCATGCAGCAGGGTTTTATGCGAACTTGACAAATGTGATGTGTACATTTAAAGACACAGAGCACAGCTATTGACATTTATATTTCCGCTGACCTGGCATGACCACAGCTACTCATAGAGAATTCCATCTGCTTTCAGGTACCTTCCTATCCCCTAGCAGTGAGTTAGGCGGGGCCACAGGAGTATTTAGCCAATGGAATGGGACCACAAGTGATTCTACTCTAGCAATGAAAAGCCTGTGCAAGGCCCTCCCTCCAGGCTTTCTTCTTCTACCGTGGTGACCAAGGTGGCCATGGGGTCCAGATGGCATAGCTACGACATGTCAGTGCCCCCATCAGCTGGGTGCCTGAGTAACCACATGGAGCAGAGGTATAATGAATACAAGGGGTACCCTCCAAAAAGTGGAATTATTTCCCCCTGCTAAGAGAGTGTTCTAGGAACCCATCTGTATCAGTGTACCAGCTGACGTTGTTGTGAGAGGCTGCATTTGGCTTCAGTGAATTTTTTTTGAAGGCAACATATTTGCCCATTCCACGATGGGCGATGTATGAGTGCTCCTGCCCACACCGCACTGAGTGTTCAGCAGTTTTTGACCAGAAATGGCATGACCCCCATGTCCTACCCTCAGTGACTTTTTTTTGTTTCCCCAGGTGAAAAAAGCCTTTAAAGGGAAACGTTTTGCTGATGCAGAAGAGGTGAAACAAAAAATGGCAGAAGCACGAAAAGGCATCAAAATCCATGAGTTCAAAACTGTTTTTTTTTTCATGTGTGTGGGGGGAACTTGGAAGTTCTTTTTATAATCATTTTTATTGTTATTCTATTACAGTTGTCCCAATTTTCCCCCCTTTGCCCTCCTCCCCCCATCTCCCCTCCCCCCACTCCCACAGTCAGCTCCTACACTGTCGTCCATGTCCGTGGGTCATGCATACACATTCTTTGACTAGTCCCTTACCCTTCTTTCCCTTCCTCTTATTCCCCTCCTCCTCCCTTCTGGTCACTGTCAGTCTGTTTCATGTTTCCATGCCTGTGGTTCTATGTTGTTCATTAGTGTATTTTGTTCTTTAGATTTCTCTTATAGGTGGGATCAAATGGCATTTGTCTTCCATTGGCTGGCTTATTTCACTTAGCATAATATTCTCCAGTTCCATCCATGCTGTAGCAAAAGGTAGGAGTTCCTTCTTTCCTTCAGCTGCCAATTCAAAATAACTTATGCACCCCTATGCCCATAGTAGTGCTATATACAACAGCCAAGTGCTGGAAACAGCCTCAGCGCCCATTAGTAAATGAGTGGATCGAAAGATTGTGATACATTTACATAATGGACTACTATGCAGCAAAAACTGTTTTTGAGCAAATGGAGAGTACTTTGAAGGTGATCGAAGTTTAAACATGTAAGAATAAATATACAGATTTTAATAAAATTAAATAAATTCTAGGATGTGGGTCCTCCATCATATGTTTCAAAAGTGAGAGCTAAACCTTTGTGGTGTTAAGCCACTGGGGTTTTGGTGAGTGAATCACAATACAGAGGTGTTACTACCCCCTGTACAGGCTGCTGCGACAATGGCATGAGAGTCCAGTACCTAACATAGCGCTTGGCATATAGCACATACTTGCTAAATGCTAGTTCCTGTCTCCCCTTCTCTTCTTCCATGTGATGAACTTCGAACTGTCCATTAGTAAATACAGTTATTTAGCAGACTAGATGTTGTGATGGAGGACTTGGAAAAAGGCCCAAATGTGTCATGTTGCATTTGCTCTGAATTCCAGATGAGCTGTCATGGCGGAAAATCTGGGAAGACCAGTGTGAAGGCTCTAGGCCTCCAGCATGGATGCAGGAATGGGGAGCCTAGGAGTGCCCCAAGTTTGATGGTTTGACTTCTACTTTTTTTGCCCCTTTTTTATATAATGGACGCAGTTAATCCTTGCTTGAGTGGGTTAAGAGGGTGGGGGAGACAGAGGAGTTTCTGGACGGTCACCACGACAGCTCGGGCAGAGAGCTGGAGGGCTGTGTGCAGGGGTAAAAGGCTGTGGAGGGGGTGAGTTCTAGGAGGCTGCCAGAGAAAGAGAAGTGTCGCATTTAATCCCATTTGTCCTATGGGAGTTTTCCAAAGCCAGACAAAGGGCATCGTATCCAACGCCTGGTCGCACACATAGACGCCCAGGACAGTTTTTATGTTCTTTTAAAACTCTGCATACACACGACTGCACAGATTTTAAGGAGGACAAAGGTTGTTTTAATAGTGTTAATGGGGGGCGATGGGCGAATCATAATCTTTTAACCAAAATGGTTCACTCATTTGTGTCAGCTATTGAAAGCAAAGACTCTTTGGTAGGTATAGAAGAAAAGGATTTGAAATTGCCTGCCACCCACCTCCTCCACAGGAGTGCTGTGTGCATTAATAAGGAATGTCTTAGTGCTGCGAACACCCTGGAAAGAAGTTGCTCTGCCAACTCCAAATATTATTGCGACTCACTTAGGCAGAGCTGAAGGAAAGATGGGGGTGGGAGGCTGGCTATGGCATGCGGTGTCTTTCTTTTGGGGCTCTTAAGTCACTTCAGGAACAGAACTACTGCTGAGAAAGACCCCAAGGAAAACAGGGCACACGTTCTGGATCCTTATTCCTACAATACACTTGGCTTTCTGGAAGACCCTGGTTTACATTCAGTGACTTCTTGTGGCTTCAAGTGGTTTCTGCTACTGACTTAGCGTTAGAAGGACATGCAAAGAATTGCAGGTAACTTGAAGCTTGTTGGAAACATGGAACTAAACAAATACCATTAGAATAATAATGTAATGGAGGTAGCACATAAACATTTTGTGTCATCTTCCTTGCAAAATAGCTTAAAATGCTTCCAAGTAAAGATTTCGTTGGTGCAGAGCTATGTGTTGAACTATCGAAATGATTTTGGGTGGCAGAAAATAGTGATAGTAATAGTAACTGTCTTGCATTCGTAAAGCAGGTTAGGACTCACAAAGCACATTCCACGTGCTTTATCTTCTGTGACCCTGCAGCACTGAATGCAGGTGAGCAGGGGGACATTTCTGTGATTATCCCCATTTCACAGACAGGAACGAGGAGCCTCCCCAAGGTGAGAAGTCTGAGAAAAACAGCTAGTAAAGTCTCTGACTTCAAATCTCCCTATCCTTCCAACACACACACACACAAAAGAAACGTCAAAATAAAAAGCAAAATACACCAAGGAAAATAACAAAGATGCATACTCGATGATTTTTTTTTTAATGTTAGAAGTGGTGAGGAAAAGCTTTACAGAGATTTAAAAGTGATCTTAAAACAAATTTTCTTTTTGTTTTTGCTTTTTGCTGAAGAAAGCTGTGGTATAGTTTGGTGGAACCAGCCCCTCCCCTTTTTTTCACATGGAAGCGTGGAATATGGGCAGTTACAGAGACTACAGGGAAGACAGTATTTTGCTAAACTGAAGATGCAATGAACCCAGAGTGGTGGCAAGAGAGGGCTCTTAGACAAATTAGTGGGAAACTTCAAAGCATATGATTACCCTAAATTCTACTCAAGAAGCAATTAGATGCCTGCACAAGTTTGAGAAGGGGGTTACAGCAGCAGAACACTTGAGAGAGATGACATTTATAGCACGCCAAGCCATGAGAAAGGGGGGCAATGGTATGCGATTGGGAAACATTTTGGAGGGAGAGATGAAAGGATTTAGGGACAGAATGAACACCAAGAAAGACAGAAAGGAGTCACACTTGTCTTCAGAGCCATAGCTGGGGTAGGAGGAGGTATGTTGGATGCTGATAATCAGAGTCACCTTAGAACTTACTGGAAAGACAAAAACCTCATCTTTTACACCCATCCTTCTCTCCAACCTACCTCTCAAGATTCCAGGTAGACTTTGTAGGGGTTTGGTGTCTGTTGGGAAAAGCTCTCCAGGTGATTCTGACATGAGACACAAACGAGGATGAAAAATAAATCGCAGAGCCAGGAGAGCTGAGGTCTGACCCATGAGTAGCTTCAGAGTAATGAGAACTCCACTATTCTGTGCTATGTGGTATGATGTAGAGAAAGCTCTGGAAAGTCATGTGAAGGAATGATTCATTCTACACAGAGAAGAAAAGTGTCACAAAAATGTACAGACAAGTCATTCTCAACAAATTAAACTAGATGGGACCCAGGCAGTAGTATTTTTAAAATGCTTCTCAGGTGAGTCCAGTGCATCTAGGGTTGAGAATAACTGTTAGAGATCAAAGTTACCCCAGCCTTTGAAGAAGGAGTAGATGTTTTTCTAGGCAAAAATAGTAATGGAGCCGACAAAGTTACAGAGATATGAAAGTATTAGCATGTTTGGAGAATAGGGAAGAGTCTAGTGTGGCTAGGACTTTGGTAATGTGGGGGAGATGCAGGAAAGGTAAACTGGGGCAGCAATGTAAAGATGATAGTGGTGGGGTGGTAGTGAAAGAAGAGGAGGAGGAGGAAGAGGAGGAGACCATTCTGAAAGCATCATGACATGTTTTTTAAAAGAGACCTGTTTTATAACAATTCTGGAGGGTAAGGATAGATTAAGAAGAGACATAAGTGTGTTCAACTTTTGGCTTAATTTCTTTGGGCCATGAGGCCCATTTTGTGCCTATAGTTGTGAAAAAGCAATTGTCAGTGAACCTTTGAAAGTAATAAGGCAGTCACAAAGATGATTATCTTAATTATTCATGAGGTGTTTTTTTAGTAAAATGAAAAGCGTCAGGGCCCACTTTCCTTCCAAAGTACCAAAGTGTGAGGTTGTCTCCCTTCCCTTCGCTGAATATTAGAAGTGATTTCAAGATTGCCTATTCTTCCAAAGTACGGATTGAAATCCCTCCCCCAACTTTTGTCACAATTTCAGACAGCACATACACATCTTGCACATTTAAAGGCAGGCATTTTTAAAGCAGTTTCAGACAGTGAAGTAGCTTTTGTTCCTTGGGGTGAGGGGAGGCCTACCGGTGGGCCATTTCCTTCCTTTTCTTTGTCTTGTTCTTTCTTTCCCTGTCTTCCTTAAGTGGCCCCAATGATAAACTGAAGTTTATTTTATTTATTTATTTTTTTAATCCTCACCTGAGGATATGCTAATTGATTTTAGAGAGAGAGGAGACGGGAGAGAGAGGGAGAGAAACATCAATGTAAGAGAGAAACACTGATCGATCAGTTGCCTCATACCTGCCTCGACTGGGCACTGAACCCAAAACCTAAGCATGTGCCCTGACCAGGTACGAAACCCATGACCTTTCAGTTTGCAGGACAAAGCTTTCACCAAGTGAACCAAGTGAAGTTTATTTTAATTAGTCACAGATTTTACTCAACTTTATTTCTGCTTTGAAATTAAAAAGTGGATGAAAATAGTTTAATATTTAATCATTTTTAAAGTCTTTAATTTGATTTTTACATATATGATCTTGGACTGTACATTTCTTTCTTTTTTCCTTTGCTGTGAATCCATGCTGTTAATATGAAGCACACAAACACATGCACTGTTTCCAGATGGTAGTAAAAGTTTAATGGAGGACAGCCATGTTGACTTGAGGTTTACGGATGATTGATGTTATTTTTAGATTCCTCAGATGAATTTCCTTTCTTAATGCATGCTCCATGCATTTGCTGAATACCCACTGTAGACCAGGCTCCCTAGGAGCAGGAGTAAGGGGTGAATAAGGCCATCCTTGATCCCACCTCCTCTTCCCAAGCGCTTTAACATTAAGTAAGGGACAAGATTATTTTTTATGTGATGAAACTAGGGTCCAGAAAGATTAAGGGCATGGGTCAAAGGCTAAACAGGAGTGGATGCAAGATCATTCTATCTTTGGAGTACTGCTCAGATCAAATCCTTACATTATGTGACATGTTTCAATAGTACTTGAGTTACTGAGGAGGCGGTAGCAACTGATAATTTACATTACTATAATGGAAAAAAACCCTGACATCTCCATTATGTACTATTGTTTTGAGATTTGAAAGCATGGACAAAAAAAAAATTATAGAACTTAGTGAAGCTGTTATTTAACATAGGAAATCAAATACTTCATCCTTAACTATTTCTTGTTGGAGAAGAACAAAATGTTAACATTTAACAAATATTTAAAAATTTAAAAATATTTTAATAAAATATTTCCTCAGAATCCTTTTATAATTACAAACCCTTAAAAAGTATTAATTGAGTCAGGGACTATTACATTCCATATGATTTTTTCATATATTTTTAAAATTTTAAGTAAGAGCATTGATAACAATGATTATTTTATATTTTCATATAACTATCCTAAAACTTTTAAATACCTTGAAAATATTAAACTATAAAATACTAAAATTCTAGGTGGTGAGGAATCTTTCTGGCTTAACCCAAACCAGTGTTTTACACCTTGAAAAATTCTTACCATATCCTTAAGGGATCCTGTAATTGTTTATATCTGAACTCATTCCCGAGCTTCATTTAAAACAGAAAAGCAACAGAAAAAATTTTGAGCTGTTGAACAGATAGGTAAATTACTTTACTTTCCCTTTTTACTTACTCCTATGTTCTTTTCTTTCTCTTCGAAATGTCTTCCTTTTCCCTTTGGATAGTAGAGGTGATTCTGATGACTTCCTTAAATTAATTTAAGTAGCTAAAGTTTGTCATCAGCTTCATATTTTATGTTTTCAAAGTTGAAAACTTACCCACAGTGATACTAGTGACTCCACCTCATTTCCTACCCAACTCTGGCCATTTCTCTCATTGTTGCTCTGCTTTGTCTGCTGGGCATACGTGCTGCAGGGAGCATGAGTTCCGGCAGCCAACTTGCAAACGAATCTGAATTAAAATCTCAGCTTCACCCCTGGTTGGCTGTTAACTTGGGAAATCACTTAAATTCACTGCACTTCGGTTTCCTTGTGGGCAAAATGGGGATAATTTTTTTGTCTTCAGGAGTGTGGTAAAAATTAAATAATAATGCGTGTGAAACTCCTGGCCCAATGCCTGGTACAGAGTAAGTTCTTAATTGAGGTGAATTTTCCTGTCCCTGCTCCTGCTAAGCAAATAAGTAGACAAGCAAAACCTTACCTTGGACACTTCCCTTTCCAGCTCCTCTTTGTTTTAGTAACATATCACATTCACAGACTCTTTATCCCCAATCAGACATTTTCTAATGTACATGCTGTGAGCCCTGGTTCTTATTTCGATTCTCTAGAAAAAAAGAGCAGTTATATTAACTCTTCTCTCCTTTGGGAAATGCTAGCTTTCACTACTGAAAACAGAATCTTAGCAGTTTGAAATAAATATTTTAAAAGTCAGTTGCATTGCAATTTTAGGCACATTTAAGTAAGTTAAGAGCATATTTTATTATTTATTTTTATAATAGCAAAAAGATAGATGCTCTTATCAGTTGGGTAACCACCCACGGGTATACATTTGTTAGTTCTGGACTTTTACGGAATTATCTACCCAGCATCCCATTTCTCTTAGAAACCCAACCTTCCTGGGACCCACCCTGCCATGTTCTTAACCTAACTCGCTCTCCCCTCTGCTCCAGGCATAACTGGCCCAGGAGAGGGCACCTGGAAGCACAGCCCATGAACTCTTGCACTAGGATTTTTGGCCTTAGGGCAGAAGAGGTCAATTAATATTTCTCTGTTGTCGCAAACTATAAGATGCGAAACTTGAGAAAAACTAAGTACATATTTTCCACCATATGGATAAATCTGGTGAAACAGGTTGAGATGAAAGATGGAAAGTAAGTCTTAGAAGCCTTAGGTGCCAGTCGCTACACCTGTTCCCAACTGAACTTGCAGTTAGCAGACTTTGGAGTCTGCTTTTCTTTATTCCTGATATAAAGCATTTTGAGTGGGGAGGTGGGGGAGGAACAAAGGAAGAAGGGAAATAAGTCTCCCTTATTTGGGAAAATGCTAACTGCAGGTAGTTGGTTTTAAATCAGCCAATGTACTCATAGCAGAATGTAGCTATCACCATTAGTTATTATTAAAAAGCTTGCAGACTACAGCCTTGACTGGTGTGGTTCAGTTGGTTGGGCATCATCCCATAAAGTGAAAGGTCGCTGGTTTGATTCCCCTTCAGGGCACTTTGCTGGGTTGCGGGCTGAGTCCCTGGGTGGGATGTGTGTAGAAGGCAACCAGTTGATGTTTCTCTCACACATTGATGATGTTTCTCTCCCTCTCTTTCTACCTCCCTTCCCCACTCTCTAAAAATAAATAAATAAAATCTTTTTTAAAATGTTTGCATACTACAGCCTTTATTCAACTATTTACTGGGTTTTCTGCCTCTTCTTTGTCAACTAATTTGCTCATGCCATTCACAACATAATCATTCTGAGCGAAGATCACAAGACAAAAAGTGTGTGCTTGTGTGTGTCTCAGAACATTGGGGCGCAATATTTCAAAATTAAAATGAAATGATGGCTACTGCTTCCCCTGTGCTTACTATGTGCCATATACTGTTCTAAGAGTTCCCATGTACCATCTCCTTTAATTCTTACAACCACCTATGTCGAGATAGTTATTGTCATCCCCACTTTATAGTTGAAGACACTGTGGCACAGAGAGGCTAAGGAACTTGTCCAAGGTCACACAGGTAAAATGTGGGAGTAGAATCAGGTTTTAAACCCGTTGTCCTGGCTCCAGAGTCCTTGCTCTTACTGTCCTTGGCACATGTTTCTGTTGTTGTTGTTGTTGTGCTGCAGGATGCAGTTTCCCAGCAGCGCTTCTCGATCCCCACGGGATCACCAGATTCCTTCTGGGGGGGAAGGTTATCTAAGATCTGCTGCTATTTTCTGTCCATGATGGGTGATAGGCTCAGTATTTGTCAATCACAGTTATCCAGGTCTTGTTGGAACGAACTAAGCTGGAATCCAAAGGGCATCAGCCAGCTCTGTTGTAAGAAGTTCTACATTTAGAGAGTTATCAAAAGCACAAGGACTTCTTTACTAATAGTAAATATCTAACACATAATTGATTAATAAACAAATGAGCAACCACTGATTAAAAAGTTTGTCAGAATGTATAATAAAGATTTAAAACAATGGATCAATTCTAGGTGGTAGGGTTATAGGTGATTCTCGCTTTAAGATTTTCAAGATTTTAACTAAGATGGTGTATCCCCCTCCTTTTTTTAAAAATAGAAAACATGTATGTTTTAAAAGAGAGACATTCAGTTGCAATAATTATCCTGTGTTGGTTTTTTGTTCCATTTTTGTGTTTTATACCCCAAGGTCAAAAAACATTTCGTGTGTCCCTAGTGTAAAGTTTAATGTGGGTCTTCAATAAATATGTGTTGTCATGATGTTTGTTAATAATATATCCCATTTTTATAAGACTCTACTCTTCTTGGTTGAAAATAAAGTCATATAATTACAAAATACAAAATGGAACTTTTAGAACACTAAAATTGGAAAAAGCATAATTACTCATGGACACATGAAATTAGTCATATGTAACCAAAAAGTAGTGTGAGATTCTAATTAATTTTTTGCACATTTTTGTTTCTCTCAATTTAAGCAGGTGATTCATCATCTTAGGGAAGGTAGTGGCAGACAGGAAATAGTCTACCAGGGTCTTCCCAAAACCAAAAAGAAAAATTTCCCATTTGGATGACAGAAGTGAGGACTAGGGGTGTTGGAATAGCAGAGGTCACTCTGTCATTACTCTAGGGCAGCAATTTTCAACCCGTGTGCTGCAAGAATTTTTAAAACCTGCAGTATCTGACTATTTAGTCAGGAGCATTGATCTCTTTTCCCTGAGATTATCAAATTAAAAAAAACGAAAAACGACACAGCCAACACAATAGCCATTCAGTGTGAATGAATCAAAAATTTACCTATTTTTGTCAGATCAGCAAAAAATCTACTGTACGCTGTGCCGCCGAATTTTAGAGTTTAGTTTATGTGTGCCCCGAGAGGGAAAACGTTGAAATCGCTGCTCTAGGGTGCAGAGTGACGGTGGCGCTGGTGTCTCAAATGGTACACGATGTGCTCAGGCCATGAGACTGCGGTGGGTACTAGCCTTGTAGACCCATCCTGCTGCTCCAACACTGCTTAAAAGCAGCAAAAAGCAGTTGGCCTGAAAGGACAGGGACCTCCTGGCCAGAGATAGCGCTCTTATCTCTGGGTGGAACACTGGCTAATGGTCAGAAGTTCCCGCATCCTAGGCTGTTATGGGCTGAGTTGGACTCTCCATGGCTCAATTCATATGTTGGAACCTAACCCCTAGTACCTCAGACTGTGACTGTATTTGGAGATAAGGTCTTCAAAGAGGTAATTAAGTTAAAATGAGATCATATGGATGGGCCTTAATCTAGTTTTACTGGAAACCTTATAAGAGGAGATTAGGACAGAGAAACACACAGAGGGAAGAGCTGTGAAGACACAGGGAAAAGACAAGACAAGGAGAGAGGGCTCAGGGACAACCAACTCTGCTTGCCACCTTGATCTTGAACTTTTAGCCTCCAGGACTGTGAGAAGATGCATTTTGTTGTTTAAGCTACAGAGTCTGTGGCATTTTGTTACAGCAGCCTCAGCAAACTAATACACAGGCATTGACCGCTATATTAGACCTCAGAACTTTATCATATCCTGGGGAGGACCACTCCAGGATGACTGAGGCAGAAAGATTGCAAATCTTATAGGGTTAGGGGTTGAAATTAATGTTGCACAAAAATGTACAACAAATTTAATTGTTTAATGGAAAATTACACCTTATTTCTTGCACACCTAAATTTTAGCTCTATGACTCAAACTTAGTACCAATGCTATTTTATTTCATGTTCATTTTTCTGCATTATATTTTGAAGCATCACTTTTTATTTCTACAATTCACTATTCATTCTTTTTTATGTATCTCTCTTAGAATTCATTATTTTATGACCCATTGTGAAGTTGTTTGAAATCACCTAGTACATTTCTTACTTCTTTATTCTTTCCAGGAAACTTGGTTATACTGATTTTTAAGTGTTCAAAACCATATGTATATAAAATATATGCATATATATACATATACCCTGTAGGAAATTTTCAAGAAGAAATTCCACTATAGAGAAGAGACTTGGAAGGAGAAATTAGAAACCAAATCCCCGAGTTTGTAGCTGATTCATCTGATAGGAGGCAGGACAAACCAGCAATAAACAGTGAAGAAATGGAAAAGCCTCGAAGAGTTTTGTGATTTTATCAGCAGATGGCAAGTGTAATTTAATGTAGACAAACTAATAATTAATTGGGAGGTAAGGAGGCCAGTCCAGTGATGTGTCTAGGCAGAAAATATTCCTCTAACACACAGGTCAAGAGAAGGATTTAGGGATTATTCTGGAAAAATCATTAAAACTATCAGTCTAGTGCATAGTTCTGGAAACAAAGGCAAACACAGTGTTAGCAAAGAGAAAGCACAGAAACTGGAGGTAGCACCTGTTAGCTTAAAACGGACTTGTTTGATCGAGTCAGGAATATCCTTGTGTTAGCCATTAATATGTAAGATGGTGATAGAAGAATGATAAAAACCCAAGAATCCAATTTATCCACTTACACAAAAGTGGTGCAAACTCAAATGCCTTCAAGGACCAAGCAGCTGTGTAATGTGTGAACTGTCATGCTAAGACTTTTGGGAATGGTGGGAACCAGGTCAGAATGGAGGGTGGTTAAAAGTTTTCAGATTCGCATACATACGGACACCCACACACAGAGTTGAGGCCCAATAAAACATGTCTGCCTGCCCAATTCAGCTCTTTGGCCACCAGTGTAGATCCCTGCCTTAAAAAGTTTAAGTGCCTTTCTTCTGACTCCCCCTACCCCTAATCTAAGGGTCCCTGGAGGATGGGACTCTGTCTTATTCAATCTTTACCCCATGAAGATTGGTTGAAAATGTTGCAATGACGAAGAAGCTTTAGGCTGTATCCAGCAGAAACTGCTTTCTGACAATTGCCTGTTACTTTGAGGCTGCTGTGCCTGAAGCTGCATGTCTAAGAAGCTCATGAGTGGGCCCAAAGCCTACTCTGTGCTTGACTCAACCTCCCAGTACCTAATTTGCATGAGGTATAAATTATTTATGTCTCTGTTACATATAATTCTGTGTTTTCTCTCTTCTTTCTGTTTCTCCCTTCAAGCTTGGCCTTTCTTCATGCAAGATCTTTCTCTTCCCCTTTTCAGCAATATAAAAAGAAATTTCTCTGTCCTCTCATCCTGGTTTCTTTTGCTTCCTACTCTTTCCTTTTCTCATTATACCTATGCTACAAAAGATAGGTGACGAAAACAATTTAAATGATTTATATCCTCAGGAGTGATATTCTGGTTAGCAGAGTTTGTGTTTTAACTGACATTCTACTCCTTCAGAGAGCACCGTCATTTTCTGGTAGGTAATAGAAATCAATGAAAATTAAGAAGTACATTAGGCTGATCTTAATGTTTGCTTGTATTTTAAACTGTGCGCTGATATATACGAAAGACCCTATATAACAAAGCATAAAGATAAAATGAATACTTGGGTACCCACCTCTCATGAACTAGAACATTAAAAGTACTCTCAAAACTCCTGTATTTCGCTTAGCGTTTCTTTGATGCCTACCAATTCTGCCTGAGAATCATTATTATGAGCATCAGTTATCTCTGTACAATGCTGTAGATGCACAGGGTGATGCTTTTGTCAAAATATGAAATAAAACTCTGAGTTGTTCCTTGCATCTGTCACCTCTTCTTCTTCCCTGATGCCACTGCTGTGACCCAGACCCTGAGGAGCTCACCTAGACCATGACAAAGCTCCTTCATTTGTCTCTCTGTCTCCATTATTGCCCAAGGCTGAGCCAGCAACTGGATGAAGGGGCAGACCATCAGGGGAGCTGTGGGTGGAGGGATTCAGTCTACAAGAGGCATGAAAATATTTGCATCAGTTAGAAATATGATGCCAATTAACTGAATTTTCATACAACTCTAAATAACTAGCAAAATGTGGATGGATTATATTTACATGCTGTATCTGTTTTCTGTTGTTCCACAACAAATTACCACAAACCAAACACGTAAAACAACACACACTTATTATCTCAGTTTCTGTGGAGCAGGAGTTCAGGCACAGCGCGGCTGGGGTCCTCTGCTCAGCTCTCAGGCAGCTGTAATCAAGGTTTCAGTGGATCTGTGTTCTCAACTGGTGGTTTGACCAGGGAAGAATGCACTACCAAGTTCGTTCAGGTTGTTGGTAGAATTTATTTCCTTGTGGTTTTATTATTGAAGGTCCTGGCTTCTTGCTCGCTATTGGCAGGAGATTGTTACCAGTCCTAGGTAGGGGTCACCTTGTCACAGTTGTTGGCTTCATCCAGCCCGTGGGGAGAATCTCCAGCTCCAGCCTGCTAAGAAGGAGCCTGATATAATGTAATGTAATCCAGGAGAGTGACATGATGTCACCTTTTCTATAGTCTGTGGGTTAGAATCAAGTCACAGTTTCTCTGCATTCAAAGGGGATTACACAAAAGCGTGAACACTAGGAGGGAAATCATTGAGGGTCATCTTAGGGTCTGTCTCTACATATCCCTAAGTAGACAGTGCTTAGAGCAGGAAAAAAAAAAAGATCCTAATCAGGCAGATGTATTTTGTTAAAATCTCTTCCCAAAGATTATGTGTAAGTATAATTAACTGAAAGTTGGCATTCTGCTGAAATTTTAAAATCAAATAATGCGTTGTGTAGTGCTATTTGGAAGAAGTGACTAATTTTAGTATCTAAATTTTAAATCCTTTAATATGTTCCCCCCGAAGTGCTATAGTTTAGAAAAAAATCATAAAATAAAACTATGAGTGAAAGAGAACTATATAGATGAAGGAAGTATTTTGCCAGTTTTTAAAAAGATAATTTATTCTGTTTGAAGTAGGAAATTTTCATGTTTCAGAATATGATTTTTATCAAAGAATATTAGTTTCTCCCTGTCTTCACTAATGAATGTTGAGCCATTCATTACCAAACCAAAATATGCTGGTTTATACAGACACCAATTAATTAGTCAGTCTAGGACACCCACTTGTTGTCAGCTCTTTCTCTAACTTTTATAGTCATCAAAGTTATTTGTCTAAAATGCAAACTTCTTTGTCACTTTTCTGATTTGCCACTGCTTACAGGATCAATTTTAGTCTTAAGCCTAACATTTATGGATCTTCAAAAATCGGCCCCAGCACACCCTTGCCATCTCCCTCTCCTTGCACACTTCTCACCGTCACCAGTGTTGTAGACACACTCGGTTGTTTCATGAGCCCCACTTCTCTTTCATGCGGCCCCCTCTGCGTGTTATATCCACCCCCTTCTCTTGGAGTTCGAGAGACTTTGATGGGTACTGCATTCCTTGGGTAATGTGCTCAATGCATAGTAATGCTCAATAAATATAGTTTGAATGAACATCTGATTCTTATTTTTTTTTAAATGAAAGATAAGCCCTGGCTGGTGCGGCTCAGCAGATTGAGTGCCAGCCTGCAAACCAAAAGGTAACCAGTTTGATTACCAGTCAGAGCACAGGCCTGGGTTGCTGGCCAGGTCCCCAGTTGGGGGCGTGAGAGGGGCAACTGATCCATGTATCTCTCACACGTTGATGTTTTTCTCCCTCTCTTTCACCCTCCTTTCCCTTCTCTCTAAAAATAAATAAATAAATAAATAAATAAATAAATAAATAAATAATGAAAGATAAAATGATGGTTCCTCAGGGTTTGAAGTTTTAAAAAATATCATCACACAAACTAAGAGAATGCAAGACTGCATATAAATTAAAATGTGTGGTAGAAACTGAAAATGCTACAGGATTTCAGAAGACATTATCACTCTGGGTTGAAGTTATTAAGGACATTTTTTTTTTAAAGAAGGTAGGGTTTGAAACAGATATTGAAAGATGAAACTGATTTTGAGCTCTTGCTACCATGACATCTTCTTCATCGTAGGCTTTCATAAAAGTTTATTGATTTGAATTTCAGAATTGACAAATAGACAAAGAGGTGAAAACACTTTGTGAATGAATAAAAAGCAAGATCAGAAGCTCCAGTGCAGGAATGAACTGGACGTGTCTGGACAATGAGGACATTTTCCTGATAAGGGTGTGCCCTGGCCATGAGTGAAAATTAATTATGGCCATGTAGGTTGGGAACAAGATTATAGAAGATCTGAACTAAGGGGTGCAGTTTGGATTTTGTACAGTAGGCAATAGTGAGCTGTTATGTATTCTCACATTGGCATAACAGTATTTTAGGTTTACTATTATTATTGTTTTTATTTATTTATTTTCTGAGAGAGGGAGAGAAACATCAATGTGCAAGAGAAATATCAATTGGTTGCCTTTTGCATGCTCCCAACCGGGGACCTGGCCCACAACCCAGGCATGTGCCCTGACAGAATCAAACTGACGAACTTTTGGTTTGCTGGTTGGCACTCAATCCACTGAGCCACACCAGCCAGGGCTATTTTGGCTTTATTAGTCTGGTTATGGTAAGCAGCCTAAATGGGAAAAAAAGTCTGGAGATTAGATGGGAGGCCTCAACTGGGATAAAAACAGTTTCTTATCTCTGGCCAGGTAGCTCAGTTGGTTAGAACATTGTCCTGATATAGCAAGGTTGCAGGTTCAGTCCCCAATCAGGGCACATACAAGGATCAACCAATGAATGTGTGAACAAATGGAACAACAAATCTCTCTCTCTCTCTCTCAAAATCAATAAATAAAAATTTAAAACAAAAAACAGTCTCTTACATACATATTTTTACATCTCTTTATGAATTATGAAGCACCTAATAAACCTACACATTCTCACCACAAGACTTGGAGAGAGGTAGGGCAGATATTAATATTTTTATTCTACCTGAGAACTGAGATTTGATTCAGATTTGTCCGAAGTCATAAAACTAGTAAGTGGTGTCACTGGAAATCAAGCCTACTTTTTGCCTTTTACTCTTTAAGCTCAGCCTTCCTGTCATTAAGAAATAGAAATGAGGAATTATCAAAAGCTGAAAATGAATGATTTATGCAACTTTATAAGGTATGTGAATCAGCATAAGTCACATTAGGCAGTATTAAAAGTCCTGGCCCGAATAGCAGGAAATTTAAGCCCTAATCCTTGAGTTAACGTGAGCTGGCGTGACATTAAATAAATGCCTTCTATGCTCAGCTTCCTCTTCCTCGCCTGTAAGACAGGAGTTGTACACAAAATGCTCTTTAAATTCACTTTGGCTCACTGGTCTTGGAGTTTGTCAGTCATGGGTTAGAGGTCTAGGATGGCCAAGAAAAGCTGGTATCACAGTGGTAAGAAAATCGGACAGTCAACTTGAAGACCAGGGATGATGAGCTCGGGGTTGGCACACCAGGAAGAAGTTATAGGGAGTGGTAGGCAGAATAACAGCCCCTAAATATGGCCACATCCTAATCCTTGGAATCTGCAGGTATGTTACCTTACATGGCAAAATAAATTGCAGGTGCATTTAAAATAATGTTTTCGAGATGGGGAGACTATCCTAGATTATCTGGATGGGTTTTTATAAGGGAACAGGGAGAAGGGAGTGTCAGAGCTTCAAGGAGAGATGTGATGACAGAAGCGGAGGAAAAGCAACCGCTGGCTTCGAAGATGCAGGCAAGCTCAGGTCTAGAAAAGGAAAGGAGCTCTCCCCTAGAGCCTCCAGGAAGAACCCGGACCTTGACACCCGCCGAGACCCATTTTAGACTTTTGACCTCCAGGACTGTAAGATAATAAATTTGTGTTGCTTTAAATCACAAACTTTGTGGTGATTTGTTATAGCAGCCATAGGAAACAAGTATAGGGAGTGACGAGGGAAAGAGGACTAATATTTAATTAGCATCTACTGTATATCAGGCATTGATATCACAATGAGCTTTTGTGGGGGACGGTATGCTCACTACTTTACACTTCAGGAAGATCAGTCTGAGAGCTGAAGTGGCTTTCCCAGGGGACACAGTAAGGGGCTGAGCAGGGAATTCAGACTCAAGGCTGTGCGACCATGTGACCGCTTGTTCCATCACACAATTTGTAATTCGAAAGGCAAAGCTCACACAGTTATTTAACTACACTGGCTGGAAACCCAGTGAAAAATGTGGTATAATTTAATGGTCCAGGGGCTTGGGGATGGGAAAGACTTACATGAAAATCTGGCAATATGAGGCAGGGAAGGGCCGGCATCAACCACTTATGCAGTAGCAGGTACTTTTTATACACATTATTTCATTACACCACCATAAATCACACTGAGACAAATTTTACTCTCCTGATTTTTATGGTTGAAGAACTGAGGCTTAAATAAGAAAGTACCTTGCTCAAAATCCTCTAGCTAGTTAATGCCAGATCTGCAATTTAAATACAGAGCTTAACCTACTGTGATTAAAAAAAAACGCACACAAAAACTTGTATTAAAAAAGAAGTACATACACCCCCTCTCTGAAACAGCCTGTATGATTTGATTTGTTCTTGCTTGCTCTTCATTTTCTTTTGGTTGAGCATGAATAGTTGATTTCACGTAACTCATGTCTATGTATGATGAATTTACTGTGCTCTGCTTTTTGGGGAGTTAACTCATGGAGCTCATTATCCTTACTTAGACAATATAGTGTAAGTAAAACTACAAGGAAGTTTAAGAAGGGTTTAAGATAACTCACAGATGCCACATTTCTTAAGAGAGGAAAACAAAAAAACCTTTTCAAAGTACTCCTTAGTGGTGTTACTGTCCAGAGAGAAATACAGATGTGCCTACCCCTTCATTCTACCTACCCCTGCACCCCATTATGTGTGTGCACATTCCTCCCCACCAACCTCCAAACATTTGTTGTCTTTCTCCCATCCCTGCTCCTGTTCACACCATTTCTCTCCACCATTACCAACACCCTATATGTAATCACTTTGTTTCTTGGGTATCTTTCCTAAATTGTTTATGCAAATACAAGCAAACAGGGATAGATAACCTTATCCCTCCACCTTTCTTACATAAAATACTCTTGTTTGCATCTTACTCTTTTTGTATAACAAAGTATCCTGCAACTCTTTCCATATCATTACAAAGAAAACTATAACTTTTCACTGTCACTGCATGGTATTCTGTCAAAGAGCTTCCCTTTGGGTTGACACTTTTTTCTCTTCTTCATTTTTTCCTTTTTTATTATAAACAATGCTACATGAATAACCTTGACCACATGTAACTTTTGACATGTGCATATTTATAAACTCTCATAAGAGGGACTGCTGTCTGGAGGGTGATTGCATTTTTAATTTTGACAAATAATGAAAAATCCCTTTCAATAGAAATTGTATCATTTTGTAACACCAGCAGGAATGTATGCTGAAATTTCAGTTCTTAATATTAAGTATAGAAATGGAGCTTCAAGGGTTCTATGAGCTTACCCTTCAGTGCTCAAAGAAGTCTTATTTCTCTAGAAGACAGTAAGATACAAGGAATAATATTGATAAGTATGACATCTATCTGCTGGTTTTGAGGGTTTACTCAGGCTCAAATTAGGAAAATCTTGTGTAGAATGTATGAGGAAGCCCCATTGTAATGCTTTTGATGGGGCCAATATCCATGCTGGAATTCAAGTTTTCTGTCTTCTAGATGTGTATCAGCATGATAACAGGGTCCTTTCAGTGACTAGTACAATAACACTGACTTCATTTCCAGGGGCCAATAATTGCTTAGCCCAGGGCAATAGTTTAGGCTTTGGAATTGTACCTGCTCGGATTCTAGTCCATGGTCACTCTACTTGCCATGGGTGTGACTCTGATTGTCATTTGGTAGACTCAAGGCTACTTTCTAGACAATTACTACGTGGATACTAATCTCCATGACTTTTGGACTGTTGTAAGAGTATATGGAATGATATTTGAGACAATGTCTAATATATAATAGCACTCAATGCTAACTTTCCCCTTTTTGCCTTTCTGAAAATAGCAGAGAATTGGGAAGAAAAACCCCATAGGTTTTCCTAAACAGCCAAGATGTATGCCACAATTTCTGTATATTAAATCTCTTTTATTTTACTCATATAAGAGGCTCTAAAAATCTACTTACTACTATTTTATACCTAATTCCAACATGCTTTCTGGCTTGGCTTCCCAGCCTACATCTGAGCGGAAGTAACAGGGGCCAAAGTTGTTAACTGACTGAACTATGAAAAGCAGCAATTAAAAGAAATCCTTATTTAGAAATAACAACAATAACAAAAGTGTCTAGTAGGCCTGGGATGGCTCCTTAGTAGGCCCATACATAGTTAGAGCCTCTTAGCATGAGACTACCTTAAGGTCGAGTCATCAGGAAAGGGTTAACCGATATGCTGTTAAGAAAGCAGACCTTTGGACAATGTAATTTTTAAAAAATATTAATTCCCTGGCACTGCACCCCTTGTTTACTAAAGAATAGTGGTATCTCTACAACACTGAGGTCTGTCTGGAAAAAGTCCAGTCACTGTTATTATAATGAGAACAGTTTATGTGACATCAATGTAACCTGGTAGCCAAGAAGAGTGGACTGGAATGTGCATGTGTGAACAATGGCAACTTCACTGTACTAATCTGTGGGAGTGGTACATGCCATTGAGTGAGCATGTGTGCTGTGTGACCATTGCATTCAAAATGACTGAGTAGAGCATCATTGCACCCAATTTTACTTTAAGCTTATCCATTGCTCTGAGAAGACTGTTAGGTGATTCAGAAGGCCCCAGCTATGGGCAACTGGTGATTGGCAGCTTCATCATGACAAGTTGCCTGCTCATGCATCACATCTCATGCAGTTTTTTGGTGAAATGTCAAATCATCCAGGTGACTCAATCCCCCCACAGCCCAGATTTGGCACCCTGTGACTTGCGGCTTTTCCCAAAATTAAAATCACTTTTGAAAGGGGAGATTTCAGATCATCGATGAGATTCAGGAAAATATGATGGGGCCAGCTGATGGTGGCTGGCAGAATTGTGTGAAGTCCCAAGGTGCCTACTTTGAAGGGAACTGAGGCATCATTGTCCTATGTACAACATTTCTTGTATCTGCTGTCTTCAATAAAGGTCTTTATTGTTCATAGTACATGGCTGAATACCTCCTGGACAGACCTCGTACATCAATGAGTTTTATAAAGATTTACATCACAAAATGTAAAGTACAATTTGGTGGGGACACTTGAAAGGGTAAATTTCAGTTACCTGGAAAATTAATTTAATTAATTCACTTATTTAACCAATATTTATTGAATGTTTATGCTGTGTTCAGCACTGTGCTAAGTTGTGAATGTACTTGGATCCCTAATTACCCCAAAATTCTAGGTTAAAAAATAAGTACCATTCATAATGCAGTCCAAATTTATGTTAACTTAAGAGTCTCATGATATCTTTATTATCATTGTAAGAGATTTAAATTTTTGAACCTCCTGGGTTCTACAGTGTATCACTTCCAAATAATGTAGAATGATAAAATTGTTGAATAGGAAATGTAAAGTTGAAATTACTTGACAGTCTCTGAATCCTATAAATCAACTTGAAACTTCAATTGTGAAAACCCTTTTTGACTCTATCACATTTGTCAGCCTTATACAGTGAGTGTAATTTAAGTAGCTAATTTCACTAGTAGATTATAGCCTTTTAGGGCACAGAGAAATAGGAATCATAAATATGCCATTGTTGCTTGCTTTTGTGTCTCATTTCATAGCCTCACAGGCTTAAATAGAGTAAATATATTTTAAAACACAACTTAATTGTACTTATTTCCTAGATGTACTGAAAATGCTTTCATTTATTAGAGATACCAAATGTGAGTGATAGAATTTAAGTAACTATATGTTGGTGTTATGCAAACATAATAGCAACAACAATACTGATATTAATAATAAAAATAATAATGGCAGTTACCATTTACTTAGTGCTTACTCTCTATTACTATCTATCAAGTATCATGTTGAGAGCTTTGAATGGATTACCACCTTTAATTTGCCTAACAATCTTTCAAAGAAAGCTCTATTATTTCCTACATAATGTAGGATATTGAGGATTAAAGAAGTTAACTGTCTTGCTCACATCATTCACATTATTTTAGTGGAACTGGGGTCCAAACCTGGGCAATCTTACCATACATTTATGCCATCTTTCTTAGGTGTTATTAATTCAAATTCAGCAAAGAAGAAACAGAATATGTAATATGTAATGTTTTACATATGTAATATGTAATATGTTTTTACATATGTAATATGTAAAAATAACCCTTACCTACTGGCTATAAGTTTTACTACCATAATAACAAGGGGCTTACATCATAGCATGAAGTAAAAGGATACAGCTATGTGACTTGTTTCCAAAAGTAGATTTTGGAATTATTCCCCCCCCGACAGCCCCTCAAATGAAATGGCTGGTATAAAAATTCTCTATGGGTACTTTCTGTAAAGTCTTTATAGGTTTCACTTGACATAAATACTCATGAAAAATTGTGTCCTTAAATATGGAATCCTCATCTTTTCCCACCACCCTCAAAGCTTAATTAAGTGCTATAGTGTTAAATATCACATATGTCAAAATTACTGAAAATTTCAAAGGCACTTTTCTTCCACAGTACCTCAATTCTATCCATACTACTATTACCTAATTTGTCCTCAGCATTCCAAAGAAAGTTATTGGCATTATTAGGTTTTACTGAAGGAGAAGACAGAATCAGAAAAATGAGTACAAACATCTAGAGAGGTCAATGAGAAAAATGCAGCATTTAAGTTTTTTTCTATTTTTAACTTCAAAATGTTCCTTTTACCTGATCAGTAACAACTGTAACCATGTAGCTTGCTCTATATGACTTCAAATATACTTTCACTGGAAGATCATTGTAATTCAAATCCATTCAGTGCTGCTTCACTTTTGTAATTTGTTAAGTAGTACACTCTGCACCTATTTTAATGATATAGTACATTGATAACATTTTCACTCATTTAAAGCCATGTTTACTGACAGAGCCTTAGCACCAAAAAATTCTAAAAGGCAATCTTCACACATTGAAATAGCCTGAAAAAGTAACTGATACAGCTCAACCCCTGGCTAGTTCTGAATTTTCTAAATTAAGGTCATAGAATTTTAAAATCGCATCCTTAAAAAAAAAAGTTGACAGAAATACAGTTCAATGGTGAAGATGATACACTCAAGGTCACAATATGCGAATTCAATCTTTGCTCCAACATTCAAGACGCAATCAGGCAGATTTTGAACTGGATTTTGCCTGGAGTTTTCTTAAGGGAATTGTGGAAACTTTATTAGAAAAGATGGTAAAGTTGTCAGTGACAGGAAAATCAGGGGGGTCAACAGAGGTAAAAGAGGAGGGAGGTATCTAAACAGAAGTGAGAGTCAGTAAGTTGTGTGTGGGAACCTAAGTTGACCCATGTAATTTCTAAAGACCCTCAAAACAAGAAAAAAATACAAGTATTTTTAAAAGAAAAAAATAGAAACAGCCAAAGAGGTGAGGCAGCCATTTTGAAGGGGGGGCTGTCTAACTACACAATGAGGTCATCCTATCTCCCGGAAGTGACACGTAATCACCTGCTTTGCACTAGCTCCGCCCCTTCCCTCAGAGGTCCCGCCCCTCCGCCAGCAGCGGGGAGGGTGTTAGGGGCGTTTTTGCTGGAGGAAAGCTGTGAGCTGCGACGCTGAGGAAGGGGACCCCAAAACGTCTGGCACTGCCCCCTCCAGGGATCACTTTGGACCGCCTCACTGGGCCCAGCAGGATTCAGAGACGCCGAGGGGTCAACCTGATGGGTTTCGGGGTCAACGGAAGAGGGGAAGGGGAGCCCTGGCGGGGAGAACCCCCCGGCCCCCCGCCCAGCAGCTGAGGCATAGGAGGGCGGCCATTTTGGCCGGGAGGGTAGGGCTGGGGAGCTGCGGGCGCCGTGCGATTGGGGGGCTCGCCCGGAAGTGACGCCAACTACCCGGAAGCGGAGGGGGTTCCCTGGCCCACTCCCCCCTCGTTCGTTTGCTCCCCCGCTTCCTCCCCGCCCC